>CAJQUW010009223.1:0-376357 GCA_907163375.1 Prostheceraeus crozeri
TAAGATATTTGCGCTGCCTTTTCAAAAGTTCACTAATACTGCAATTTCTTCAGACTGAATTCTGAAAAGCAGTGTAAGAGTGACAAATGAACCCTCACTGTGTGTATACACTTGCATACCCTCGCCGTCACATAATCACATCATACTCATTGTAGTTATCGAGGATCCGAAGTTAAGGTGTGGTAAAATTCGTCACACACTTCATACGCACGCACTAAGCATCAATCGATGTTGTGTCTTTATATCAGTCCTCTGATTGGATAGCTTATTTACAACTCTCCTTTTGTGGAACCATTGGCACACGCGGGTTGATGATTTGACTTGCATATCGGGAAGGTCATTGTCCGTACTGCCCAGTTATCCTGTGTTTCTTTGGCTTCATACTTGTTGCACCATGGCCTCCACATCAGGTACAAGTGAATCCTCTGCACATGCTGTAGTAGAATTTGATAAAGACCGATCTCTTGCGGTAATATCTAAGAAAGAAGTTTCCACCGGAGAGCTGATTCCCAAGGGAAAAGTGGATGTGTTCTGGGGAAAGTCAAAAAAACTGTATAAATGCATGGTTTTAACAGTGTCAGATACCCGCAAAGGAGCGGAAAATTCTCTCGAATACCTGCGCAAGTCAGCGGCATCATGGAAAAGCTTCGTACTACCAGAAACACCAGAAGTGGAAAGAGCGCTCAAGGACCGACGAAGAGAAAAAAGAGAAGAAAGAACTGCGCTCAAGGACCGACGAAGAGAAAAAAGAGAAGAAAGAACTGCGCTCAAGGACCGACGAAGAGAAAAAAGAGAAGAAAGAACTGCGCTCAAGGACCGACGAAGAGAAAAAAGAGAAGAAAGAACTGCGCTCAAGGACCGACGAAGAGAAAAAAGAGAAGAAAGAACTAAAGAGAAGATTGGCGGAAAAAGAGGAGCATATCAGTAAGTCATTTACTTAATTGTATTTACCTAGTTATTGACAATGATTCATCTGTACTGAATTTGATATTCATGCCTAGATACTTAACCTACTTTATTTACTTAAAATAGAATAAATATACGGAATACAGCAAGGGTACTGTAAAATTAATTGGACTGACAGTTAACCGTAATTAATTGTACAAATCAATTGATACCTCTATGAAAATATGTAGTTGATTGGAAAAGGACCAATTAAATGTTAATGTGATATCGATGTTTCCAAGTACATTTGTACTTGCGCTTCCATTTCAATATACAGCACTATTCCAATTTTCTTGAAGATAATTCTTATGAGGGAAAATTGTTATTTTGCTTGCACAGTATGCTATTTTTCCTTCTGTAAATGCACCTACTGTTTTCTTTGTGTAATTGTGGTCATTTTAAGATCAGTTTTTGTGTTAAGGTCGATCAAGCAATGGACAGTCGTAGTTCAAGCAAGCGCGAAGAAAAAAGAAAGGCTTTGCGCTTGCTTGACCTATGACTGTCAATTGCTTGATCAGCTTTTGTATCAGTTATGATTAGAATGATTAGATTAGATTAGATTAGGTTATGTTTCGAATTTATTATGCTATCAGTAACTTGGTCGCTCTTGAGTATGAGTTAAATTATTTTCTTATTTTTCAGCAAAACTCAAGGCTGAAAACAAAATGCTCAAGCACAAAATTATACGTCTGGACGATTTAGAAACATCTATTGAGAGTCTAAATCAAGTAACAGCCAAATTATCGGAAATTTGCGATAAAAACACTGCAAACCCAGCGCAGACCCCAATGGATGATTTGGAGACCCTTTTCAATACGAATTCCAAGGCAAAACTTACCTTATCAAGAACAACAAGGCAAGCAATAGATATGTCATTTACAAAGGATGAGTTGATCTCCAGCAGTGCAAAGGGCACAACAGGGAGAACGATGTTGGATGCTGACAAGATAAAGAAAGTGGTAAGGTTGGCGCAGAAGTACTACAGCGCTACGGAACCTAACGTCAACTCTATCATAACACAGAAATGCGTGGATGAGCGTGCTGGTAAGCTACAACTTCTTTGATTGCTATCGTTTCTGCTTATCATTGACTTCTGAGCTCAGCAATAATAATTAGAGGTGCACCAGACAACCAGTTTGACAAACGCGAGTGTCAAACCTCTCAAACAAAACATTATGACACAAAAACAAATCACACACAATCGCTGTAGACATCATGTGACACTTTTTGACATCACATCATGTGACGTGGGAGGACTCACGGCAGCCTGATATAAGGCACAATCATGTTTTCATTCAGCACCGATGCATTTTGCCTACTATCAGCAGGCATGTACACGGACTGTTTCCATGGTTATTTTTGCGGAAGAAAAACTAGGCCAGATTTATCTGTATGAGAAAATAATCTTACATGAACTGTTGCCTCTCATACTCGTATCATCATCTGGTAGACTTTCTTGCCGATTAGGAAAACTCTGAAACGTAGCATGTTATTACTTCCATATCCGTGCATTTTAGAATTTAACGTCCCTCACTCTGAAAAATATTAATTTTGTTATAAGAGATTTTCATTCTATTAAAATAATCGCATGCTCATCTCAGTAACCTCCGACCAAGATACTTTGAATTCCGTGAATTGATGTTGCATACAAACCCTTTTATTTAAGCAGGCTAATAACTTTGATCCTTCTTTTTTCAGCTGTTCGTCGCCGGGAGAAGAATAAAGAGAATTGATCGACTTTTTTTGGAACTTTTTAGCAGAGTTTTAGAACTTTTTATAAGATTTTGCAGAGATTGTAGACACCGTTTTAGTCATGATTTGTATACAGATATTTGTGTAACATATAATTGTTTTTGAAAACTGACAAATGGTTTAGTTGATCGGAATGATGGACTACAACAATTAAACGCAGATGTCATCCCTGAATTCTACATGAAAGTACTAAGATTTTCGTACATGAACATCATATGAAGCAAACAGGATTTATAAATTTTTATATAGTACATGATAACAGCAAGATTCGGGTATGACTCGTACATGAAAATAGCAGTACCTCAGCAAAATGCCGCTGTTGAATAGAATTTATATCGTACAAGATTCATACAAGAATAAGGCACGAAACAGGTATGAGTGTCGTATACGATCATGGTCATTTCGCGTAAACATCTTAGTATGAATTCAATTACCGAAATCCTATCCTACGTACATGATGCTCATGTACGAATCATATATATTTTTTAAAAGAAATTGTAATTTTTTTTCATACGGGATATCACATCGGTTCAACTTCATGTCTTCACAACAAATCGAGGCCAGCGTTCGACAAGGCACTTCACAAAACACAGTGAAGGCAGCTAGCTTTGCTGTACATACATACGAAGAATGGGTGAAAACAAGAAATAAGACTTTCAAGGGGAATCAATATCCCCTATTCCATCATCTTCACGCTGCTTCAAAATAAACTACTTCGAAAGTATACGAAGAGAAGATGATAAACCATATCCTGCAGGCAACATTCACGGCATTATGCGATGTGAGACGTAGTCTCTGGAATTTATATTTCCAGGGGAATATGTGATTTTGTACATAGAAATACTACCATTCGCGAAGATGGGAGAACACCGGCAGAAATCATGCTTGGATGACCAGCGCGGTGCCCGATCTTGTCACATTTCAAACATATGCAAGACCTGATATACAGACCATATCCACGAGCAGCCACGTCAAATGTCAGATTCCTTTTTAGAAATGGTCAAACAACATCAACAGTTGCACATCCAGATGGGAGGACTATTGTGGTGTGGCACATGATGCCCAGCTGTCCACAAGGGAAGATGGAGAGACCAGCTTAAATGAAGATGTGATCGCACCCAGAAGATCTACAAGAATTAAGAGACTTGTGTTTCGCTATCCAGACGTCGACCCTATAGTTGAAAGGGGGAGATATGAGACGTAGTCTCTGGAATTTATATTTCCAGGGGAATATGTGTATTTTTATTTCTATGCTTCTTTAGTAGATGTCACTTTGTACATGTCTATGGCGGCTGCTCTCAAAGAGCTGCTGTCATAGAGGTTGAGTTTGAATGTACTACATGTATCCCTGTAAGCTAATTTTGAATATATAGGTTTGAGATCAACGCTACAAGACGGTGGTTTTGAAAGAGCTCTAATCCATGGCATAACAGTTGTGTGTAACGTAACACGATGTTTTCGCGATGATTGCAATAGACCGGATTTCAACTTTTTTAAAGAGGATGGTTTTCATTTTGCGAAGATGCATCGACCGTCGAATTCTGCAGGTTACAGAGAACGGCGTAGGAACGCAGAAGTAGGCAGAACCGCTAGAAGAAAATGACGAAGATTCATTGTGGGCGTCTGGAGCTTTCAGCACACTGACAGATGTTGGACTTGCATCAATCAGCTGTCTGTTAGTACGTCAGTTCGGAATGCGCTCAAGAGATGAGCATCACACTCTCAGTCTTGACCAATTTTCATTCAACGAAGATACATTCGGAAAGTAAGTCCGCTTCCACGGCAAGAAAGAGAAAAATAATCAAGGAGGCCATCAACGTAACATTCCCTTAAAGGACATAAGACAGTATGATTGCATCAATTACTACATCGACTCACTTCGTCAATGCTGTTCTACAAAAACAGCATCACGTGTTGTGAATGCAGTGCTATTTTAAATGAATGCATCGCTACAAACCGGAGATGATTATTGATTTTACGAATTTTCATTGAATGACTAGGAAAGTAGTTAATGCACCATTTCATCATTTTTCAATAGAAATGTCGATCAAATCAATTGGTCGATAAAATCGATTACCTTGAAAATTCCTCGATGAAATGTTTTTTTTGTTCTCATTGGAAAGAGCGCAAAATTCTTGTTTAGAATCAATTAAGAGTACCAATGGGCATTTTTTTAGCTTAATTTTGCTTCCGAAACACCGTGACGGTTGGCAGTAAGTCATACGTGCACAGTAACGGCCAAAAAATGGCATACGAAGAACCGAAGGGACAGATCAAGTTGCGTGGAGGAACCGCAGCACGAGTTACCGGACGTGTCGAGAGGACGAATGTGATCCGGTGGGCTCGAGATTGGGTGCGACGCGAGAAAGACGATAACAAAGTGAGAGGAGCCGGATGCATTTACGGAATGAGAACCTACTATATGTTTCGCATAAGCTTACGAGATGAACGTGCCAAATGAAGCGTATGACTATAACTTTTGTTTCATTTTTTTCTATGGTTTGAGATGATATCTCGCTTTCTATGTATCACCATTGAACTCCATATGATAAGGGAAATGATATAGGACCATCAAATTTTAAAATTTGATATTGATCCCAGTAACAGCTAGAAGTTGAACAGAATCACCACCTACTGCTGACCAGATTTGACTTATGAAATGGCGCACGATAACTTTACCAGAGGAATGGCAATTGGGATGATGCGTTGTGGGCAAAGTTCTACAACTGTTGTGAAAGAATTGAAAATTTCAAGGGTCGTTGTATGGAGGTGGTGGTGTCGTTGGAAAGCAGAAGGAAATGTGAAAAAGAAGAAAGGATTAGAAAGACCAAGGGTATCATCCAAGTGGACAGACGCACGCTTAGTTTTAGCTGCTAAAAGAAACAGATTTGTGTCCGTCCCGAAGCTAATTGTGTACTGGAAGGTTGCTCGGAACGTTGCCTGTAGCGTTCGAACTGCATATCGAAGATTGCGAGAAGCTGGTATACAGTCTCGACGACCCGCTGTGAGAATTCCGCTGAGCCTGGAACATCGAAGGAGACGAGTGACGTGGTGTCAAGGTCATCAGTCGTGGAGTGACAGTCAGTGGGAACGTGTGCTCTGGACTGATGAATCGAGGTTTACTCTCGATTTCAACGATGGTCGGATCCGTGTTCATCGCTTGCCAAGTGAACGATTTGCTCCATGTTGCGTCAAACAACACGACCGGTACGGCGGCGGTAGTGTCATGGTTTGGGACGGTATCTGGCACAATGGAAAAACACCAGCAATCGTAGTGAAAGGAACATTGACAGGACAGCGATATGCCGACGAGATCGTGACACCGGTCGTGGTTCCAGCAGTGACATCGAATCAATTGATTTTTCAGGATGACAACGCAAGGCCCCATCGCGCTTCAGTGGTCTCTAACAGGATAGCAAGCAGTGGAATCCCAACCTTGGAATGGCCCTCACGTTCTCCCGACCTCTCCCCCATCGAGCACTGCTGGGATGAACTTGGTCGCAGAGTGAGGGAGAGGTACAACCACCCACCAGTGTCTTTGAAGATGTTGGCCGACAGACTGATCGAGCAGTGGAACCTCTTAGACCTGGCATTCATCCAGCGACTGTGCTCATCCATGCTCTCACGCATCGATGCCTGTTTGGATGCTCGCGGTGGTCACACCCGTTTCTAACTTAAGTTGATAAAGTATCAAATTAAATGTTTTTGAGTAAAGCATTCGAGTTCTCCTTTTACAAACAACAAACAAACGTACAGTACAACCAAGTTTAAGTCATAAGTATTCATATCAGGACTTGTTTCATTCTTTTTGTCACTGAGTATACTTCTGTTTGATCTTACGGAAATTCTTCTCTATGGACAGGTTTTGTGATTTTATGCATGCCACTATTATCTCACATGGAGTACACTTTTCCCAGTAAATATATGACAGAATGTACTATTGGCTACCGCTGAACTATATAGTTCTATGGTCGTTATGCTATTAACACGACAGCCCAGCGATAGCTGTCAGACATAGTGTTAACCACAGAAATTAACAATACCATAGAAAGTACTATTATCCACTTCTATGGTGTTAACAGACCCCAGCGCTAACATATTTCTCTATTAATCATTGCCAGGGTAGTGCTAGGCTAGTGTTGTCTTTATCAATGCGGGCCGTGATTTTTGAGCTTATATATCCATATACTATTTCAATGAATTTGCGTTACAATTCACATTTTCGGTTTCAGAGGAGATTCGCCCAAACAAAGCAAGGAACAAGAGACTAATGAAGGAATACAGTGACCTTCATAGCGTAGTCGATCGCTTTGGGACTGTAATTAAGAACATAACAGAGTCAACAATATCTTCAGAGCTTCAGACAGAAACGGCAGACGCGAAAGAGTGTTGAACTTGTACATTCTGTGGCGGGCATCCATGTTGATGCAAAGTTGAAGAAAAAACTGCTCCACCTCCACAGGTGTGGCAAAACGGAAAGTCGTCTCACCAGATTGCTGTGCGACAATTTTATTACAAAAGAGTTGGATTCCTCCAACTGCAAGGGTTCCGAACCATTCTAGATCTTGAAAAGCTATATTTCCTTGCCTTCTTTGGAAAGTGAAGGGAAAATAAATCAATACATTAATCAAAAATGTGCTGACTATAGAAAAAATAAGTAATTTGTGATAACTCATTTATTTAGCAGGTGTTTCGTCATCTCACATTTTCGTATTTGCACGTCATCTTAACCATTCATTTTCATTTACCTGTATTTATATCGGTATATGCATTTATATGTCAAATTCTTCGTTCCATGCCTAACTATGCCATGCTACCGCATGATTTCACAATAAACGTTACACTGAACACAGCTGGTCGTTTCCCTTGCTACTTCGGTATACAACACAAGCCTGAAAATTCTGCCCAACCTAGTATCTATCAATGACTGATGGAGGAGTGGCAATTCAAGAGAGCATAGTCAACTGACATGTATCACAAGAGTGACTTTGTAGAGTAATGTCAGGTGTCGCGTGAAATCTAGTTAAGTTGAACAGAGATGGAGTCCTTTATTTTATAGCACAAAAATACATCAGTAAACTGTCAACGACATGTAATTTGCACGTACCATTCCAGAAAGATGCTTGAATACGTTCGTGTTGTTATCTCAAGAATATCATCGAGATTAACATCACAAATTCATTTTGAAAAAGGAGGTTCTTCTGATAATCATAATTAGGAAAGTTTGAGAAGCAATATGGGAAATCTGTTGCTACACTTGTCAGCTCGGGGTCGGGAGAAAATCAAGGATCAAACAAGCGAAGTTTTTGAGTCTGATAAAAACGATAGTAATTTTTAAACATTCAAAAATGATGTGTTCACATACTGTTGAAATTGTAAACTGATTAAGAACACACAGTACTGGCCATAAATTTTAAAGCTCAGAGTCAATTTTCATCAAAGACGAAAAAATGAATCTATAATTCATTTATACCACAAGGAATGTAGCTGGACTTCGTTTTTAAGCAAAATAAGAGCTATCAGTACTAGGGTGCACTAGATTTTGGCTCTTATCTAAATCCAGTCGGGATTTTCTCAAATCCGGTCTGAATGAAAAGCTCGTGTTCTACATGATACCACTATTTTCTTGTTCTTTTTAGTGAGCAGCAATATCAAATTGCTACAATAAATCTTGTTTTGGGCAAGCAGATGATCGTACATAGGTGGGCAGATTGCGTCACTGAAATAGCCGCACTTAATGAGACACAGCCCGAATCCTTAACGGTTTGAAGATGCACTATCAGGTATATTACACGGCCAAAAGCTTTCAGAAAGACATTGGATCAATAAAATCATAATTCAAATTGGTCGTCAGGTACACAAGAATTCTGTGCGATGAGAAGAATCTGTCCGAAATTGTCGTCAATGGGCCAATATGTAGTTTCAGAAACTAACGTAGACCAGTGGATATTGACATGGCCCAGGGGTTTACCTTCCAATCGCTCCGAATGTCTGATTTGACTAGCCGATCCAAAGTATCACAGAAATGTGTCGGAAAATATGATCGCATCGAGACGATTTCCATTCTTCAGCTTAAACCCATTCCGTCATTGCATCAAAAAAAATAAAATTTGATATTTAATCGTAAACTTGTGGCCGATATTAGGTGATCTTAAATTGGGGATTACGTCATGTATACGACGTCGAATCGCCATCTGTAATATTTCTTCAGTAACATTTCTTTCTGCTAATAGCGACTCTTATCTGCTATGAAAGAAATGGATCCACTGAACTGAACGAAAATGCTACAAATGTACACATAACTAACTATACATCAACTACTAAGTTCTATGACGGCTGAGATTAGCTTTGAATCGTTTAATAATAATGTACAAGACAGGTAGCATTTTCCTACTCACTCAACTCCCCAGTTAAGATAATCACTTTGAATTTGAAAATTAACGTCTGAATAATTTTAAATATTCGCTTTTATTATGATATTAAGTGATGAGTCTTCCCAGAGTAAGCGCAGCATTAAAACAACCACACAAAGCACTGAAATGTCACCTTTGGCACAACTGTGGGAGCCCTGGTCACTAGATCTTAATCCACTGTAAAAGAGATATTTCTATGAACCAATTTTGAGTTTTGCATAATGTGCACAAGAGCTTGATATTGATGCTGTAAGCATCATCATCATTGGTAGAATATCATCAAATTTCTTTATTATGGACGATGTTAATTCTTGAGAGAAGAACACGAAAGTTGACGAGCAGCTTTGTGGAATGTTGTGATTTCCGTTTTCTCATTTGACTTGAAAATTATTGAACTTAATAAAAGAAATTATTAAGACATCATTATAAAAACTGACACTTCCACAAAGCAAGACTTTATCGTTGTCTTACAAAATTCTTTCCATATTGATGAACGCTATTTTACACATTAACTTAAGTTGAGATGACTTACTGTCAGACTAGACTTTGTGGTTGAAACTTAGGGTTTTCCATCGGGTTACCTTTCTCTGATATATTCATGGCAGAAACCTACTCTGAATTAGTGGTATGCAAATGCGAACCGAACCCAAATTTGGGTTTTGGTTAGGTCTACTGAAATGGCGCGGATTCGGAGTGCCTAAGGAAATTTCAGGGTTACACATCTCACGCATGTAAACATTTCTAATGGAATCGCAAAGTCGACCACTCATAATGAGGATGGCCGACATTAAGGAATCGCCTACATCATAGTATACATGTATATTAAATTAAAACTAGGGTGTTGCAACGGATAGTGAAAATTTAGCTATCCGGCATCCGGATAGTTGAATAACCGGTACCGGACAGTGTATCTATGAAAGCTTTCCATATTCATTGGCATTTAATTAACAAATGACATAAATTTCGGTATATAAAATGATGGCAACCTAAATGATAATCGATATTTTCATTTTCAAAGATAATTGTTGAAAGTTAGAAAGCTTGCACATAATACTGAAATACATGTGCGGTAGCCTCCGACACCTCTGCTATCCACCACAAGTGTGCCATCATCCATCGAAAGACCTCCACGACCTTGATGCATGCGGTCGAGGGGACCTGTCATTGAGTCTCGCACACTTAATCCTTGTTCAGACTTAACTAAACCCAAGGCTAACGTTGAGCAATGACTTGAGAGGACAAACATTGAATGCAATGAGAATTTGTAATTTTTTGTAAAATACATGTAATTCCGGTATGCAGTTTTTTAACTCCTAAATAGCGTGCTTCTTTAAATGACACATGACGTTCAATAGCAAAAATATGGAGGGGTAAAACGAGTGAAATACCAATCATCGGAAGGGACGGGGCGCAACATTGCTTCCGTCCTTTGAAGCCGCACGTATGCTATGAAAACAATGCACAGGTATTTTATCTGGTTCTGGTCATCTAGAAATAGAAGTACCAATGAATTGAGATCCACCAGAGAAAATACCAAGTGCCTTGAATATCATACAGACATGGAGTTTATAAGTAATGCAGCATATACGAGAAATTAAACATAACGCAGTAGGACAGATTTCTTCAAACAAATTAGTGGGATCCACCGTCGTGTCAGCAGGGACGACGGTTTCGGCGTGCCGAGAGCGGCCACGGCATCGTAGCTCCAACGGACGGAACTTTGTTCTAAAAAGCGGAACCCAAGCGATAATTGTCGGTATTCAAATCTCGGTTGCACGAAGATTTATGCAAGGCAATTAACACACAGTTGAAACAGTTCTTCAAAAAAGGTGCAGGGACATAGCTGGAGACAAAATAAATCAATTCATTCAAATTATAAAAAACCCTTGAAGACACGCACACACGTTGCATAGAAAATTTCAAATTGATTTTCTGATTTTCCTCAACGCTGATGCTTTCAATACACAGACGTGTAAATTGTGCTGTAAAATCAATATTTCAATGAATATCGAAAAAACCCTGAATTTCTGATACTAGTAATATCTAGCAATTTCATTGCACTGTGGAAATAATAGAGAAACCCAATTAAATATGGGTCAATTTGGAGTTACCATAAGCCTCACAGGGTCTAGATGATTTCATTCGCACATGCAGAGGAAGCAATCGGCACTGCTCTAAGAATGACTTCATTTCTAAGGTAAGCCTACTTCATTCATAACTTTCAACTATCACAAAATACCTGTTATACCATTGTCGATTATATGACGTTGTTTGACACTCCTTTCACAGAAGATAGCTTAGCCCATATTTCCTATTTCGTTTCGCGAACGGTTGAAGTCTTCGGCATCGTCACTGCAAAAAATGAACTGCCTGTGAGATAACAGTTCAAAAGTGTCAACTATGAGCTGTTCATGAAATATCTTGGGAGCACCGTGTACTAAATTTCATAATTGTCATAGTCCGATGTATTACGGCATAACTGATGCAATTTGCACAGAAAATTTGGGCATGAGGTTGAAAAATCAATGATATTTACATGTTTATACATAAAGGATAATGAAGAGATAGTCCTCAAATTCCACGCAATTGTTTAACTTTGGCCTCATAACTGTCAGGGTTGGCCTCGACCCGGGTAAAACGAAAAAACACAACAGGCGGGATTAATGACGGGTTTTATTTCGGATATTAATGGGATTTATTGTTTTTTTAGATTTAGTGTTTTCCGCGTCCTTCTTGATTTCTGTGCCTTCACAGACGAGGATCATATACAAGGATGATATGGTGGCGAAGAGCAATCATCTTCTATGTACTGTCAACTTCTCAGAGCTGGCTTGAATTATTTGATGAATCAATCTCCCTTCATCAGATGTCCCTGACGTCAATCTCAACGTTCACCAATTTTATTGGCAATGGCATGTCTGATCCACACGGGTGATGATTGACTGTGCAAAAACAGCTTTAGGTTATGAATTGATTCATTCGAACGTTTTAATTGACGGCTAAAAAACAATCATGCTTAACCCTAGGATTACCAAGGTGTGATAAATTTATCACACCTTGGTCATTCTAGGTTGGCTATTACCTTAGTAGTCCTAGGGTTAAAAGAGGGCTTAAGACAATAAAAGGAAAAAGTGAGGGTATTATATGTTGCTAGTCCTAGTGGTGAATTCTGGATACAGTAATTATTCGGATAGTTGAATAACATAAAACGTACAATCGGAATTTACAAACATAGAGCCATTCAAGTCTCATTCTGCTTGGATTCCGGATATTGGCTACTTTTTGTTCATTAAATACAATAAGTAAAATCTCAGTGTGCATGCGCATCACTTGATTCAAACAAATTACATGTACATTAAAATTATCTGCGTATTACATTATTATTGCATGGAAGTTGACAAGTTGACGAAGAATTTTGACGATAATGCTCTTACATGTACAAAAAGCACGTAGATAACCCGAAAATTCAATTCTCACAAAATCAATCAGTCCTTCACAAAACCCATCAATAATCCCGCCCGTGGAATTAATCCCATGTCAACCCTAATAACTTCCCAAACCACCTGCTCTTCGTAAGAAAAATTTCCTTGGCCGCATGAGTAAGTGTTCACGCTTAACTGGAAATTCCAAAGTGAACACATGTTGCTTAAGTGTGTTGCATTTCAGGCGCTGTGCGTGTGAATGAAACAATATATTCAGAGCTGTAAACACTTAAGTAAGTAAGTAAGAGTTTATTGACAAAAAAATACATCTACCTCCGAATGGGAATCGTGGAGGCATTTTCTAATCACTGACATAAATCCGTGAGTGCTAGACGTTACACTGTATCATTGTGCATTGCTGAGCAAGAAAACACAAAACTGTTCACTCTACGAGTAGTTCTAGCAGCAGGCAAGATTAACCGGTTACTACGCAGATGTTGAGGGTAACAGATTGTGGAGAACATGGCAATCATCAGTCTTGATGGCGTTGAAAAGTCGCATAGCGTTAATCTTCCGTCTTTCAAAAATGTCCGTTATGTCACAAAATTTACAGTGTCGCACATTTCTTCCGTGTATGATGTAAAAAGCACGTTTGCAAAATCTTAAAAGTCGCAGGTCTAAACCTTTACCAGGATGCAGAAAAACTGGAGATGCATATTCTAAAACTGATCGAATAATTGCATTGAAAACATCAACCAATTCGTCATGAGATAACAATGGCTTTAAAACTCGTAGAGCGTACAATCGACTGGACAACTTCGAAATAATGAAATCAAAATGATTCGTCCAAGTTAGTGTTTCATTAAAAATTAAACCCAAAATCTTCAGGGCCTTTACATTATTCAGAGAAGGTATGAGTGGAAGAGGGTTGCGGACAGTGTTAATATTCAAAACATTTGTCTTACGTTGATTGATTGACATTTGGTTCAGACTACACCAATTTTGAAAATGATAAATTTCATTGTTTACAATACTCAAATCATCAAATGAATCTTTAAAGACAGCGATAACAATTGTAACATCATCAGCATACTTAAAAACAGATGATCTAGAGTCGAACGTGGAATAACTTGACATGAAAACAGCAAAAAGGTGCGGGCCGATGACTGATCCCTGAGGAACACCGCTGGATACATTTATGACAGCGCTCAATCTATCTCCAATTCTAACACGTTGTTTTCTATTAAACAGATAATTCTGGACCCAATTTGAAAATTCTCGACAATCAGGAAAACTCAGGTTAGCTACTCTCGATAACAAAATGTCATGAGGTACATAATCAAATGCGTGACTCATATCAAAAGTTACAATTCTAACTGCGCTAATCAGAGGATCATCCAGAAAAGTAACAATCCTATAATGAATCGCCAATAAAGCACACATAGTTGAAGACTTCCTCCTATAAGCATACTGAGATTCATCAAAAGTAGCCATTAGATGCTCATGGTATTTTTTTAAAATCAATTTTTCTAGGCCTTTACTGAGGATAGGCAACAGGGATATAGGACGTAAGTTATCAATTCGAACAGGCAGTGACTTGGGTATAGGAATAACATCCGCAAGTTTCTAAACATCGGGTACCGTGGCAGATCTAAATGACATGTTGTAAATGAAGGAAACAGGCTCACATATGTCAGTAGCTGATAACTTCAATAGATAGGGCGGAATATGATTACTCCCCTTAGACTTATCAGTGCGTAACTTTTCAAGTTCAGTGAGAACAGTAACAGGATTACATAAATTGATGTCATTTGTTGAAATAGTACAATGATCAAAAGTGGTCTCGTCAGTACAATGAAAAAACTCTGAGAAAACAGTGTTAACATGTTCAACAGCCACATCAGCATTTGGAAAGCAAGACAATATGTGTTGGGACGAATTGACATCGTTCTTTCCTCGAATTTCTTTTACAATTGACCAAATACCCCTTGACGATGAACGCATTCGATTACTCCAAACAATTTTACACTTGTGAATTTCTGATTTGACTTTCTTCTTGTAGTGGTTATACAGTATAAAGTTTTTTTTCATGAAAGGCTTCCCATCTCTTGTTAATTAGATCTATAACAAGCGGAGTTATCCAAGGTTTAGTTCTTTCTGTTGTTTTCACAAAAGACACTGGTATTTCTGACATAGCAATCGAAAATTTATCATAAAAATACTCAGTACAATTATTAACGTCAGTAAACTGATAAAAATCGGTCCAGTCAACTTCAGACATACGTTTACAAAATGCATTGACATTGGATTTTCGAAAATCGTAAACTTTTTGCAGAAAATTGTTTTCTTCGCATTTATCGTGCTCACTTTTCTTGGAAATTATAACAACTTTATGTAGGTTTACAGCATTTCCTAAAGAAGGCGATGATTTTACATCGAAATGATGAGCATTATGAGATTCACAGAAAACTTTGTCTAGAGTAGCGTCACGGAAAGTCGGTAAGTGAACAATGTTTGTCAAATTAAAGTCTTGTTCTAAAAACGATAAGTCATAACGATTGAAATCGCCACAGACATAAACACTGGCTTCAGGAGTAGATCTTAAAACAAAGTCCAACATATCGGTCACAAATATTCTAAAACGAACGATTTTATCAATTGTTAAACCAGGTGGAACATATGCACACAACAGATATGATATAGTAGGATCAAATACTTTTATAAATACAGATTCGATACCAACAGGCTTTTCTATATGAGCAGGAATCTCAATTAAAGAAGGACGAACAGACACTGATGCATAAATAATGGTTCCACCTCCGCGTCGCATATCACAATGATTGTCATATCGATCATTTCTAAAAGCAAGAAAACCTTGGATTCTTATCATGGAATCATCAATGTCAGGTGTAAACCATGTTTCTGTTACACAAACATAATTTGGTTTGACAGTGGAAACATAAGCACGAAGTTCATCTAATCGGTAAAAGAGAGACTGGGCGTTACAAAGAACTAGCCAATGTTTTTTGGGAATATGTGATTCAAAATTAGAAGTCCCAGAATGAAATTCAGGTCTTATCTCAGATATAAACAAATTACTATGCTTGACAAGGTATGATGAAACATGAGACAGTGACGACTTATAGTATTTCAATAACAGACATTTGTAACGAGAAAAACTGATGAACAATTAGAAAAGGCTTCACTTTTGTACAAAAGTCAAAATAATTGTTTAGAGATATCAATGGAATCAATAACTACATCATTCAAATAAAGCTTATCATTCTTAATAAAAATACGGTCATTGTCAGCTTTCGCTCGGCGCATGGTTTTCAACTTTTCACGAAGACGTTTTTCTTCTTTGCGCATTAATAAAGTCGAATCACGATTTACATAGAGAAAATCAAAACTAGCTTTACATCTTTCGCTTAATCGTAATTTCTTTTGTTCAAAAAGAAAAGCATCGCGATCGGCTTTTCGACAAAAACATACTAGAAGAGGTCGTTTACTGCCTTCCTTTTTTCGACCAAGACGAGTCACATTTTCGATCATAGGGTCATGAGCACCGTTATCGTTAATTATGGTCGAAAGGAATTTAATCTTTTCTTTATCTGTATCGAGCTGCTCTTCTTCAAACTCCAAACGTTCTTCAGGAACATTATGAATCACGACGTTATGTCGTCTTTTCTCTGCTTCAATCTTTTCAATATATAGCTGCTGATTTACTATGACAGCCTTCATACCGTTTATTTCATTGTCAAGTCGAATCTGGTTTGCATGAATGCTCTCCATTGACTTTTCAATGTCACTGATCTTATTGATTACGTTGGTCAATTGTTTCGATATTCGTTCTTCGAATGCTGCAAACAGCAGTTTAACGTCATCTAGTTGTAGTGATCCTGATCGATTGCGAGTATTCATGATGCGGTTTACAATGAATTACGTGTACCTCACGTGATGTAAAAAATCAATATTCAATAATAAAATTGACAGGGAGGTTTTCAGACTCGCTCGAAATTTTACAGAAATCAGCTGCAACTGACAAAGACCAGCTGTTACAAACGTTATGAAAACGAAAGAAATGATGACGAACGAATGACCGAATACACTGACACAACGGACACGTGATGAAGGACGGAAGAATGACGTAGATTTCGTTGGCGTTGAACAAAGAAGATCGCTGACACAGAAACGATACGGATGAACTGGAAAGTCCACACCAAGGACGAGATAGAGAAATGCTATTAATAGCTCTTCCAATGCAGTGGAATCACCAAACCGTCCCGCGAGAAGAATGCGAGAAGTAAAGTGAGCGAATATCACCGGCTTCGCCACAGGACAAACAATTGAGCAGGAATTTGAGAAAAACCAGCTCGAACTCGATGTCGCAACCAACACAAGAACGCAGACCTCGAGAAGGCGAACAGTCCGATCCAAAAATCAACGGGAACAAATCCAAAATACAGCCAATACAGCCGAAACACGCTCTAGCACTCCGATGACAAAGCGCACGACCAGCACAGCAAGCAGGTGAACAGCATGGCACTTAAAGCATAGGCACACGCACCTATCGAGCACACTGCTCTACATATGCCCACATTTAAAATCTTTGAGTCAGACGGGGTAAATTTCACGAGTTTTTCAAAAACTTTGATCTGGGGCTACACACTTGCTCCGTTTTGGCTGCAATTTTAGCCATACGTTTGTGAATATGATCGCTAGAGATTGCTATTTTGGATTGTACTTATAATGACTACTTTTTATGCAAATTTGAAAATACTATTCGTGAAATTTAACCCTGAAAATGAGGTAAATTTCGCGAGCTTCATATTTGCAACCCATCTTTTGAACGATGACAAAAACCATCTATAAGAGCATAAACATGTCTAATAATAAAACAGATGATCTAGTTCGACCTAATTCGGAATGGTAGGTATGAGGCAACGTACAAAAATTACAAAATGTTTAAAAATTACACAAATGTTGTTATATCAAAGAAAGGAAACGTTCATTCTTCACTCTGAATGTCTTATACCTGACAATTTCAAAGAACACTTGGATATCTTTGTAGTTGGGTATATTCCACTTTTCTTGGGACATACATATACATACACTTCATAAACTGCCAGAGAATCCCAGGCTAGTAGAAATAGTTCACAAAGCAAATGTATGGGAATCCCAAGGGCAGGCTCAATGATGAAAATTAATGTTTTTTGTACCAGTGACCCAAAAGATGAAAGATTCCATAATATATGCTATATTTCCGGAAAATAAAGTAAAGAAATACTTCAGATTCAGATTAGTTGATTTTCTTTGATATGCTAAATGTTCGCGAAATTTACCCAGCGTAATCGAAATACCACGGGGTAAATTTCGTGAAGTACGTATCGTAATATGATGACTACAGATATTGCCATAAGTTTACGGACACCTACTGATTATCAATGATTCGTTCGTTTCTGGTAATATCATCCTCTAGGACCGCTGGCAAGGCGTTATTGTGGTAGGTAACTGATTTGCTCTCTTCACAATCACAACAAAGTCAATCGTTTGGCTATCAGATGTCTATGATATTAAAAATTCAAATTCAAACTGAATCATGGTATTCACTTCATATTGGTGAAACGCTTCAGTTCGTCGAACTAACATGGGCAAGGCGAAACAAATATCGGCTTCTAATCGTGCAGTTATCATTGCCTTGCATAATGAAGGACTTTCGACTCGCGAAATATCTCAAAGGGGCTATGGTGGCAAATCTGCAGTTGCTAACATAATCAAGACGTTTAAATTGGAATCGACTTTGGAAGTCAAGAAGCGGTATGGTCGTCCACGCATTACGTCACCCATGAAGACCGCATCTTGGTTCGTAAATGTGTCAATAGCAGATAATCTTCATCCAAACAACTGGCTACTGAATTGAGACAATCAACTGGATGTGTTCTAAGTGAAATAACTGTCCGTCGACGACTTCTGTCCGCAGGACTTAAGTCACGTAGACCAGCAAAAAAGCCTTTTGAGAATTACATACAACGCCAACGTCGCTTGAAATGGTGTAATGAGTTCAAGCATTTCACTGACGAGCAGTGGAGGAAAGAATTACATACAACGCCAACGTCGCTTGAAATGGTGTAATGAGTTCAAGCATTTCACTGACGAGCAGTGGAGGAAGGTGATTTTTTTTAGATGAGTCTAACTTTCAGGCCTTCAATGTCAGAGGCCAAGTGCGTCGACGAGTTGGTGAGCGTTACAAACCTGAATGTCTGAAACCGTCAGTGAAATTTCCATTCTCTGTAATGGTTTGGTCATGCATCTCATATAATGGCGTTGGACGTTTCTGGGGAATTCCACAGAAAAACGACACGGAGGGCAAATTTCAAACGCATTTCTTTTCTCAGCGACTTGCATTTTCTAAAAAGGATATCCCAAGCCACAAGGATTCGCGAAATTTACCGCTTAGACATACTTCTTCTATTAATAAATCTAATTTTGGAACGTCTTCATATTCTTAAGATAATAAAAATCAAATCCTTTTGATTTTTGAAACAATGTAACTAGTGTCACAAATGAAGTTTCATGCCAATACAAAGTTACATTATTGTTGATACTCCTTCGTCGAAGCTCAAGCAATAATCTTTGTCAAGTACTCAACTTCATCCAATTTTTCATAAGAATATGAATTTTGGTATAGGGGAGACTGGGTTGACTTGGCACATGTTTTGTAAAAACACTGTCACTGCTCAATAAATGGCGAAGTGTCGGCATTGTGACCACTCTGTGTCGCTACCAGTACTTAACCATTCCTCAAAGCCTCATTCATAAATGGTCAATAGAATCCAAACACTTAGCATTCTTATAGTCTAGGCCAGGTGGGGTGAGTTGGCATGGGAAGGTGTTTGTGTATCTAAATCAGTATAGATGATGGCTAAATATTGTCAACTTTTGATCAGTTGATTAAGCATAGAACTCTGCACTTTGCGAAGTTTAATGACCTTCATGTCCATCGCTGACGACGGCATGGATATCTATCCAGTCACATGCCTAGATGGTAAAAGTGTGGGAGAAGAGTGGCAATCTGAATCAAAACAAATCAGTTGTTTCGACCGCACATTGGAGAAGGTACTTTTTGTAATTTATTTAATCAACACATTATACGAAATAAACCAGGGTTGGCTTTTTGTCGGCTAAAACTAGAATACCGAAAAATTTGTCTATACATAGATTCCTGAAATGATCTACTTGCAGTTGGGACTTTCTAAGATATTACGAGGCTCATAACTCCTAATATTATTTGCATTTTGCAAAGCATCATAATACACGCACCTCGTCAAGAAAAAATATTCTTGGCATCAGAATTTATCACGATGAACTGATGCGGTCAGATGCTGTCTTGATTTCAACACTACAATTACCATGGGTAGCGGATTCACGCGTCGTCAGTGAACTAAGAAAATTCGAGCAACTGAGTTCTAAAAATAGACCACAGGGACATCCCATGAACGCCGACTATTTCAAATTGTTTTTTCATCTGAAGAAAAGAAGATAAATGACGCTCACTCAAATCAAACTACAATTGTACTTCATTGGTGCGACTAACCGCGAAGAATATCAAATTTCAGGTAAGTTATCTATTCATTTATTATTTGAACACAGTAATACAAACGTTACAAAAAGATTTACTAAGTATGAAAAAATTGTACTATTTAGGAAAATTTCAATTCTCATGGCGTTGATAGGCTGCCATTAAATTCAATCGCTGCCTAGATGAGGACTTAATCAATAAGAGGTATCGACAAAAACCAAAACAGGTCACTTCCGAGTACCTACTTTGCTCCGAAGTTTTATGACACATACATTGAAGGAAAAGCGCAATGCCGGGTTAGACTGCATAATTCATCGAGGTAGAGTTGTTGAACGGAACCAGCTTCCACCTTCTTCGGGTTTTCAGCCAACATTTTAAACACTTCAGTTTCTGCGACTGAAAGTGAAACAACATTCTGCCCATATGTTCTGAATTACATTGTGACAGGCCTACTTCATCGAATCAAGCTCTTAGTAATTTAAGATGTTTGCTGTGCAACTCCCGATCTTTGAACAATAAACTGCCTAATCTGCATGTATTACTGTCCTCCGCTGCTTATGACGTTCTAATATTTACCGAAACATGGTTGAAGCATTGCACTCCTGATTCTCTTCTATGTAATGACTTGTTCTACAATGTGTTTAGATGTGACAGATGTGATGGTTATGGTGGAGTTGCCGTATTTGTGCGTATGGATCTATGTGCAACTCGGGTTGACGTTCCAGAATCAAATTTTTTTGATGCTATTTGCTTGGATATCATGCTGTCTAAATGTCTAAAGTATCGGTTACTCGCTGTTTACAATCCTCCTAAGTCGACCATAGACTCGTCTAAACAATTAAAGTCTATCATTCATTTGTGTGCTGGTGCAAATTTACCATTTCTGCTCTGTGGAGATTTTAATTTCCCATGTATCGACTGGTCGGTTCCGCGTAGTTTGGGTGATAAATGTCATGACATTCTCCTTTCGACGATTATTGAAAACAGTCTTACTCAACTGGTTGATAGCGCAACACGATGTTCTTCTCTGCTTGACCTTGTATTCACCAACAATCCTTGCTCAGTTTCTGCATTGAACGTTATAGCACCTTTCCATTCTTCGTGCGACCATGCTGCGGTTGAGTTTTTGATTCAGACATTGTCGAATATCTCTTTGAAGACGACTAACGTCAGATATGCTTACAATATTGCTGACTATGACAACATGAAAATATTTTTATCCAGTATATCATGGAATAATATCATCAAAGGTAACTCGCATATCACAGCAGCTTCTGTTGATAACATGTGGAACGCCTTTCTTAACATGATGCACGAAGCAGTTGACCGCTATGTTCCTAGGATTGTGATCAATTATCGTAAACCTAAGCAATCAAAAATGCTGCGATCATTACTGAAAAGTAAACGATATTTCTATCGGAGAAACAGCCATCTCTACCGAATGGTTTCCGAAAGATATGATGCGGAAGTTTTAAAGTCAAATCAAGAGTTTGAACGTAATTTGATTTTGAGTGGTGATGTTAAGAAATTCTACGCACATATTAATAAAAAGTTGAAAACACCACATTCTGTACCGTCTATTCTTAATGACAACAACGAACTCATTTCGGATAACTCTGAAAAGGCTAATGTCTTGAATGAGTATTTTTCATCTGTGTTTGTCCAGGACGATGGCATGTCGGCGACATTCCCTCAGAGAGTCAACAGCGAAGTGTCTTTGTGTTCCATAGAGTTCCCAGTTACTGAAGTGATGCAGTGTTTATCAAAATTACCAGCTAAGCTTTCTATATCACCCGATTTTCTTCCTGCTATGCTTCTACGAAAAGTGTCATTTGAAATAGCACCTTTACTGGCCACGCTTTTTGAGTTCTCTATGATTACTGGTCATATTCCTGTGGATTGGTGTACAGCTTTTGTCATCCCGTTGTATAAACGAAGAGGAAATGCTTCTAAGACATCGAGCTACAGGCCCATATCGTTGACATCAAACGTATGTAAGGTTATGGAACGTGTCATTGCAACCAAGCTTATGTCATACTTGAAGCAAAATGTTATCCTTTCAAATCATCAATTTGGTTTCCTAAATAGAAGATCGACGACTACTCAGCTCATTAGTACAATTCATGATTGGGTTAACATGTTAATCTGTAAGCAAAGAGTTGATTGTGTATATATCGATTTTGCAAAGCCGTTCGATTCGGTTATTCATCGTAAACTGATTACAAAACTCAAAGCCTATGGTATTCGATATGAACTTCTTAACTGGATTTATGCTTTTTTATCCAATCGTACTCAGGCAGTGATAATTGATGACGCCGTATCGGATAACGTTCCAGTGCTGAGTGGAGTTCCTCAGGGCTTCGTCTTAGGGCCAATTCTGTTTCTTATATACATAAATGATTTGGATGATTGTTTTTTGCATAGTGTTGCAAAATATAAACTTTTTGCTGACGATCTCAAGATATATCATTCTTGTAACTCTCTTGATACTCCGATTTTTCAAGACTCACTAGCAGGTCTGGATGTTTCGTGCAGAAAATGGCAACTTAATGTGTCTTCCGATAAATGTTCTGTATTTTCCCTCGGAAAAAATTTCCACCCTGACATCAATTATTATGTGGATGGTTCATTAGTATGTGCAAAAGATTCTGTATCAGATCTAGGAATTTTGCTGTCGTCAGACTTAAACTTCAGTTCGCACTGTAGTCGCATTGCTGCGTTTGCCTTTTCTAGAGCTTGTTGCTTGCTCAAAAGTTTTTCGTTCTCTGAAAAGAATTCCTTAATCCTGGGCTACAAGACTATTTTTCGGCCTATTCTTGAACATAACTGTCAAGTGTTCAATCCGCATTTAAAGCGTGATATTGTTTGTCTTGAACGCGTTCAAAAATATTTCACTCGTCAGCTGTGCAAGCGGTGTCATATTCCCTACTCTGATTACAGGGATCGCTTAAGAATTCTAAATCTTGACTCTTTGTCTAACAGGCGTATTTTACTTGATTTATGTCTTTTTTATAAAATAGTTCATGGCATTGTAGACGTTGATTTAAGAAATTTTTTGTGTGACCGTCCAAAGTCCTATTGTACTCGAAGTTTCAGTGTTAATTCATCTCAAGTTCAGCCCTGTGTCTTCCCATCTAACCGGAACTACTTGAACACCTTCTCTTTCCGAGTTTATAAATTGTGGAACGCCTTGCCAACAGAATGTACTCGTGCTCCGTCCATCAAGTCGTTCAAGTTCAATTTGGCGAATGTAGACATCGACTCCTTGTTGTGACTGTTTCTTTTTCGATGTTTGTGAAGTGCCGCTCGTCTATAAGTGCCATGCTGGCCATGACCTGCGTTAATCTTGTGTTTCACTTCTTTGAATGCATGTTTATTTATAACAAAAATCTTATCTTATCTTATCTTACATGGACATGTAACGAAGCTGAATATTTGTATCAGAGGCTTATATTCATGAATAGGGTAGGGTGGGGTGAAATGGGTATAAGTCACTTAAAGTTATCTGGAAGCCAAGCGGATTGAAATTTCCGTATATCGCTTGGATTATGATGACAGCGTGATACTAGCATGAAGTTCCGATAGAATTGGTTCCATATACAATTCTAATTGTTTCCATGGAAACCAACTTTCGATTTCCTTTTTGTTACTGAAAAAATATGAACGATCACAAACTTTCGTATTGCGGCAAGGGAAATAGCACCATGACTTAACTTAAGCATCGCTGTAAAAGCCAAAGCTTTTCTAATTATGATGTGATAATAGGCTAATCTATATTCGTCATTATTATCCGTTAATGTTGAAAATTTAAAAAATGGGGTGAAATGGGTATAGGCCTACTACTGAAAAAGTGTGGGGTGAAACGGGTATACATATGTTAACACAGAAAGTGTCGATTTTTTTGCTCAAGGCTTAAGTCTACATGAGATATATGTTATTCTTATGAATAAAGGTGCATTTCAGTTGTAATATGTGCATGTGCGGTTCATTGAATTTGATTTTTTACGAATACAAGTCGACAGCACTGCTTTTTGTAGTCTAACATTGAAGTCTGCCAACGAAGCGAAATTATTCTACTCTGTCGTATGACACTCCACGTAGTACTCTTTAGCCTTAGAATTTTTAAGTTCTGAAACACGCATGCAAGGAAACATAAAAGTGATGGCCCGATAAACTCAACCGAATTGGATGACGAAGCCTGGTTTTCCGACACATCTTCATACATGTAGACTTTCCTTGAGCAATTGAAACCAGGTTCGGCGATCAGCAGATTCCATGGTGGTATGGGCTACTATGCTAAATCCAGTTTCTTGAACATCTGTGGTAAAAAGTGTAAGCCTCCGACTGAAAAGTTACAGGAAAAGGGAGCTTTCAATATCCTAAGGGTCTTGGCATCAGTTCTTATCAGTAGGCCTACTGGTCTCCAGGAAACCAAAGCGCGTGATCCTCTCCGGACATCAGAAAGTATGCGCTTAACAAAACAAGTGAAGCGTTGACATCGTCATCATCTTTGAAATGTGTTGAAGATGAAGAAGGAAGTGATATTCGTATGAAGAAAATAATCAGATCCAAAGATGTATGAAAGTGAAATCTATTGCTTTTGAAGAGAAGCAATTTAACGATTAACTGTATATCGAACCGCTGTCAAAGCGATTGAATACGATAATGAGGACCTTCAGATGAAGACATGAATGAAAAGGAAGATGCAGACATCCATCAATCTAAGATTTGAAACAGGACGACTGAGTTGTTGTAAAATTTGAATAAAAGCTGACGGTACATCTGTCAAACAGAGAGACTATGATGTGCGTTTCAGTTTTCCAGCTACATTTAAGGAAGTGAAGGTGGTCCAGGGCAGTGTGAGATATCTTGCTGATCTAAATATCGACCTGCACTTCATTTAAAAGATATTATCGGGCAATTAGGAACCGTCAGTGCGTAAGAGAAATTTCCGGGGTCAAAATTTGAAGGTCAATGCTGGCCCGAGATAGTGACATGTCTCATTTGCTTTTATAGTTTCTCTGGTGTTAACTCTTCCTTTGTACCCATTCTTTATGTTGTCATGAAGTCATAAATATCTCATGAAGTTGTAATTTTTATGATTAGCGGTTCTAATAATGCAACGTTTTTCAATCGACAATTCAGAGAAGTCGAAATTTCGACCGAATTATTACAATTCATATTAGTTCTATAAGACAACAGTATAATTATCATTTAACCTATTAATGAAAACAAACATTGTAGCAGCTGACCTCTATAGCATACCATGATAGTGATGCTTAACAAGTTTCAGATAGTATTTCTTAACAATCTTTTTATGCACTGCCATCATTTTCAAAAACTATACTTGTACCCATTTCACCCCACGCTTGGGATGAAATGGGTATACACTGCATGTTTTTAAAAACATGCAATTTCCATAATGACCAAAAATATTTTTTTGAGCAATAAAAGGCATTTGTGTATAGCCGATGCACAGAATGCGGTGATCAGCTATCAAAATTTCAGGTGGCACATGGAGAACATTGAAAAAATCACATGAACTCTTTGAAAACTACCCATTCCACCCCACCCTACCCTATTTATCTTATAACTATCGGCAGTCATGCCGGCACGGCAAAGGTCATGACAGTTTCAAAGAAAAGAACAAATCACTTCCTTCACTGTGTGCGATTACAATTTTCATTTATAGACTAGATGTTAACCTATCAGCCTTTCATATTTCACCATCATTATAATGTTATTGTTATACAATTATTTCTTGTTACACGATACTGTACTTGTAACATATAAAATCAATTAATTTCTGGATGTACTTGTCGTACTGATACAACAAGAACTTTACATGTAGCCTACATGTACTGTACTATGCACAAAACATGTAAATTGATGTTACAATGCGAGTAATTAGCAAATTCAAATTTCTTAAGTTTTGTCTTTGAGAAACAATTTGGATTTTGGATTCGATATGAAGAAAGGTGGAAAACCCAAGGACTGTGTATGGGAATCGTTTTAAGAGAAAGATGACAATGGAAATAAGCTGCTTGTTTGCAAACATTGTGATTCCCCCGTAAGTAGCCGCAGTAATAGACTGCAATCTCACATAGAAACACTTGCCCAGCCTTAACTCGCAATAAGAAGCAAATTAAGTGCAATAGCTAACTAGTGTAATACAATCAATAACTTTCAGAAGTTCATAAATTAGAAGGCGCCGATTCACTAACGGACATTTTTCTCGAAGCATTTCAATGTATCTGTCAAAATTTGAGATAGAAAATGAAGAGCCTTTTTTATGATTGGTCGAGAACTGAAGCTTCTCTGTCAATTATGGATGTCAACATACATTGTTGTATATTGAAAATTAATTTGATCTGCTCTCTCAAATTTATACATGACTGACTTCTTGTACACAGCCTTCTTCAGACCATGTAGGCCTCAGATTTTTCGATGCTGATTTAGTGCACCGTAAGTGAAATGCATTCCTAAACTTAATCAGGACTGATTTCTTGCACACAGTTCTCCACAAACCATGCATTACCGTTCCAAAAAGATTTGTATGTACTTGAAACGTTTTTTATTCACACTTCTCGAATTGCGAAAATATGGCTGTTGACGGTAGTATACATAAATTCTATTAGAGAATAGCATTATGACCTGAAATTATACAAGCACAAAGACCTTAAGCTGTATGTAGAAGACTAACAAACACAGACGAAAATAAAAAATGGAAAATAAAGTATAAAACAAGTCCTGAATCTTTAAGATTTTCAGCTCTAACTTATGTCCATAAACGAAGGAGCATGGCACGGGCATTGGCGCGTTGGAGACAAAGGCTGAATCTTCCAATGATAACCTTGTCTATCCTGTCGCGAGAGAAACAGTCTGACGGCAAGTCTTGAGTCGATCTGTTTGAAGACTGAATGAGCAGTCTTGCCCCATGTGCCAAAAAACAGATGCTGCCAACGGCTCACATTACCAGCCCAGTTCTGCACACTTTTCGGAATCCATTCGCCTTTTCCTTTTCTCTGGACGGCGGAATAAGAAAATATTGAAATAGGCATTGTCGATGATGAAATGAAATTTCATACAGCCTCAAGATGTATGCTAAGTGAATCTTTAATGATTTTGCTTGATCTGCCATGGTTGCTACATAGAGGTTTCGGCTATTTTTTGCCGAATGTACGTAAACAAATCATCAAAAAAAATACTGTACTTACTGATGTTTTCCAGCATTTGCGAAGAATTTTGAAGATTTTCTCACTTTTTGTGGATGTGTGCACAATTTCAAAGATATGTTTTTTGTGCATCTGCACAAAATTTGTGCATGTGCGGCAACCCTGAGAACCGGTATCGCATGACTTAACAGTGATGATTTGAACTACGAGGAAAAGGAGAAACTTAGACACCGCTTATACAGACAGAGGTACCTCAGCAAAAGCTTCTGCACGGAATCAGTCGTGGCACAGTGCCACAGTGACAAAATTTCGCGTGAAACAAAAAATTAAGAGACAAACGTCTAGAGCAACCCACAAAGTCCTGCGACAATTTAATGAATCACTCCCTGGTTCACCTCGTCGTCGACGTCAAGTGTTACAATGAAGTAGATTTTCGATTACCATCATAAAGTGAGGCTGTTCTAGCATTGCTGAAAGAAATCCTGGAAGGTCAAATCTTTCTGTTGAAACGCATGTATTTCTGGACCGCCAACTCGTATTAAGAAGATATTTTTGCTGAATCGCCTGGAATAATTTCGTTCTGATGAATCTGAAAGAACTTCAATGGACATTTTTTGCGATTTCTCACGGTAAAATTTGATCACCACAAGAAATTTTATCACTTCTCATCTACGAGGGTTAGTCAATAAATAAGTTTCCCTGTCTAATCATGCACAAAACAAAAATTTTATAGGTACCCGGTACCAATTTGCAATGAAATGCTTCCTCGGTGAATCTTCATCATGCAACTCTGAGCGAGTTTCTATCTGATGCTGATTACTAATTTGACACCCGATCGATTTGACTACTTCCCTGTTGTGTTCGATATGACGCAAGGTTGTTTTCAGTCATTTTGTCGGTCATGTGCAGCTGTGACAACTCGCGATATGACGTTCCAATCATCATTAAGTTTCTGACTGCATTGTGAGCTCCTGCAATTGATATCCATACCCACATGTTGAATGTTATGGGGAGGAATGTTCTCCTTCAAGGCTTCAAACCAAACAGTGAGAAAGAGGGTGCACGCAGTCCAAGACGGCAGAACAGACTTATCTGGTCTACAAAGAGCTGGCTGCCCTGTTCCAGTTTCCATTGAAGAGAAGATTGACGAGGTTCAAGCTCTTAATCAGCAGGATCGCAGGACAACGATAAATCAAATGGCTACGGAGCCTAACATCAGCCATAGAAGAATTTTGCAAATTGTCATCAAGAACTTGGGGATGAAGAATCTTTGCTCGCGAAGGATTCCTCATGTTCTGACTGAAGAAAATGTCAACAGAATCCTGACCTTCCTCACATCTCCAGCGATTCAAAAGAGATCCATCATTTCTGAATCGGATCCACCCATGAGAATTATCTACTTTCCCCGAGGCGGAAAAATAAGTAGTATGGAAAATGGTGTTCGGGGATCTTTTAAAGTTTTAAAATTATCTTAGAGATAAAAACTCCACGCAAAAAGAGATTATGAACATTGCAAAGCACTAGTGCCGGCTGGCATGCTAGACATATTTTTAACACAAATTGGTAATCTGACGTACACGTAGGCGCTATTATATCATCATATAGACAACCATATGTCCAGTTAATTTTGGCATTTGTAGAAATTGGAAAAATATGCAGAAACAGACCGAAGTTTCCTTTCAAATAATATGAGCACAAAGCGCTTTCGTTTAAATGCATACTGTAGCATCCAGTACAATTCTTGAACAAATACAGGTGAAGCAGCGCGCATTCTCAATCGAAGACGATTTAGGCCTAATTATTAATCGTCTTCGTATCCTATTAGGCGCGGCTAACCTGCGGCTAACACTACCTACATATTGTAATACATATTCAACAGGAACATTTTTTAACCTATGTACATGCTTTGTGTGAAAACATTTAATCTATATAAAATATCACACTGGTATTATTGGTCACATTGGTAACATTGGTTATCTTTCTTGGTCAACTGCTATAAAGGAAAGGGTGATGCTCTTGACAGAGACAACTACAGAGGTCTTAAGTTACAAGATCAAGTCCTCCAAGTCATTGAGAGGGTGTTTGAACCTATTATCAGAGAGCAGGCTGATATAGACTCCATGCAATTTGGTTTTATGCCTGGACGTGGTACCACTGATGCTATTTTTGTCCTAAGGCAGCTGCAAGAAAAGTTTCTCTGTAAGCGGAAGGAATTATTTTTCCTCTTTGTCGACCTTGAAAAGGCCTTTGATCGAGTGCCTCGCAAAGTGTTATGGTGGTCAATGAGGAGAATCGGTATTGAAGAGTAGGTAATCAGAGTTGTTCAGTCCATGTATGAGTGTCCTAGATCGAGTGTCCGTATAAATGGGTAGTCCTGAGTTTAATGTTACCGTTGTAGTCCATCAAGGATCCGTTTTGAGCCCTTTGATATATTTGTTATTGTTATGGAGGCGCTCTCACGTGATTTTCCTACAGGATGCCCCTGGGAAATGCTCTACGCGGATGACCTGGTCATTGCTGCCGACAATCTGGCTGAGATAGAACAGAAAGTTGCCCACTGGAAAGGTGGTCTAGAGTCGTATGGATTACGTGTCAACGTAAAGAAATCGAAGATCCTGCATAGCACGAGTTCCGAAAACCGAGTGCTGAAAGAATCGGGCAAATTTCCATGTGGTGTATGCCATCGTGGGGTTGGTAGTAATTCAATCTACTGCGCACGATGCAAGAGATGGATACATCATAAATGCTCTGGAGTTAAAGGTTCTTTGAAGACAGATCCTAGCTTTTCTTGTAAAAAGTGCCGTGGTGTTGCTGCACAAGCTCCTAAACCGACCGCTAGTAAGCTTCGTATTGGTGATGCTGATTATGAAGTTGTGCCTGCATTTTGTTACCTGGGTGATGTTAGGACAATCAGGTGGCTGAAGTGAGGCTGCTGGACTGAGAATTCAGCTGGCATGGAAGAACTTTCGTGAGCTCATTCCTATACTTACGAACAGAGACATCCCCGTCAGCAGCCGAGGTCATGTCTACTCCATGTGTGTGAGAAGTGTTCTGTTGTATGCAACCGAGACATGGCCAATCAACATCGAGGAGCAAAACCGATTGTGCCGTAATGACAACGCAATGGTGCGATGGATCTGCTCCAAGCGCCTATCTGATCGAGTTCCTATGGATGAGCTAAGGTCTAAGCTTGGTATTCATCGACTTGAAGATAGTGTGCGCTGGAGAAGGCTACGTTGGTATGGACATGTATAACGCATGGATGAAGCCGACTGGCCTAAGAAAGTTCAGACCATCGAACTCTCAGGAAAGAATCCACGAGGCCGACCAAAGAAACGTTGGTTTGACAACATCAAAGAAGATCTTCGAAAATGGAATCTATCCTCCGTCGACCCTTCGGATCGGACGGTGTGGAGAAATGCCATCAAGCCAAATCGATATTTGCGGACGTCCAACCCTTGCAACACGAGGAAAAGAAGACGGAAAACCTTGGAGTGAGTGAGTGAGTGATTAATAGCACATGCATATGAATCACAGACAAGTCACAAGTCAAAAATCCCTAACTCTATGGCAAGTGGGAAAACAGTGTAGTTTGTCTCATCTTCTTTCGGGCTGGCTCTTGTCCACAGGATCTTCTGCTAGTCTGTTGTCGCCCTGGGCCCTTTTCAATAAATCAATGTTGGCAAAAACACAAAAAACCCATGAGTTTTTTCAATACATTCACCAATTGATAGACGTACGATCGAATTTGAGACATATTAATAGGTTATGTGCGATTGTGTCAAATCGTAAGCTCATCGGTGTATTCTAATTTGAGTATCAAACAACTCAGAACATGAAATTACTTAATTATCTGAAATACACGTCTTATTCTTTTTTTGCTACCGAGACAAATCTTTCGATGTGATATAAGAAGACATAATTCAGGCTTAACGTCTAAATAGGTTAATAATTATGCATCCACAGAAATTGTAAACAACGTTGACATCAGAAGATTATCTAGTATTTATTCGGAAAACAAATTTAGTGATACAACTGAGCGTGTAATATCACGGGTATGATTGTCACAAAAATCGATGAGATCAAAAGGATGAGCTCCGCACACCTGACGGGGGCAATCCAAAGGTCCCATGGTGTGAAAGATGTTTGCATGTGAGTGCAGAAGAAGTGTTTTGAGGTGTGTGATTTCCATAGGGGCAAGGAGGCGAAGAGTGGACAGAGGGTTTTATTTTGTGTAGATAGTATTTTAAGAAGGGTGATCTGTTGGTGCGAAGTTGCGCCAATGGTCTGCGCGTGCGTCTGTCGAGTGTTTGCTCTGATTTGTTAAATGAGTGGGGAGGCGTTAATGACTATCGGTTTGCCTGTGCGCTAGTGTGTTTGCTTGAGCAGTTGTTGTGTTGATCCGTTGCATGACTGTGTGGAAGGGGATGAGGCGGACTTCCTTCTGCTGAAAATTGTGGGTTATTGTTGAGACGTGGTGGTTGTTGGTTGAGGTGAAGAGGGTGTTGATGTTTAGCTTCGTATAGAAGTTGTTTTGCGTGTTTTTTCCTTGAAGTCCGCTTTTAATTTCCAAATTTAAATTTCTATCTCCTTTCTAAGCTTGATGGGAGAGCAACGGCAGATGGACCTTGATGCTGTCTTTTCATTACATGCAACGAGAGCAATTTATGAAATTGCCCCTATTTACTTCTTCAAACAGGCCAAATATTGACATATTCCATTGCAGAATCTCACTTCGGTCAATAATCTCAGAATACTAGAATTTTCGAACAGACCATGATCGCATTTTATACGATTTATTGTGATTCTGAGTTTGTAGTTTCAGAAACTTTTTTGCGTCTCATCCTTCCCATCAACGTGCCACTCTCCTTAGCAAATGGGTCTAGTTTTTCAAGCCATTGATGAGTATGATGTGGCTTGTCTAAACCTTACGAAACCTAATTGTTCGTTTCATAGGAGTCTGCTTATTTCATGGACTTAGCACTTAGATTCGAACTCACATACACTGAACTATTTGTCCAGGATGTACATGAAGCACACAAGTTTCCACTTATTTCAACAATAAACGAAATTTATGTTCAGCTTTGTCTACAAAAGATGCTTGATGAGAAACACCAAGACAACACATTGAACATCGTACATCGCCCTGTACCACAAAAGTAACAAGCTGCAGTTTAAACCTCACAATGTATCGAAAATATAAAGATCCATGCGATCAAGGTGTATTTTAATCATCACATATAAACAAATTCCGCATTAAGTGGGTGATATATGACTCGATACTGTATGCTGCATAATGCTATGCAGCATAATTGGGCTCCATGTCATTACGATAGAGAATGTGTATAGTGGATACTCTCTTGATTAGGTCAAGGAACTCATATCGATGCTAGAAGCACATGCTCTAGCTTATCGACATGTTTTCGTGTACGGACATAGAGACATACAAAAAACAGGACCATTACAATGGAAGTTTGGCTTCCATGAAAGAAGGCAAAAATCCTTGGGAATAGGCTTAGAGCATCTTCACTTAGAGACACTTAAAGTGGCTGCATCAAGGAGCATGCTGCATCAAAGAGCTAGAATTGGGCACATATGTGATAATAGACATCGGACATCAGCTCAAAGGTAATTGACCTAATTGTTGATATTGGATGTCTATGTGTGCAATGTTAGCACTTCTTTTATGATCAGTCTCTCGACTTTGAGTTCATTGCAGGAGGAACAAAAAGTAGAAATCACGGTAGAAATCATAGACATGGGATTACATTATTAGGATAACAATGTAATCCGATGTCCATGGTAGAAATCATTCGATGTCTATGGTAGAAATCATGGGAACAGCTGAAAACAAAAATCTCAGGAATATTTGTGACCATTTTGTGACCATGAATATGAGATTACTCATCAGAAGAACCAAGAGGATTATGTATTTCTTGCTCTTGATCAGCAGCTGCTACAATAATGATCCTCTAAATCAATGTGCAAAATTTATTTAGAGTACAAATAGAAAGCAGCAACCAATGATGATGAAATGGGCAAAATTACTTTGTTGCTTTGTTTATACACAGCATTTCAGTATTTGTCAAGTATCTTAGCAACATATCTGGTTTTAAATAACTCACATGTCAACCAGAAAAAGAATTTCTTAATTAGAGTAATGGCTACTTTCGGAGATGTTTCTCAGGTAATTTCAGAACTGACACCAGATTTGAGCTAAGATCAATCAGTGTGCTCCAATCATGCCTGAATCAATGTGTATGCGTTGCTATTATTATGGTTTCTCGTCAACAAGCTGTTTTAATAATTTTGGCCTCCAGGCTATTTGCACCGGTTTGGTGATACTGATTGCCTCATAAGCAACCAATACACAGAATTTACATAGCGAAATACTAAATTAAGCTATACGTTGACTATTTTGTAGTTTCTTAGATTTGTGAAATATAAAGCGTGGTTGACATTGAGAAACATTTTGACGGTTGCACAGGTATAGTTTCCGCGAAGACCAAAGTTGTACAAGTTTGAATGTATTGTGTAAAACAATGAGGCGCGTTGAATAGAATTGAACAACATGCGCCTATTTGTGTTGAAATCCGTTTTAGGCTTGATACATTTTTAGGTCTTCCTATCCAAATATGCAAATCTCCGTGAAGTAATTTTCAAAAACGTGGTCAAATGGTGGTGCTGTAATACATGCGTGAATGGTAGTGCTGCTAAAGGATGATCTCCTAATTTATATTCGCATAGAAAAGATCTCCAAAAGCAAGTCGATGGAGTTTTGCAGTTCTATGATCGGATCCTGGTTCCTCCAGTTCTACTTAAGGCGATTTAATGTTGCATCTTGCCCACATTGGTCGGGATAAGATGGTTTCTTTGAGCTGAACGTTATCTTGGTGGCCATCGACAAATACGGACATAACCACCTTTATGAAGTATTGTCATGACTGCAAAACCAAGCCGAGAACACATATTAACTGGTCTCCATGGCCCATTACGTGGCAACCGATGCATCGTCTCCATGCCAAATATTCATGTAGCAAGGAACGGCTGACTTCACAGTTCGCGTTACAGAAACCTCTTGCACTGGGGGGGGGAATCCTCAGGTACTTGTCACCGACAATGGGACGACTCGATCGATACTGTCTTGACAAAAATCAATTCGCTGCAACCAAGTCTTCTGTCCACTGAGGCACCGTCAGTCCAACGGGCTAGCAGAAAACTTCGTACGGACTCTCAAAACGGTCATACGAACAGTTTCACCGGCGAACATCGAAGCGTTGCATTAAGTAACTGAGACTTGCTGCTTCAATATAGTTCCGACGTTCACAGCACTACTGGAAAACCACATTATTGTTTTGAGGTAGAAACCTCAGAACTATCAATTTATCAATTTGGACACCACTGAAGTTGTGTCTTATCGAGGAAACAACAACCGTCCATGAGAAGGTTTCGCATTGAACAGAATTTGGCAACGACTGTTGAACGTCATGGATCGCGATGACGGCACTTCACAGAAGACACGATCTCGTTTACTCCGCCTAGCATCCCGAGCGCCTTAAGTATCCTTGATCAATGCCGTAATATATATTCTGACCACCCTCTTCCTTCTCAAACCATACAGTCAAACATTCCGTCTTCTTCTCTTCCTTCTGACAAAACATGCACACCGACCATCCACACTTCCTCCGGATACTCACTCGCCTCCTGCAGTACCTTCCAAAACCTATTCTCTGTCACTTGCGAACACAGTTGGTTCATCTGCGACTGGTTATTCATCGGATACTCCGTCTCCGATGGTTCCTTCGAACAATTCTATGTGTGTTCCCTCGAGCTATGGTGCGACTCATGCTGCTCCAAGACGAAGCTAACGAGTTCAGTGTGCAAAATGTATTGTTGCACAAGAACACAAATAAGAAGCAGCAAGCAAGAATATATCAAATAGCCAAGCAATACGATCATTCTGCTGACGGAGAGGAATGTGACAGTGCGCCGCTTACCATTTGTCGAGTTCTGGTGAACTGATCTCGATTCTCCCTGATGGGAAATCGAAGTCAAACTTTGAATTTTTCAAAAAATATAATGTACGAGATTTTGCCTACATTAAATTTCTCTTTGGAAATCGAGTATTTCACGTATCTTATTATTGTAAATACTCACTTGTATATTCATTGTTTAATCGCACCAATTTTGAGTGATTCTAACGGTTACTCACGATAATAATTGGTTTTGGAATATATCCTATTCTACTACCTGCGACTTCTACGACCACAGGTAATGTCGATAGCTTCCCTGTAGAATGAGGCTCTGAATTGTGCACTGCCAATGCGAGTTTTTCAAGAAAATTTACTAAGCATGTAGGCTATAACGCTCTTAGAAGATATAGCACATTGACCTGTCGAGAAATGTTATCTCGCACGAGTCAATTCCGAAAATTTTAGGGCTTTTGCAGATTTTTGCTTTTCAGTACATAAAGAGAAGAAAATTGCTTTCCGAACTTCTGATTGAAACTCTGAATTGCCTCTAAACTAGATTATGCTCGTGTATACCAGATGTAGAGTCTACAGGCCTTTTTATGAAATATGTCTGATTAATTAATGCGCTGCCTTCATTAAGGGATTTTCAGTGAGGTGTGAGGTTTTCCCTTTAAAAGCAACATCATCTTGAAAACACAAGATCAGCATTCATCTAACATAAAACAGAAGCTTACCAGTGAAACCGATCTGGTGGTTCCCGATGTACGTAGTTTCTACTATCTTAAATGACCTAATTTACGCTTACCATGTCATGGAAATAAGAACTAATGGAAAAGAGTTTCTTTGGATTTCGATAATCTTGTTTACAGTCTCCACTGGAGAGTCAAACTCAAAGATGGTAATGATAGTTTAGTTGGGCCTTATATTCCTCTTGATAAAGTCCTGCCATCTTCCTCCAAAAGCAAACGATAATTTGAAAACTAAAATCAATTGTTTTGTCAGCGACATTAATCTTTTTTTGAAGTTGAGTCTAATAAGTTGAAAAAATCATATGTCTGTCAAACTATGCAAAACTAACACTGTGAAGTCGACAATTTCTTGAAATTAAATGACACGAACTGTATTAGGACTGATAATACTAACAAATTCGTAAAATGCAAAGCAGAAAATTTCGATAAGAAAAAATGACAAAACCTATCTGCCTCTCAAGAAAAGTGAAGTAGAATCAAAAGAAAAACAATCAAATAAATTAATAGATCAAGTAATTGAAAATAGCACGCTCAATTCGGAAGGCGAAAGACTTGAAAGTACGGGCACTAGAAAAGCGGAATTATTCTCCTTTGTAAAGGATCATGAAAATATAACTGAAATCGGTTTTCCGGTCCACCCGACAGCATCCGTTTAAAAGACACTTATAAAAAATTGATTGGGTTTTATCGAGAATCCTGAGTAAAATTATTCCTTATTTGAAATTACATTTAAGCAGCACTGAATCTTTAGTTGAACAATTAAATAACACAGAGCACCAAGAAAACAAAGAAATTTATTTCCTTACATGTACAACAAGTGTACCCTAGCATCCCCATCTTGCTGGGTATCCAATACAACATTTAGAGTTCAACTGGACACTAACTTCAACTGGAAGTTCTTAAGAGGACAAGTGGCATGAAATCGATACTTTTGGCATCAATATAGAATAATTGAAAAAATTCTGACATTAATTTGCTTCAATTACATAATTGGTTGTGATAATAAATTTTATAGGCAAATTAGTGGCGTGCCGAGTTTCTTCATTATATTCATATGAATAAAATAGAACATCAAGCACTAGACAAATTAAATTTTGAACCTACATTGTATAAAAGATACATCGATGACGTCTTTTTGGGTCCTGTTGAGCATAAGGAAGAAACCTTGAAACACAGTAAAAACTTTCAACTCAATAAACCCTAACATTAAGTTTACTATGGAAGTAAATCATCCAAATCAATGACACTTACTACTAACGCATCCTCGTCTATGTCTGATATTACTGCCCGAAAAATCCATGATATAATGCCACTTTGTTGAATATGTTTATATCTCGTCAATTGAAAATTTGACATCTTCTATGTTAATTTGTTGACATAGATTTTAGCATTGAATGAATTGAAATCGTTTAACATTAGATATTTAACATAACCTTTTTGACTTCACCTTCAAATAAATATCGCCGGTAAGCAATACTTCTGTCTCAAAGATAAAGTATACCAGATTATTGCATAGTTGTAGAATTATATTTCAGAATCCCTTCTATATCTGATAAAATTTGTTCCCAGGGAAAATCTTGTTTGGCTTGACGGTCAATGCTATGTTGTCTTGGAGGGATCTGATTCTCGTACGTGCATTCTTCAATTGAGGACTTATGTCGTACTGTCGCCAATCGATAGCTCATTTGGTAGAGCGTTGGCCTAGAATGCCAGAGGTCGGTGGTTCAAATCCACCAAGACGCGCAGTTATTTTCCGTCTGTTGAGCTATAATGTAGCACTTAGAAGATAGCGCGTGCTCAGGTACTCAAAATTTAGAATTACCATGTTTGAATAATTTTTTCAATTTTGACGAATTTTGGATATCAATCCCTTTATAAAGGTTTTGCGATTGCAAATCTTTCATAGAACTAAAAATACAAATTAATATTTCGACTATCTGAAGTGGCCATCAACAGAATTGTAGACATTTAATAAGAATCATCAAATTTGCATCAGAGTCATCGGCATTTACTGAGCTATGCGAAATTCAAAACACATGGTTACTTTACTACAGCACTTAATAACTAATTTCTTGAAATCTTGCGGAATGAAATCGAAATCACTTCTGCTCAAATAACTTATGTATGCTAAAAAAATAAGAGATATCTACACAGATGAACTTATCAAGCAACTCAGGTCTAACTGAGTCACTTTGACCGTTAAGAGAATGTAGATGGAGCTTAATGAGCAACATTTCACTATAAGATTTTATCTGCTTGTACACTTTTTCAAAACTCGGAAATTTGCGAGTCGCATGTTCTTGTCGCCGTGACTGAAAATTCGACTCTTAGCATCAAGAGTTTTGAAATGTTACTCAACAATTCTCAGTTACTTCGTTTGCAATTATAGACGTCAAAAGAATTCAAGTGATCATGACGACCACTTAAAAGTGCCATCACTACCAAAAGGTTCAATAAGTTGCATTTGCCGAATATTCGAATTTCATGGTCTCTATGCGATGTCTATGGTATTGCGATGATCATGATATCTAATTCACTTACTGATATATATTTTAGAAAACACTATGCTCATTTTGAACATCAAAGCGTTTTGTTTGAAAGTTATCATACACGATGTCTGCAAGAATTGGAGCAAATCAGACCTTCCAATCGTCAAAATCCAACATTTTTTGGTGGAAATTTTTTTAATGTGCAGTAAAACAGAAAAATTAGAAAGCAGACAGGTATCCCTTCCCCAGGTATGGATAGGACTAACCTGCCTGACATGGACAATTATTCATTTATGTGGGAAGGAAGCCCAAAACCAGCTGATGTTTGCAAAGTCGATTCTTTATTGGTGAGGCCTTTCAGTCAGCACAGCCGGCTATCGTCAGGCGAATGACCTGAACACATCAGTGGATGATTAACATCACTCATACAGGTCAGACACAAATTGCATTATAGAAATAGAGACGACCAGAGAATAATGTCGTATGACTTCTAGATAAAAATAAGGGTAGAGGATGCTACATACAAATTTTGGAAAGTAACAGTCAAGAATAGGAAAAATACTAAAGAAGCCAAAAACCACTGATGCGATGCTTAGTTTTATTGCGCGAAGACAGATATCGAGTCACCCAGGCCTCTTTGACAATCGCTTTTCGTCAGTTGTTCCCGGTCGATCACTTACATCATGCTGAAATTTACGTTGTGACCGGAGTCCTAAGCATGGTGCCTGTTGGACAACCTCTGAATGCAAGACAGACCCACTTTTTCCTGAAATGGACTATTATATCAATCTCATGTACTAACAATGCTATCGATTATTTCATGATTTTCTCATTTTGCAGGCTGTGGTTCTTGCTCCTGAAGCGGAAGGAATGGTTCAAGCCATTGAGGAATTCGACGTCAGCGAGATTGGAAATCCTGCATGGTATCGACATCATGAATACATTGAGAAACTGAATATGCAAGCGGTTATCAATGCTTCAAACAAAGAAGATGAATATATCAAAGAATTTCTCATTACCCATGATAAGATGAAAGTTATTGTTCGAGATCTCATCACAACATCGATTTGGATCGAAAAGATATTTACGGAATTGAAAGTTCTGAAATATGAACCGAAATCTTCATTTTCAATCTATCTCATTCTCTACCATGAAGCAACGCTAATCAATCTGCTGGAAACTGTGTTATATCACCAAGTAAGACATTTTTGCTAAATTGTATTGCATGCATGTCTTTATGACCTTTCTAATGATGAAGGCGCTCATTTGCTCTAGCCATAAATAGACCAGATCATAAAAAACAAACCACCTAATTTATGTCGAAATTCAGTCGACTCTCATGCTTTCCAATCGTGTCGCACATCAGCGTGTAATGCATCATTGTAAAGCTTGCATTCTCAGGCTTCAAATGAGCTATGATAAACTTGAATCCACTGTTTTGCCGGACAGTGCTCAAAATATGAAAATCGCTCAATTTACAAATCGCAATGTTTCATTAAGAAAACATGTGAGCATGACAATGAATCAGGCACGACGTGAACGAGCATTTTATGGGCTTTCTTTTCATAGGCTGTACATAGAAATCGATGGACTGGGAAATAAATAGTGATATCGTGAAGTTATCACAAAGAAGTGACTGTTATGGCTAAAAATATCATTTTGTCACTTTCACCAAAAATGTTGGTGTTTGGTATCTTTTCAATCCTTGCGATGCAGGGCGCAGGAATATGCAAGTTTTAGTAAAATCAGCTCAATAGTTCTCTTGATATTGATGCCGACAAGGCATAAGAATCGATTGAATTCCGACATAATTCAGGTGGTCTAATTTTGACAGATATTTGAGATTTTGTCGAATTTTGGCAAAGTGCTCTTTAGTTGTTACAGGTTACTATGGTGAAGTGGTTAGTTATAGTGAGAAGCTATCTGTGAGAGCATGATGATATTGCCATGATTGATTTGTGCATGGAATACAGCTCAAAAGATGCACGCATGAAGTGTGGGAGATTTTCCTTCAAAGGTAATTATTCCTTGTATCAAATGGCATTCTACAGCTCTAAGCAACTTCATTTGCGATTATAAACTCAACCTGAGATTTCAAATGATCAAAAGCCACAAAACTAAACGCTTCAAAGGCTTCATTACTAAATCTTCCAATGCATAGAATGTGATTAGAATTCAGAGAATGAGATGAAATATTCATGTCACCAATCACCGAAGAACTGGGGAACATCATATGGAGTCTTCACTTGATGACATTTATTGAATAATAGCATGAGTGGTTAGCAGGTGTGAAGGGATGCATTGCTGGTATAGTAGGGTCACTAGGTATCGGATCAAGTATGCGTACTGTAGACCATAGGTGCTCTGCTAGTGCAAAGACAGATTGGAATAAGGAGAAACACGAGTATGGCAAGTCAGGACAGCAGAGAGATTTTGGTCGAGAGGAGACACGATGGGAGAGAGATGCATGGGAGTAAAGGAGAGGAGATGAGAGAGAGATGCATGGGAGTAAAGGAGAGGAGATGAGAGAGAGGTAGCGGTAAAGAAAGGTTGTGCTTCATGTTTCCTGTTACTGTGGCATCTGTCGAGATTCTTCTAACTCGCCCGTCCTTTCTGCTATTTATGGTTAATCAAACAAGCAACATGATCAACAGATTATACCTGTAGATGACATGATGCCTGGTTCGATTACCTTGGGCTCTTACTGTATCAGATATTGTCACTCGATCAGCAATCCGATGAGCTCATGGATTACTCAAGATATCCGATATCACAGAACGAATCATTTTGTTTTTGGTAACAACATTCCTCAGTTAGATTCACAAAGAGAGTCGTTCACATCACTTATAGGAGTCATTTATAAATTCATTTATTGATATAGTCCGGAGCGCAGAGCGCAGACATTTTGTCGGAGCGCGCCCACTTCTGTAATATAGCATTAGATGTCAGATCAATAGAGATCCGACTTTTTGTCTTGCTTAAGTTAGTGAGATTACAATGGACAATAGTGGCTCGTATGAAGGACTACTACAACATCTATGTTTCAGCACAGACCCATATCGAATGAGTGCACATTTTTGTGGGCTGAATTTTCAACTACAGATGCTTCACGTATCATTTCTAATGTAAATTAAATTGATCTTGTTACTGTCAGTCAAGGATGAAGTTGTATCCAATTCTTGTGAACAAATTTAACATGACAGAAAATTGAGAGTGAACTCACTCGAGAAGCAGCTTGCCCTTTGAAATACCTCAAAGAAAACTTTGAATCTAAAAATCAAACCGACTTCGATAAAGCGTTTGAAATAAACTTTTCGAAGCAATGCAGCTATTAAGCCAAAAATCATTGTTAGGTGAATCTTTGTGGATAAAAAGCAAGTTTCCGGTGAATTTGGTAATTCAGAGGCTTTTCAAATGATGCGCATGTCAGTAGAAATAATTGTGCAAAAGTGGAGTGAGAATTTACTGAGACTTGGATTTGGAGCAACTGTACCACCTGAGACCGAATTAGTCAGTAAGCGGTCAAGATCTGAAATGTTTCTAAGATACCACCCCGCGCTGTGAAGAAGACAGTATCAATTATCAGTTTCATATTCGGTAATATCATATATCGGTTTCATATATGCAGTAATAAAATTAGAAAAGTTCCTCTCGAAAAATTGTATGTGCGATAATTGTTATGGTACATACAAAGCACACAAGGTTCTCATTCACTAGGATGCGTTATTTTGTGATTTCTGATAAGGGATTCACTTGTTGTTACAGAGCCTTTCGATGTTCAGCGGGGTGTGAAAATGATAATTCGTTATGGATAGTTGATGACACTGTATATCACCTTCAAGATATTACATCATTAATTTAACCATTGACTGTTGATTGGCTATAACAAAACAAGTAGGAGTTAAATTGATCCAAAGCTCAACGCATGGTGTTGAGAAAATTCTCAGATTGCTACAGTTTTGAACACAAATGGATGGTCGCTCCAAAAATATGCTACTCGGTGTGACTATTGAGTGCAAATTTCAATGCAACAGTCCAATTCAAAAATTATTCGAACAGTTGTACGGAAACTTAGTGGCACGTATTAATATCATCTAAATCACTTCATTGAAAATCAGTGCTCGTAGAGATCGACAGAGATGGATGGAATCCTCTGTTCTCCTTCACTTTGATTCCGCTTCCACATTGTTGATGCTTACATTCTCCACATCAATACGACATCGCTCAGCCGTACAGTGAAGGATTTCAAAACTTGGTTCAAGACTCAAAATGAAATACTGGATGCATTCATGCTCCATGAATATTGGTATCAAACATACCGCTTCTGAAATCCACTGGAAGATCAATAAGTCGAGACCTTCCTTTCTTTTGGTCTGTCATGAACAGCAGAGAAATGCAGTAGTCCTTGCTTGTAGATGGTCATTTCAGACGTACATTCAGGCACCGATCTCGGTCAACATTGCTAGATCTTAAGAAGAATAAGAAAACCCCGAATGCTCGAATTATAAAGAAAAACATATGCCAGTGATTTTATAGGCCAGACAGACTAACTTATTTTCTTACATAAAGACATCACCGTCAGAAAAATGTTCTTGTTTCGTTTTCAAAAATGGAATTGAGCTCTTCATAAATTCGAGTCATTCATAGAAAATGATAAGTTACGCATCATCATAATGTCGGTACATCACGTTCTTTTTGTTTTCAGGAAGCGATAGAATCAATTGATGACGTCATTCTCGACTTGGCTGATTACTGCTACGATAATCTCTGCTACATGACGGGAACATTGGGTTCAAATCCAGAGCTGAAGAATGCATTGATCTGTGCGAAGAAGAACACCTCAGCTACTTTGGTTGATCGCAGTAGTATGGACGAGCTTGTAGAACAGCGTCAAACACTGAAATTCGAAATAGCTGTGAAATCCATTTCAATCTTGAGATACTTTACGGACCACTTATCGTCATTATCGCTGAGTATGACCTCCAGATTGTTGAATACTTACGACATTCCTGTACTGTTAGAAGCTTTGATTGAAAATCCGCCTTGGCTGTCAGAGCGATCGAATGGTAGTGTGATGAAATATATGGACAATGCATGGCATGAAGTCTCCAAAGATGATGCCCTTCTTCTGTCAAAAATTGAAGGGCAAGCATGGATTGCATTATATCAGCTTCTCTTGAATGAGGATTGTCAGAGGAAATACGACTTGACCTCCTATAGGAAAGGTGTTCTCATGAAATTGCGAGTCTATCTCACTGAAGTATTGTTGGATCAACTCCCAGCTCTCGGACATCTGTTGAGATTCCTGGAGTACTTGGGAGTTATGGATCCACCTCCTTATCGTAAAGATCTCATCATTGAACAAGTTCCTGAACACAGGGACAATATGATCAATAAATACGGCGGACGATGGAATTCATTAGCGAAGAGCTTCATCACAAATTCGTCTTCCAGTGAAAATGACTCTGAGATGAGACGCTTTGCAGCTAAATGGGTAGCATCGTACGATGCAGATGTTCTGGAATCGCTCATTGATTCTCCCCCAAAATGCGTGGTTTGCGGTCAGACGGCTTCTAAACGGTGCTCACGGTGTCAGAATGAATGGTATTGCTCTCGTGAGTGTCAAGTTGGACATTGGAAGAAACATAAAAAAGCTTGTGACCTCCTAGCGGAATCATTACAGAAAATGAAAGAATTATCTGCTAGTTAATTGTCAAGTTACCAGCGAGTCTGCTGATGTGATTATCAAATGGCTCATACTGCTTTAGTCTCGGAGCTGCTGATGTCCAAGAACGTCTTGCCATTTTTGATATGTGGATTATTACAGAAATCAGTGAAACGGAAACTCTTAAAAGGTGTCTGAGGTCATCATGTACTAGGTGTTGAATATAATAGATTTCTATCTGTTAAGGGTGTTTACGGGATCTCAAATATGGATCAGTCACCATTGTAATTATCTGACATTCATCAGTTTCGCCATCCAAAATTTCAATTTCACTTTTAAATCAGACATTTCTCATAGTTGTTAGTAATTTGATATTTCCGTAATCCGTTGGCTTCAGTTATTTGCTGTTAAAGTTAATGAAAACGTCACAACAATCTTTATTGATGCAGTTAAACAAAAACACTGATCTGGAAAATTTCATGCTATAGACCGGGAAGTTTTCTTTAACCACTGGGTGCAGGACTCTGCTTCTAAATCTCAAGAATTATGCTTTACCAAACAATAACTCGGCTGTCATAAACAGTAGTAGCTAAGAAGTCATAAACAAATCTTTGTAAAACAAATAAAACAACCATTGCAGATCTCAGACTACAGATAGAGTACACAATAACCATCGTACATATTAGTTTGTGTTCAACACGTGTGGTTGATTTTACCATATAATTGACATGCTTTGACTAAAGATAGGCGAGCTTCGTGATACATTACCGAAAGTTATCGACATACTTTCTCTGTTAGAAAAATATACGTTTCTGACTGCTGCCGCAGATTATTTAGGTATTGTAAGTAATGGTATTGAAGTTTTGGAAGATTTAGTTAGTACCAAAATTGAAAAAGAACAACCGTTCCGATATTTGAGCCCAAATTCAATGAGATTGTTTTCTAATTAAATGTCATATATATCAAAGTAGGCGAAATGATGACAACACTTAAAGATTTTGTATTTTTGACATAAGCAATGCAGTACATAAGCGCCGCAGTTCATTTTTCATCTGAGCAAATGCGAACATTCTTGTGCCGATGGAATTGTACATTTAATACCCCGCACTTGTGAAATGGCTGCAGATATCATTTCAGGATTTTCCGTTTTGCTGATGAGCGAAATCAAATAAAACACGATAAACAGATTTGGAAAGAAAGTGTCAGTAGCTCCTGCACTATTTCAACTGCCTAATAAAAGCCGACTTTCACAACATCTTTTAATCATATCCGTTTTGTAATATTTTTATGTTTCCAATTTGAATTTTCGTGCTGTCCGTTGTCGAAGCATGTCAAGTTGAGTTGTTTTGTGCTTCAACATTTTATATTGTTTTGATACATGTTGGCTCGCATGTCAAAGAAGATGAAATATAGAATATATAGTAATGTTCAGCTTTTTTAATTGTGAAGTCAAACAAAAAAGGAACTAACTGATATGCTTGCGAAATTGTTTAATTCATAAGTTTGAAGCGTCTACCAGGTTGAACGATCACAAATCAGCGTCGATTCACGCAGTCTATAATTTTAAATGTTGCGAAAATGGAAAGGAAATTATAGTAAATTTAAGAAATACTGTTATGGTAACAGCTACTTGGAATCAACATGAAAGCACTTGCAAGTACAGGGCTGATCAAAAGTCGCTTCTCAATGTAATTTCTTAATTATTCTGACTGTAGTCATTGCATTAGGGGTTAATCTGTAGAACTTAGCACCTCCACTCCATTGTTATGATACAAGTCCGAAACTCAGTGTCTATAGAGCAGGGGTGCGCAACCTGCGGCCGTGACAATGAGAAGTAAATAAAAAAGAATATTGTACATGTATATTGCAAATATTTCTGAAGCTCAAGGCAATCGAAAAACAATCGTCATTGTAGTAGCATGCTGGTCACCTTGCAACTGTCGAACACCTTTATGCTCATGCTACTTGGAAAAATGCGCGCCCGCAAGCCCAATAAAGGCGTTCAAGCAGTTCGATAACTCATGAATAGAACATTTTAGGGAAGTTGCATTCATGTGCATTCATGGCTAGAGTCATCAGCTAAAAGAAACAAAAGGGACAATTGTAGTTTGCTCGAATTGTTTGCGCGCGCTAGCTTCAAGTCTTTATTCTTAAAAACACTTCAATTTTGAAAATAATTTACGCATGAAAGGGTGCTATTAGCACTTGTTAAGAAGGTGCCATTAGAAGCGTATTGATCTCCTCTTTCTTTTGGTTACAAATTTTTGCCGCTTTGGGGTCAACCAAAAGATGTGGTTCAAAATGTCCTCAAGAGAGTACAATACGCATGAAATGGTCAAAAGCATAAATCTTTTCGAGTCAAAAATGACCATCGGTCGTATATGGGTTAACTTGCTAACTCATTCTTTACGACGTAGGCCTCTATAAGATTTTCACTGTGTCATTCGTCAGGGAAAGCTAATTTGAGTGGTTGAATATAAAAAGGATTGGCTATTGACCTAGTTGTTTGCACACATATTAAGTGCGGCCGTGATTCTTTTGACCTTCGAAATGGCGGCCGAAAAATGTAAAAGGTTACGCACCCCTGGTCTAGAGCAACAGGAGGTAGTATTAAGAGCGTGCGGTTTTCATGTGTAAGGAAGTCTACATGAGTTGTACTTTTTCATGAAGGATATTTCCTGGGAATTTATTAGACATGAAAAGCTTTGTCATTTACATGTAGGCTATTTAGGCTGTTCATAAATATTCATAAGTACATTATTGATATGAATATTGAAATTTAACTATATTTTTGATACAATAATTTGTTACATTGAGTAATAAAAATGAAGTTTGTGTATTTATTTAGCTATTTTCTAGCTTCTGAATTTTTACAGCGTTTTCTTGCCGAACTAATCAGAGACTGGTGATCATGTTCTTCACAAAAGAGTCTGTTACTCAGGTCGTATCAATGGTTTTGGTTATTCTTTGCATTGACTGTTCAGATGCACAAATCATCCTGGCGTGTGTTTGTGCGCCTGCTGACTTTACCGTCAAATGAGAAGTAGGCCTTTTCAGTCCACGAAATGTTCTAATGTCTTGAGGCGGTAACTGATGCTCTGCCAAAGCCAATCTGCTTGAACGCGTGTTAATGATATTGAGTTAGCAATTATAAACAGATACTAATAGTAGGCCTCTACCTATTCGACCGCTGCTCGGTGAAGGAACATCGAAAGGTGAGAAGAAGGTGCGACTGCACCGTTCAGATGAAGTCCAATAGGCTTCTGTTTTCCTTTTTCCAACCATGAGCGGTCACTTCGATGCCTTTGACTGTATCTGTTTCTTTGAGTTTCTAAATCATATCAGTCATATGGTTCTCCATATGAACGGATCATGTTTCAGGCTCTGTCTGAACTCAATTCATGACCTACAGTCCTTATGTAACTGGGCAACAGACAGAATGCGTCTTTAGCTTCTACCCAATGTAAGGCGGAGCGTAACTCGTATTTGTCACTGGTCAAGGCACATTCACCTTAATTTCGTTGAAGGAACTTTGATTGGCATAATTGCACACGTAACGCATGATTTATGAGCTTAGTCGCTGGTTTAAAATGAAGCATTCGATTTGCTCAGATGAAAGAAGAATCTCTCATCTCATGCAAGGATTGTAGGCCTAAGTGAAAAATTTCGAGTCTTAAAATGTTATTCCATGATATCCTATTCTGTATACGTTATAGCTAATCCTGCATGAAAAGAAATGTGGAAAGATGAGATTCTCTTTTATGCCATGAGTTAAACTCATTGTGCATGATTTGTAGGTACCATATAAAAAATCATCTCATTTTTTTTACTTGATAATAAAATAGCAAATTATATTAAAAATAGAAAAATACTTCAATTATTATGCTACATAATAATAATGATTATTAAGTTACTTACAAAGGATTAATTGACGAAACTTTTTATGTCTAATAATTCCCTGTCGATCCTTGAATGTGATCATAGCTTTTATATTTAGCATTGATATGTACCGAGTTTATCAAATAGGTCAACCAGACAAGCTCATAGTAGCGTGCAGATGCACGGCCGTGGTTAAAGCTAAAGTATTGAATTTCAGAAACTCTTGCGTGGTTTGTGTGTAGTGATGAAAATTTTCCGGAAAATTTTGAATCAAAATTTTTCATGGAAAATATTGGAAAATTTTCGAAAAAATTGGAAAATTTTGGAAAAAATCGGAAAATTTTGGAAAATTTTGAAAGTTCTGAATTTTTGTGATAGACCCTATGCTTTGACCGCTTCTACAGCCGAGGCAGCTACACACCAATAGAATGGGTCTAAAAGTGGTGATCTTGATCATCACTTTGATTAAACCGATTTTGAAAAATGAAAAAATTTGAATTTTTGTGATATAACTTTTACGTTTTATATCACAAACCAGGCATAGACACATCAATAGAATTGTTCTAAAACTCTTGATTTCATCATATCATTTCGATTAAAAAGAATCGTAGCAATACGAATCCCGTCCGCGGATTTTTTAGCATTCCTCTGCCACCAGTGGCTAGTGGCAATTTGTTGGCATTTTTAATATTATAACACAGACATCTTTTGGGACAACGTGAATTTTTTTCCTTTACGATAGGGGTATAATTTCATGCATTGTAAAAGATCTGGAGCAAAAAGAATGCACTTTATTTGGGAGCTTGTTTATGGCTTGAAAGTTAAGCTTTATTATTCAGCCTTGATTGCAATGATACAAATTCTCCTTGTGTTGATGAACATATGAAGCACAAGCACACAGTCCAACACACCATTATACATGAGCGACCATATATTGGAAGATAAGACTGTAAACTCGTGAGATAGTTGGAAACTAGAGATATCTGTGATGATTAGAAGAAAATCTATGTATATGATAGCTTCTAACTTCTATGGGGTAATGTCCGATATCTTCGTGGAGGACAAACTACACATCTTCCATTTCTAGCTCAGATGGTTCAGATAGTTCCAAATCGATTTCAGATCTGTGAATTTCAGACTTTTCCATATGAATTGGAGATTCTCCAGTTGAATCTAAGATCCCTTCAAAGTTGAGTTTCTGACAAATATCTGAAATTCAATTAGAGAAATCTCAAATCAATTTAATGTCTGATATTCAGTTGGAAAGATCTGAAATAGACATGGAGGGTGCAGTTGGTTCTAAAAGTTAACATGCAGGGATAGAGAAGTTTTCGGACTTTGAATGTTACATAGTCTTTTCAAACGACTGCAACAAGTCTCCACAACAGAGGCAAAAACGTCAATCACCGAAAAAAAAATTCAAAATTTTCTGGAAAATTTTCCATTTGCATCACTATTTGTGTGTGATTGTGTTCTAGATAGATTAAAAAATCTCTTCCCACATGCGGTGTGGGATGTTAGCTAATCCACCTCGTTTTTTTCCTTGGTTTAATGGCGGATTCCTTGGTTCAAACTCGGATTACTGTACAGAATATCCATAGCTCACATACACGCATTTCGGCTCATAAGTTGCATTCATAGAAATCCAACTTTCTGCTGTTATTTAACCCTTTCATTGATATTATGTCCATTTGGTATTATTTCGCCCCTCATCTTTTGGGACAACATCGCGCAGCAATGTTGATACTGAAACGGAAAAAATATGACTTAAAATGAAGGAAGCCTAGAACGCCCGTTAATTTCACTTGAAAAGAACTTTTATTTTAAAAATTATTAAAGAACGAAAGGGTTAAGTAATTAGGACAGCAGCAACAATAGCCTTTTTTACGCTATTGTAGAAAAATTAGTATACTTATAAAGTAGGTATTGATTGCAATACGGTACGCACAAGTTTACTGTACGAGTGACATGTCACTGGTTCCTGAATTACCGAATTCAGTATTTTTTTAATCTATGATTCTGATAATTGATGACTTTAGGCGGGAGGACCATTATGATTTCAAAAGATTAAACACAATATTCTCCCGAAGTGCTTTTACGCCGAATTGGTTAAGGATCCCGATGTTATCATATACTGCCTGACATAAAAAATGCTCCATTCAAATATATGAACTTTATTCCACTCACACTCATGAACTATAAGATAGCATTTTATATAAAACATCATATTTGAATAAGTGGGAGACATTAGTACCGAGTATGTCCTCCCCGCACTGAAATGCAGCTTTGAAGTCTCATCGGCATCGAGTCGCAAAGATGATCAAGCCGTTCCTGATCCAGCAATGACCATTGATCGATGAGTCTCTCTGAAAGAGCTGTCAGTGTTGATGGCGGATGATCATGTGCATCTCTCACTTTCCGACCAAGTTCATCCCAAGCATGTTCGATCGGAGACAGGTCGGGGGAGCGTGAAGGCCAATGGAGGATGCGAATTCCAGATCTCACTATCGCTGTTGTTACACAATGAGCTCTGTGTGGTCGAGCGTTGTCATCCTGGAATATGAGGTTGAGTTCATTTACCGTTGGGATGACGATTGGAGATAGGATATTCGATAAATATCGCTCTCCGTTCAAGTTCCCATTCACAATGACTGCGACCGTTCGACCTCCGTACCAGGTAACGGCCCAGATCATCACGCTACCACCATAGCGGTCATGCTCAGATATGCAGCAGGGTGAATACCTCTCACCAACCAACCATTCGATGCACTCTAAAGTTCCATTCACACAGGCGACAGTGACACGACAGCGACACCTTGCGACATTGACGACACCGTTCAGACCAACTCGGCGACGGTCTGACGACATTTCGACGGCATTCACGCGACAAATTAAGACAGAATCATTAACGTTTTTCATAAATATTTTATTACTCATATATTGTGTTTTTTTATTATCACGATGAACTTCCTTGCATGATCAGCTTTCAAAAGAATACAAATATGGTTCGGTTATCAACTGTATTTTAGTTGATATTTTGTGAATCAATTACTCGTCAGTAACCGATCCTAGTCGTAGGTCTTCATCCATTGTAGCTTCAACGCAGAATACTGTTGTGCCAGACAGACAACTTGCTTTTAAATAGACTAATTAGGTTAAAAATAGATTATCAACCTGACCTTAGTTACCATTCAAGGATTCGAGTGAACATCAAAAAGATATTTTTAAAGACACACCTTCATTTCGACGCCTAGATACCCTTGCTTTAATTTGATAGTTACTACAAGCTGTCACAAAATGAAATATGAACAATGATGACAACTTGCGCTCAGTTTCCAATGCAGCTGTTTTTCACACAAAATTTCTGCATGCACAAATCTATAGGGATTATCAAAAAATGATGAGTTCGCTTTCACAGCAGATGAGACGGCTTGTCATATTTATTTTAATCACATTCATTCTCAATAACATCCCTTTCAACTCACATCAAGGTTTACAGTAATTCAATTTCAATAATACAATTGTGAAGCAAGTAAACAATGAGATGCATTAATTAGGTATGTCATCAAAAGTTGGAATAACCACTACCCATCCCATGAATTTATCTCCACACATTTCCTTGCCATGTTTGATATCAAATTGAAGCAAATGTTTCTCTCTACACAAATATTCAGGTATCGCAAGCTCAAAACGAAAAGCAAATGATTTTGTTTTCGTTCTGACTACCAGCCATTGCACGTTTTTATGTTCCTGCACAGAAAGCTATGATCCTAAATCATTTGTCAAGTCATTCTCGTCTTAGCCACCTGCAGATGTGCGGGGCAAACCAGCGACTTCACGCGACATGACAAATTTTGGAGCTCCTATCTCTAACATAGGTCGCCGAGAATTTCAGAACATTTTTCTGAGCGAGGAGCGTGTCGTCGAATGTCGCGTTCATGTCGCGTGGTCTATGTGAACGCGCAGGCAGGTTTACATATAATCTTGAAGTAACTACTGTAATTGACTGCAATGATTGACAGTGTCGCTACCGTGTCGTGTCGCCTGTCTGAATGGAGCTTAATGCGACCATCGTGAAAATCCAAAGTGAAACGGGATTCATCCGTCCACATCACTTGACGCCATCCATCTGTGCTCCACGACAGATGCTGCTCACACCATTCCACACGCTTTCGCTTGTATTCGAGACCTGCGGAGAAAAAAATTGGCAGTGAAACAATGTCATTGTGTGAAATTCTCGCATTACTTACTTAGAGGAATTCTTACAGCAGGTCGGTATGACCTCAGGTCCACTTCTGCTAGACGGCGATATGCTGTTCGTGTACTGCATGCAATTCCTGCTGCAGCTTTCCAGCTGATGGCCAGTCGAGGAACACTCTTAAAGCGATTGCGCTTTGCTGAGATAACCAACTTCCTATCGGTAGCATTGTTTGTCAATCTTGGTCTCCCTGATCCTTTCCTTCTTTTAACATTTCCATCATTGTTCCATCGACTCCACCACCTGCTCACAGTGGAGTGTGACACACCCAACTTCCGTCCAACAAACCTACAACTCTTTCCACATCGTAGCATTCCAACAGCCATTCCTTTTACAAACTCAGATTGCGATATTTTTGCTTCAAAATTCAGTCAGAAACAATTGCTTGATAGTGATAAAAGGTCGAATTTGAAATGCATCAACTATGCCAAAGATATCGACAATGGACAGCTACTTTATATTAGCATGACAAATTTGATGCATAGACATCCTGCTCAGTGCAGTATGAAATAAAAGTCGTCCACTTCCATTGAGATTTTCTATATCAAGTGGATCGCTTTTAATGTCATAGAGTATATATTACCGATTTAGACTTTACCTGTCGTCAAAAGATGAAGTGTTCTTTCTTCCTTTATGCTACCTATGTCTTTTCCATGCCTGCCAATTACACTTCGGCCTGCCTTTTGCTATCTGAAAGGGAATTTACAGCTTAGGACTGACGCTTTCTTTTCCATGCAGGTTTCCAATCATGTTAATGTTTTCCATCATAGAGTGGTAACTCCGCATTTATTAAATCCCCAATGTGTATACACTTTCGAATTTATTTGATGAACTCTAGAGAGATACAGCTTGTAGTGTCACCAAATGTGAGATATGCAAATGTTTGCAGTTTTCCAGAAATTAAAACGGGATTGACTGATCATGATAGCAATGCAGAATGAAATTATGTTATTTTACAGATTCTCAGTGTCATGACAGCCTTGGAGATTTAATGTTTGCTAAATCAGCAATTCGATGGGTTCCTATTACTTTCATGCTGAACCTCAGGAGTATTTTCTTAAGCGTGATCATATCACAGGCAACCTGCCACTGGCAGAGCAAAATCACATAAAATTAACTTTGAAAGATGTAAATGGTTCCACATCACGATTCAGATTCTAGAAATGAAACAAGAATTTAGTGAATCATAAAATCATGCCGTAGAAAATTGAATTAAAAACTTGACATTTCAGCCAAGAAAGCACAAATAGTATCGCGACTTTTTCATGAAGGCTTTCATTATAATACGATTCATGAAATTCCCTTGATAATCAGCTTGATTTCCGCTTAGTCAGATGCTTATTAGCAAATATTCATACCTTTTGATATCCAACTTGTTTCATACTACTTATATAGGAGGGTCATCTCGGTAGTATATAAATTGGCAAATTTTGATTTTTTTGAGAATTGCTCAAATACTTTTTTGGACCACGGGAACGTAATCTCCGCAAGAAACTGAATCTTTTCATAGAAAAATTTTCACTGTATACAGATACTATTTTGAGTCAACACTCTACCTACATATCCCTACTCTATGTTTTCCATTTTGTAATCTATTACAGATTGTTTCATAAAAAATGGATCACCCTTAAACATCGCCTTAACTTCAACTTTGTCTAACTCCGCCAAACTTGAGCGAATGTCTCTGAAATTTGGAAGATATATCAGTTGTGCTTACTAATATCATTGTTGGAAATTTCAAGCATGAATATTGAGTTGTTTTCCTGTTATAGATAAAAAAAGTAGTAGATAATTTGATCTTCATTTAGCAATGTTACACAAAATCATACCTCACTCTTATAAAATTACATTTGTTTACTTTGTTATGTAATATGTTGTTCTACAAGCCAAAAGCTATCAAGCAAAACAAAAATAAAGAAAATCGGTCAATCAGAGCCAGTATAGCACCATGATTCATCAACAATAATGTAACTGCTACATGTGATTAACTGGACTTCATGTTCCATAGCTTCCTGACTTCGTTGCGGTGGTGTGGGCAGCACTCCTGATTGCTTTCAGCTAGAAATCTATCTCTTACCGGTTGAAAACAATACAAAGCACAAATGAACAATAACGAGATCGCATTCACAAAAGGCAAAGTGTCAGCCTTGCTAGAACTAGTTTTTTCTTTGCGAGCTACAAGCAAGCGACTAAATGTCCCTTACATAAATGTGCATCGATGGCATAATGATGATTTTCGACTCTGTCGTAAAGAGGGCTCTGGCCGTCCACGCAAAACATCCAAACGTAGAGACCGCCTAATTTTGAGATTTGTTAAAGTTGATCCAAGTCTCTCGTTAACTGAGATGGCTGCACTAGACTTGTCTGCTTCTAAGTCCACTATTCGTAGAAGACTTATTGAGTCGAATTTCAAGAGCTGTAAGAGGCCCTCTCAGATCGAATTATCGAATCAGCATACAAAAAGACGTCTCAGATGGGCAATGAGTCATTGTCAGTGGCGAAATCAATGGGATCGGGTTGTCTGGTCTGATGAGGCAACAGTCCGTCTGAAGGATAGTGATGGTCGATTGAGATTATGGATAAAATCTGATCAAGAAATTCCGAGACATTTACATCGTCCCCGGGTACAAGGTGGTGCGACTCTACTGATTTGGGCTGGCATTTGGACCAATGGCCGCCGCTCTGAACTTCACATACAGCAAGGAACCATGAATTCTGAACGCTATGTGAATGTTTTACGAATGAACATTGGCCAAATGACAGATCAACTTGTTGATCCATCGACTTGGTTATTTATGGATGATAATTCTACGTGTCACAGGAGTAGTAGAGTCAATTTATGCAAGTCTCAATTAGGGCTTAGGACATTATCTTAGCCAGCTCGTTCTCCTGATCTGAATCCATAGAAAATGTATGGAGTATTCTAAAACGTAACGTTCGTCGTTCACTGCTACCTACAGATGGCGTATCACAACTTACGTCACTGTTAAAAAGAGAGTGGAGAAAGTTAGATCAGTCAAAAATCAACGATATCATCGAATCAATGCCTAGACGAATTGGTAATGTCATTGACAATAAGGGTAGGGCCACAAAATATTAGCTTCTAAAGAACCGTTACTGTATCATAGCTTATCAGATTATATAAGGACATTTAAATATATTAGGGACATGAAATAACATGAAAAATGCTTTCTGTATCATACTTATGTTTTATTTAGTCAAATTTTAGGATGATCCACTTTTTATGAAACGGACTGTATATACTCGTACTATGTACCTTTTGACTTATTAATGCAGTATTCTTAATTTCTTTACTATACCGGTGATTTTCTCGATAACAGGAGATGAAAAGCAACTCTTGAACAATTGGTACACTTGTGTATTTTAACTGTCTGTCATTGTCACTTGATGATTTAGTTTGATGATGATCGGCGAATCTGATTGAAAACGCTCGCAAAATAAAGGACATTATTTCCTGACATCTGAAATCTCGACGCCTCTAATTCTTTCACCTGTTTATCGATTATATTCAATATTATCAGACTTCCTGATGCTGAAATTCTATACTCGATCTTTCGTGTTCAGATTTAGTAGCAGATATGTAAGCTGAAACGCGTTTGATATTTTGCCGCTCTTGTTGCAGTTAAAATTATAAGTGTCCCTTTTAAAGCATTCGTCTAACGCTAGGTTTGGTTCACTTTCCTCAAAATTCTCACGTAGATTGACAATTGAAAATTAGTGGTATCTGATTGGTCTCTCAGTAATATAGAGATAGAGCACCAGACCGCCTATGGATGTGGGCTACAGGAGTTCCTTCGGATTCCTATAGTATGATATATTGGGGTCAGATAACCAGGATCAGATACCCTAATTTTCCCGTCTGCAACATGACTGCAAAAAAATATTTCAAAATATTTCATCAACTTATCGGAAACGAATCAAAGATTGATCGGTGGAAATAGGATCATTGTTATCAAAATTGCATAATTCCATCGAAGAAAGATCCTATTCTGTCTTACTACGTTGCAGATAATCAATAAAAGGGTGTGTCTAACTATCCGTGCCCTCTGTGAGCAGCTTAGAGACGCATTTAAATTGCGCAAATTCAACCAAAAGTTGGCTAAAAACACGATATAGCTAACGTTGTGTGCTACAATGACATCATTCGCAATTTACAGTTTTTTCTAATTCTCCATGACACTACGCAAAAACGAGGTCAAGCACTGAGTCCCATCTGTGGCGACATTCCTCTGAATGATGAAAAGTTAATGAATAAAAGCTAACTACGTGTACATGCAGAATAAATGAAAAACTTTGAATGAAAAACTTTTATTCAATGCAACTTCTTGCATGTGACTACGTATACATACATGTACAAGGAATCACAAAACAGTAGTTAATTAAGGCATTCAAAGTCAGCATAAGTAAGAAGTATACATGTAGTTATCAGTCACATGAGATTCCGGAATCTTGTTGGAGGAAGCGTCTGATGGCGTTGGTCACAGCATCTGTCTTGAAGCCTCGGCAGCGGACCTGTAGTGGCAGCTTATTCCAAAAACGAGGACCGTAGTATCTGATGGAATGTTGACCGAGTTCTGTATTCCATTTCGGCTGATGAAAAACACTTCGACGGGCCCTGGACGATGCAAAATTGAACAGTTCCATGACAGATGATGGTGAATAGCCCATAGAAAACTGTCCCTCGGTCATGAAGAACTCCCTTCCTCTGGACTCAATTAGTGTCATGGAGTTTTCTATTAGCTTCATGAAACGGAACAATGAGCGATGTCTTCTCTCATCCAAACTTAAAGTGTCAGGCTCTGATTTAATCTCATGTAGAGGAGTGTTACAGTCTGATACACTCTTTATTTACTTTCGGTGATGGTTCTTTTATTTACATTCATGCTTATTTCATGCAGTTACATAATGTGCTATTGTTTAGGGTGATTCATGCCATTTGCGTTACCACACTTCATTTCAATACATGATGTCCTACAGTTGTCGGAAACACGCGCACAATTTTACTTTCTGTACGTGACTTCTGGTGAAATACACTTTCGGTTTACGATACCACGCTTGCATTCTACATACATTTATTACAAAGGCTACAGATGTCTTCAACAGTCTTGGGGGTACCATGAATTGACCATGAATGATAACTTGCGGTTTTCTTGGAAAAATTCTGCCGAAGTATATGACCACATCATGTCATAGCAAGTCATCTACATGCTAGCTTACATGTATGCACATGTAAATATATAGCCTACTTCAACCACACGATTGGTCCTTCTATGATAAAACTGTACTATCATAAACTTTGGTATAGACCTACAGTAAATGTCTATCTGATAGTTTGTTTAATTAGCTTTTTTATGGCTTCCTTGTGAATTTAATCCATTAAGCTAGATGTAATGCACATTGTGTTAGACAGAATTTTGTATACATCATTTTGCGTGAAATGAAACAAATGATAGATGAAAAAATGCAATTCATTAAACCAATATCTGTATGGTGCTTATGCTGTTAAATTGGTAGTCTATAACAATTCGTTGATAACTTGCTTCATATAGCCTCTTGCCTTGAAAATTAAAAACTTTGGCCTATATTGTTTATTCTACTATTAGGCTACATGTTTTATAAATAGAAAGATATCGGACTAAAATACGGATATATAGTATGGACTGTTGAAACAATTTTCATAGAAATGCGAAAAGACTGGGCAGTGCTTCGACGGATACTCTGTAAAGCAAAGTATCCGTCAAAGCACCGCCTGGTCTTTTTGTACTTGAATTTCTGGATATGTGCACGTATTTTTACCACAATATGAAAATATTTACTGCAGAGTCGAACGCATTGAATTTACGATATGATCGATGCAAAGAAATTTTTCACAGTTTTGTTTATAATTGTCACATAATTATTTGCCATTTCGCTAGATCTGATGCATGAGTGCCATGAGCATTTACTATAACAGAAGAGCTTACATTATTTATTTTGTCTGTTGTATTCTAAGCCAATATACGTGTAGTTCTTATCGAATTAATATCACATGCTACAGTGGACATAACTGGAAAATTTAGAAATTTCTTTTTAGCCCAAGTTGTTCTGTCATAATCATTCCGACATTTTGACAACATGCATTCGAATGGAAAACAGGAAATTCCCTATTACTTTAACGTCATCGGAGATTAATGTGTCAAAAGTGAAGTAAGTAGGTTGCTCGGTCATTCATAGACTCTTTATTTCTTAAATTTTTGTCTACTCCGAAGTCTAAATCGATTATGTACATAAAACGTCGCTGCTGTTGAAAATCTGTTTCGGATTATGATTGTTTTGACACAATATACATAAACACATGTGCAAAATTGACATTTGAAATATTGACAGCACTTATTCTTGGTAGTCCGGCAGCCAGAACGAGTTTCTGCAGGGAACGAGGCCGAAAAAGACACTTTCACAGGATGATGTACACCAAATGCCTACTATGAATCGGTGCGTCTGCCGAGTTCTAGTGAGTTCCTCTTCTTGTCAGACAGGATCAAAGAAAAACACATGTAAATCCAATGGGACGCAGATTGCAGTTTTTGGCTAACATGAATTTTTTTGTGTTTTCTCTGACTTAACGAAAAGCACTAAGCCCAGAGTCATAACTTTTGGCATGCAATGTCTTCAGGTCATTTCCTTTCATTTTCATGCACCCGTGTCTATAAGGCTAAACACATTTAGATATCGCGAGCCTCTTAATGTCGGCAAGCACAAACATTTTGAGCAACATTATCCACTTTCAACCACATTCTCATACATTGCCGATTAGATGCATGATAAAAGCACATGCACATAATAGAAAATCATAGAAAATGACCTGAAGACATTGCATGCCAAAAGTTATGACTCTGGGCTTGATACTTTTCAGTTGATGAGAGAAAACAAAGAAAATTTCATTTTTGCCAAAAACTGCAATCTGCGTCCCATTGGATTTATATGTGTTTTTTTTTTATCCTGTCTGACAGGAAGAGGAACTCACTAGAACTCGGCAGACGCACCGCTCGTAGTATGCATACGATGTACATCATTTTGTGAAAGTGTCATTTTCGGCCTCGTTCCCTGCAGAAACTCGTTCTGGCTGCCGGACTATAGGGATGTCATACAGACACATAGAGATGTGTAATGAGCTTTGTTGTGAAAATAGTAACATTGAAAAGTAGAGAATCTGAAAAATATGCTGTATGCATATTTCAAATAGGTTTTATTTATTGATGCAAAGCAAGCGCATCGAATGCTCATGATAAGGCCCATTCATGTTGTTGCAAGTTCCAAGTACAACATCACAGATGAAGGTACATTTACAAGCATTTGCAAGTAACCAAGCCTTTGTTTATATAAATCAGGATATACAACCCGTATTTTACCTAAATTACGTGATCTAATTAGGAAAGAATGTCAAAATAAAGCGATGTTAAGTACAAGTGGGCCTTATTAGGAGAATTTTGGTTATTTACATCTTAATTCCTGATATTCATTATATGTCCAACTCATAATTGTAGACATCTTCATTGGTTTAATTTTGACTAAAAATTTAAAAATTATACGGACTTATCAATTTTGAAATTAGATTCGTTTTACATTTTTGAAAACATGTGTTAATTAGCATGTTGTTTCTTATTATTCATCTTTTGGGAATCGTGGGTTAACTTTTAAAATGGGTCTATTATATAAAACTGATTGAGCAGGACTGATGAACTTGATTACACATGCATTTACTTTTATCGATGTACCTATTCAGATCCTATTTCCATAATTTTTTATTGAGTTTATTCGAAGCGAAAATTCTTTTCAAAAATAGAAGCTTCAAATTAAGAACTTAAACTATTTACAGAAAACAAAATGAATTAATACTCATAAATTTTCATACTATGTAATCTCTACATTAATGACAAAATTCTAAAATGCGATTTCATAGAATTAAGTTGATTATGTAAGTATAATGCGATCATAATTGAGCACGTGACTTTTAAGGTAGCCTATACAGTGCTAAATAAGGCCAAAGGTGCAAAGGTGCATGAAATGAACAACCCGGAACAAAATATGCAAGAGAATCAAACAACCTAATTTACAACTACCTGAAGCATCAAGTTTATCTTCTGATGTGCAAATTCTAAATGATCGTCGACAGCAGGGCGGAGTAGATTGAGCTTCAAAATGAACAATCTGGAAGAAGGGAGTATTCCTCTAACTCATGTTCATCAACATTCTCAAAATCCTATTTAAAAGACTGTACTTTAGAGAATTGCTCTTTTGTCAAGTTAGTCAATTTGTGCCTTTTAACACAAGATTTCTTTAAAAAAATGTATAACTGCACAAAATTTGACATTTCAACTTTTGCTTCTCGCTGCTTCCCCTGGGTAGGGATTCCTCTGAGCATAAGATTCGATAATTGTTTCAGTCCTAACTAAACTTTTTGGAGAGGTCTGAAATTTAGACCTCTCCAAAAACACCTAATGCGATAAAATGCCCATAATTTTAGCTTGTCTTATACATATGACAAACCATATTTACAGTTAGGTATACAAATAATACATCAAACTGACTAAAAAGGTTCTGGAAAATGATCATGAAACACCATAAACAACCTTGAAACATGGCTACACATGAGTGCAATACATGTATTGCATGTATAGTGTATACAACATGTGTTACATAAGAATACTCGACATTTGTCCCAGAAGAGATGACTTGAATTTTTTTTATCCGATTTTGACATTGACATTGATTTATCGGAATCAGAACAATGTGCATGCCCACTGATATCGTAGGCATGCATCAAGCCCAATGCATTAACACCCTGATATTTAGATATCTTCAAATCAGTTTTCTGAAGTCAGAATGTTAGTTCGACAAGCCAACGCAAAAGAGACAAAATTAGATAATTAAAATATTGAGATGACGGACTTTAATTTTGGACAAACCGGTGGAGATAAAAGTGATAAAATGGCGACATGAGAAAAGTAAAATATTGAGCATAAAAACTTGTATGCTTTCACTGTTTTCGCAAGTATTATTATCATAGTAACAAAATGAGATAATTAAAATATTGAACACAGACATAATTATCATAGTAATAAAAGTAGAAAATTGAAATGCTGAGAGAAACGATTTTTGTTTTCAATATACCACCGTTAAGTTAGTGATCATTGTAGCAAAATGACAGACAGAATTGATTTTTTTCGCTGGACGGATTCAATTCTGGACATGCCAACGCAAAAATTGAAACTAATGGAAAAGCAAAATCAGACAGTTAAAGATTGAGTTAGTGAACCTAAAATTTGGCAAAACCAGCATACAGAGTTATCAACATACTGGAAGTAACCAAATGAAAAAAACTTAAAGCATTGACCTGGAATTTTCTTTATTTTGTTTTCTCCGCAAATTAGGGCTATTTTTAGCAAGATCTGTCGATTAGTGAAGTCATAAGCAATAACACGTGTATTGCACGTGTAAAAGTGGTGTATTTCTACACGTGTATTCATATGCAAAGATTACACGTGTATTACACGTGCAAAAGTAGTGTATTTTCATTTACTCCAAAAATACACTACTTTTACACGTGTTCGGGATGACTAGGATGTACTCAAACATATAGTAGGTACTATTAAGCTTTACATGTATTTATAAATCATTTTATTTTGCAGTGGCTTCTCCTTGAAACATCCTTCATTCAGAAACTTTGTGAAACCATGCCATCTCGGATTACTGAATGTATTGGAGGTAGAGGGGGCACACGCGCTATTAAAGTTGAATCTGCTACATGCGTTGTTCTTTTGAGCTAGCGACTAAATTATCAAGGTATCATACGTACATGTGCAGTTATATATACCAGTCAAAAAGAAAGAAGTTAAAGAGGTAAATGTTTCAAAAATTTGTCAATGAGTATAATATTATTATTATATTCAATAATTATAATATTATTAGATAATTAAAAAATATCTATTTATAATTAAAATATACATTATATATAATATATTAATGTAATAATAATATTACTATTTTTTATTCATTATTACTATTATCATATTTATTCTCATTAAATTTTATGTTATACTGTGGAAAGAGAAGGGGACAATGTATCTCGTAATGATGATATTTGCATTGATGCAAGTGAAAGATCGCAGTTAGCGAATTTCTACATGTGTATTCATGGCATTGCTGCCCGCTTTTTCCCTACATTGCTGACCAGTCAATTTCAATTACGCATTATATTATTAACATAGATTTTTTATTATTAACATAGATTAACATAGATTTTGAGCGCTTACGCGCCCTCAAATGTCCTTCATTGTTGCCCTCAAAAATCCGTGTTGCTGTCTTATTGGCAGGAGATTCAGCTTGTGTGTGATCAGTTGTGGTCAGCAGACACAAAAGTCTGAATTTTTGGTCAGTTCATTCACCGATACCTACAGACGAAACTATGAGAAACAGAAAATTAAGCAGTGAATCAGACTCTTATGAAGCTTTCAGACGATACAATTTTTTTGAATGTCCACAACATTTGGTGCAATTTCGCTCAATTTGCACTTTTACCTGATTTTGCGCTAGCTTTCGCGTTGGCAATGTTTTAAAAATTGTTTTATTCCAACACTCAGGCATTTGGTAAGTTATCATTTTCCTCGGCTGAGGTCAGAAAATTTCGAATCTCTGATATATACTAGATGGGCCTCTTCTTGTATTCGAGGGTTGTGCAAAGCGGCCTCCCTGTGAAGGACCCCAGTCAACCCGTACACGTGTAATACACGTGTATTTTTGGTGTAAATGAAAATACACTACATTTACACGTGTAATCTTTGCATATGAATACACGTGTAGAAATACACCACTTTTACACGTGTAATACACGTGTTATTGCTTATAACTTGTTGCAAAGGTTAATTTTGGAATTTTAATTTTATACTAATGCCAGGGTCCATGAATCTCAAGTCACAGTCAGTTATATTCTACTGCAGCTATACATTAAGTGGCAACAACGAGACCATGTAAACGATTGCTACCACATGAAAATAATGCCAAAATTGCACTATCACAACGAACTTGACTGTTGATTTGTTAATTCTCTAAACTCACAGAATACATATCCAAATAAATGACTATGTGTTAATCATTTTTGGCAAAATTCTCGGAAGTAATCAAATTTATTCAATTTTTCATTAACTGATCCAGACAAAGCTTCGTTGATGTGTTAATTAATGTTCTTTAAATGCGTGCAAAATATTTGGTAGGTCAAGAGATAATCCAGAAAATGAAATTATACTTGTATTTTGTTCAAATGCTGGAGTCCGCTTTAATTCATATCATTCGGTATAAGTCGCTGTGAAGATTTAGGCTGTAAAAATCCGTTTAGAAAAAATCCTCTGCAATGGAGAATGCATGCTGCAATGTCAAGTTTTCATGTCTTAAAATTGAAAGTAAGTTGCTTTGTATTCACTCAGGTTTATTCACATTATCTGAGATATTATCAATCATCTGAGCTGCACGATAACTGTTTTCCAATGGATAGAGAATTTGTTTCAAAAGCATGGATTCACTTCTATAGTTAACCTGTGTTATTGAATTTTCCATATGGTGCTGTTCGATATCTTTGTCATCTTCTTAATTAGCTGCTGATCCTGCTGTCGATTTCTTTGATCATGCATAGAAGTCTATGATCTATACTCAGTGACAAAAAGAATGAAACAAGTCCTGATATGAATACTTATGACTTAAACTTGGTTGTACTGTACGTTTGTTAGTTTTTTGTAAAAGGAGAACTCGAATGCTTTACTCAAAAACATTTAATTTGATACTCATGATTTTATCAACTTAAGTTAGAAACGGGTGTGACCACCGCGAGCATCCAAACAGGCATCGATGCGTGAGGGCATGGATGAGCACAGTCGCTGGATGAATGCCAGGTCTAAGAGGTTCCACTGCTCGATCAGTCTGTCGGCCAACATCTTCAAAGACACTGGTGGGTGGTTGTACCTCTCCCTCACTCTGCGACCAAGTTCATCCCAGCAGTGCTCGATGGGGGAGAGGTCGGGAGAACGTGAGGGCCATTCCAAGGTTGGGATTCCACTGCTTGCTATCCTGTTAGAGACTACTGAAGCGCGATGGGGCCTTGCGTTATCATCCTGAAAAATCAATTGATTCGATGTCACTGCTGGAACCACGACCGGTGTCACGATCTCGTCGGCATATCGCTGTCCTGTCAATGTTCCTTTCACTACGATTGCTGGTGTTTTTCCATTGTGCCAGATACCGTCCCAAACCATGACACTACCGCCGCCGTACCGGTCGTGTTGTTTGACGCAACATGGAGCAAATCGTTCACTTGACAAGCGATGAACACGGATCCGACCATCGTTGAAATCGAGAGTAAACCTCGATTCATCAGTCCAGAGCACACGTTCCCACTGACTGTCACTCCACGACTGATGACCTTGACACCACGTCACTCGTCTCCTTCGATGTTCCAGGCTCAGCGGAATTCTCACAGCGGGTCGTCGAGACTGTATACCAGCTTCTCGCAATCTTCGATATGCAGTTCGAACGCTACAGGCAACGTTCCGAGCAACCTTCCAGTACACAATTAGCTTCGGGACGGACACAAATCTGTTTCTTTTAGCAGCTAAAACTAAGCGTGCATCTGTCCGCTTGGATGATACCCTTGGTCTTCCTGATCCGTTCTTCTTTTCCACATTTCCTTCTGCTTTCCAACGACACCACCACCTCCATACAACGACCCTTGAAATTTTCAATTCTTTCGCAACAGTTGTAGAACTTTGCCCACAACGCATCATCCCAATTGCCATTCCTCTGGTAAAGTTATCGTGCGCCATTTCATAAGTCAAATCTGGTCAGCAGTAGGTGGTGATTCTGTTCAACTTCTAGCTGTTACTGTGATGAATATCAAATTTTGAAGTTTGATGGTCCTATATCATTTCCCTTATCATATGGAGTTCAATGGTGATACATAGAAAGCGAGATATCATCTCAAACCATAGAAAAAATGAAACAAACTTCCATTCAAGTCAATGATAGTTGGTTTCATTATTTATGTCAGTGAGTATATATTGGTTTGGAAACTTAGTTACATACGCAGGAACAGCATAATGGTATAATGGTAAACAGATTTCATAGATGGCTCATGTGCAATTCTTTTATTTGAAGCAAAATGTTTAAGATTGTGTTAATAAATTATAGGCAATTTTTAGGATTAAATTTGACTTTTGGGAAAAATATTTACGTTTATGATTAAGATTTACGTGTGTGAATGGACAACAACCGCGAGATAACTTTATCAATTTTCTGTTGCACTTTATCTATTGCGTCAAGCAGCGTGTGATGTATTTTAATTTCTTTTCTATTAACTTGCATTTTCTGCTGATTCATCTTCAACTCCGTTTTAAGAGCATTCAATTGAACTTTAAGAATATGTAACTGTTTTTTAACAGCATCTAACTGTTCTTTATATCCTTTATAATTTTTCTTTAATTCATTTTCTAAATTATTTTTAAGAGTTCTCATTTTATCAACTTTTTGATTAAGTGAGTTTACTTCATTTATTATTCTATTCATCTTTTTCATTTGTTGAGTAATTTTAGAACTTAATTCAAGAACACTTTTTTGGAATGTAGCTTGTAACTTATTTAAATTTTTAAAAATTTTTTTAGGAAGTTTTTCTAATTCATTTTCTAATTGTTCTTTCAATAGTTGTATCTCATGTCTATTTTTAATGACTGCAGATTTTAACTTTATAGAAAGCAATATTAAAATTTTTGATGTTCTGAAATTATTTTAAAAAAGTTTTGCTATATTTACTTCTAGCTCTCTATCCTTTTTATCAAGTTTTAATAACTTTTCGTTTAATGATTTGTCATTAAGTTTAAGCAACTTTAATTCATTCATCAGTGGAACCAAGACATCGTTTATATATTTTTCTTTTAAGTCATTGATTTGTGCATCAACATATTGTTTATTTGTTAACTCTGTATTTTGTTGCGGAAGAATAGAAAGATGCAATGGACCAGATAAAACGTCTCCAGTTTTCATGATATAATTTTGTATTTCTATTTCTGATTCACGATTATTCGGGATATATGCACCTCCACCAACATTTGGTAACATCATTTTTTAACAATAAAAAGTAATTTTTTTATTCTAAAAATGTTCGATGCAATATATGAATCTTGGAGAAAAAAGTTTCACGATAAAAATTTCAACGATAAACATTTACACGATAAAATGTATAAAACAGAACATGTACCTGTTTTAAAAGATTATCGTAATCCTACGAATCCTCTTACACCAAAACAAGAAGTTAAATTTTATTGTCACCATAAATATATGCAATTTGTAAAAGATTATAAAATAAAACACGGTATATCAAAATATACTAAAACAAATGATTTTCCATTTTGTTTAAGAAGTTTCGGAGTTTTTTTGGCATACAATATTTTATGGTGGTTAATTAATAAAGAACATTTAACAGTTTATGATTTAAAAGCATTGCATCAGTTAAATCTTCCTCCCTTTATTAAAAAAATTAGAAGATTTATAAATTCAAATTTGTAAAATCTAAAATTTATAAGATTTCTTGAATAAAATTAAAACACAAATTATTTCTTTAAAAAATATAAAATGGAAAAGTTTTATTGTTTCTTATGTAAAAGAAAGTTGCAAACAAGAAGAAGTTATCAATCTCATTAAAAAAGTAAAATGCATTTACAAAATCTAGATCGAGCTAATGAAGAAATTTATATCAAAGTTAGATAATTATAAAAACTATCTAGAAACATTACCTACTGATAGAAAAGTTAAAAAAATATCTGATGATTATTCACATTCGGAATATAAAAACTTTTTTATTGTGAAGATGAACATGCAACAGATGGAAGATATTTATTTAGCGTCACTGATGAATTTAACGAAATAGATGAATTTGATGGAGCTGTAACAGATATAAAATATTTATTTGATGAGTCTGTTGAACATAATGAAACCGATAAAATTTTTTATGATGTATTAACAAACTTTTTCAAAATATTTAATAAATCTTTTAAATGTTATATGAATGTAGAAGTACTTTATACAAAAAATGGACCTGATGGAATTCCTGAAGAAATAATACAAGGAAATTTTACAAATTCACAAGAAATGAATATATATGAAAATATAATGTAATATACAATGATATATATATATATGTAAATGATATACAACGCATATTTGAAATAATGATAAATAAATTAGAAAATTGTATAATTGAAGCCCAGTTACGTGAATCTGGTTAGAGATTTGTTAAAATACTATCTAAGAAAATAGTAATTGACAAATATAATAAATAATACTGGTAGTAGTTACATACCCCTTCCTTTCAGTTATCCACAAATAATCAACATAAAAAATGAGGATGATTATTGTTTTTTGTGGAGTATTATGGCACATTTACATCCTGCACCATATCACAAAGAAAAACTAAGTCATTATAATAAAGAAGAATACATAAATGAATTTGATCTCTCTGACGGCTTATATGAATTTCCATATGATTATAATAGGTTAATAAAGTTTCATAAAAAGAATAAAATTTAATAGAAATGTTTTTGAATTAAATGTGAAATATGTTTCTATTGGTGATATTACTCCACTTTACTCAGATTCAAAAAAATTTATTTGAATAATAAAAATTTATGCCAATCAGAAATAGTAAATAATGATAGAGGAAATTACATGCATCATAATATTTTTTGCCAAGGAAATATAATATGTACTGAAAAATTTGAAATTGTTGAAACATTATCACCAATAATGATTAATCATAATAATTATAAAGGATATAAGAGCAGACGTGGATCGCCTCTACTTACCGCGGGATCGGGGAGGAAGAGGCTTGAAAAACCTGACCGACATAGTAGAGTAAGAAAATCGAAGCCTTACAGAACACTTGCACAACGTTGTTGATGACCCACTGCTGGCGGTGGCGCAATCAAGTGACCTGTATCGCCAACAAGAAGAAACAACAGATGATTGGAGAAAGAAGAGGATTGAAGATCGGTACCAAACGTGGAGAGAGAAAGCAATGCATGGCCAATACGAACGGCAGATGAAAGAAATAACACCAAGGAAGGCATGCTACTGCTGGCTACGAACAGTCAAGCTGAAGATTGAGACGGAAGCACTACCGGTCGCTGCCCAAGATCAAGCCTTAAATACGAAAGCACATGCAACTTACATAATGAAGACAAGCACCGACGCAAAATGCAGGATGCGCAAGGCCGCAGATGAGACAGTAGCTCATATCTTAGCTGGATGTTCGAAGTTGGCTGGAACCGAATACATCAACCGTCATAATGAAGTCGCAAGAATAATCCACCGCGACATCTGCCTACACTACGACTTGCCCGTGTCGCCCGAACCCTGGCAGCACGTGCCTGAGCCCGTCATAGAAAATAGTACGGTAAAGATTCTGTGGGACTTTGAGATAAGAACTGACAGAAGGATCACTGCAAGAAGGCTGGACATAGTGGTAGTTGACAAAGAGAAGAAGACGGGAGTTATAATAGATATAGCAGTCCCAGAAGACCGGAATATATACAATAAAGAAAAGGAGAAAATCACGAAATACCAAGACCTGAAAATGGAAGTACAGAAGTTGTGGAATATCAGGACAAAGTGTATCCCTGTAGTGATCGGAGCACTTGGGGCCCACACAAGTAACTTGACAAAGTACCTGAAAGAAATACCCGGACACCATCATGGAGCTCAGTTGCAGAAGGCCACCCTGCTTGGCAGTGCCTATCTTCTCAGACGAACTCTAGATCTCCCTGAATCCTGGTAGGATTCCGAGATCTTGAGAAATGCCACGGCTCGTAAGAGTCGTGTACCAAAAAACAAATAAATAAAGGACGTAGTTTTAATTATGATTATGATTCCAATTATTCATCTTTATCTTTAAAATATCAATAAAAATTACAAAATTTAAATAAAGAATTAAATGAAAGTTTTAAAAAATATCAACAAGAATATAAAAAACAATATAATAAAGAAAATAATTATCAGTTAGACATAATTGAGCAGAAAAATTATCAACAGATTGAAAAACCTCTTAAAAGAGATATTGATTTAACACATGAAATATATCAAGAAAAAATTTATAATAAATATAATTGAAAAATATAGTTGTCAGCTAGAAATATTAAATCAAAATTTTCATCGAAATACATTTAATCTTACAAAAGAAATTGATGAAAAACATGAAATATATAAAGATAAATTTGAAAAATTAGAACAGTCAGAACAATCAGCACAAGGGAATATATTATTTTATCAGGGACATTTTATATTGTGTACACATGTTTCTATATTTACAAAAACTGCAGCTAAAACTACTTTTCCTTGTCTTGAATGTATGACGAGCTTTAGAACTAAAGAAGAAATGAATAGACATTTGGAGAATTGTCAACAAAATGATGCAGTTGAAAATACTTTTCCTAGAGATTATTATTTAATATATAATAGACATTATTTCAAAAATAAAGTACCCTTTAGTATTTATTGTGATTTCGAAGCCTATAATATTAACATAACACAGAACTCTGACAATGGTAAATATGAAAAAAGTGCACCTGAACAAAGTAAAGAAAAATATTTATTTGAACAAAAACCATTATGTTGGGAATGTACATTCATTCAAATTATCCCAATTTATTTGAATCAGAATATTATCAATACTATGGTGAAGATAGTTCAGAAATGTTTACAAAGAAAGTAGAAGAATTACAAGGTCGCTTTTCACAATTGCTTGAAACAAATATACCAATGCTTCCATTGACGTATGAAGAAAAATATCATTTTATTGATGAAACAAAATGTTACTGTGGAAAAGAATTTACAAATAATCATAAAAGTGGCAGAGGTAGATATATTGATAAAGTAAAAGATCATGATCATCTAAATGGATTATATAGAGATGCAGCACATAATTCTTGTAATCTTAATGCTAATAAATTTAAATATAACTTTGTTCCTTTATATTTCTACAATGGTTCTAAATATGGTTTCCATTTAGTAATGAAAGATTTACTTTCATCTAGAAAATTACAACAACAACACATAAATGTACTATGCAAACAAGAAGAAGAATATTTTTCAATGCAATTAGGTTGTATTAGAATTTTAAATGCATTTAGATTTTTTACTCATTGTTCATTAGATGTTATGGGAAAAACTTTGAAACCTGAACAATGCAAAATATTCAATACATATAATTTAAAACCTTTAAAAGGCATATTTCCATATGAATATTTAACTGGAGATATAAATAGAATAAATGTAATAATGAAAGAACAAAAACTTCCTCCAATAAATAAATTTAAATCAACATTAAAACAATCACAATTATCTGAAGAAGATTATTCAGAAGCTGAAAAAAATTGGATTGAGTTAAATTGTAGAACAATGTATGATTATACAATGAAATATCTTCAGATAGATGTATTAATCCTTACTGATCTTTTTGAAAACTTTCGTAACATGTGTTTAGAATATTATGGAATAGATCCATGTTATTGTTATTCTACACCAGGTTTAACATGGTTAGCAGGATTAAAACATGCTGGTGTTAAACTTAAACATTATAAAGAAAATACATATGATAAATTATTACTTTTTGAATCTGGGATTAGAGGTGGTGTTTCATCAGTTTTAGGTAATGGATATGTTAAATGTTACAATAAAAAAGTAAATCCTGATGATTATGGAATATATAAACCTTTATCTCCAGAAGAAAGCGATAAGTTTATAAAATTGTTTAAACAAAATATAGAAGGACTTACGTGTATATCAAATGAAGAGAGTCAAGCAGCAGTTGATGAATTCATGAGAGAAAACTATTTGCTATATCATGATTTTAATAGCTTATATTCTTCTTGCATGATACAAGAATTACCAACAGGTGAGATGGAATGGTGTAATATTCTTTATTATCAAAAAACATATGATGGCGTTCATAATTATGGTTATATATATGAAGTTGACTTAGCATATCCTGATTATATAAAAGGCGCAACAAAATATTTTCCTTTCTGTCCCGAAAACAAAATTCCCAATACAGAAGATTTTTCAGATTATCAATAATCTTTAATTTCTAAGAAATACAGACCAACAAAAAAACTTAGTTAACACAAAGTAATAAAGGAAAGTATGTTGTTGAAGGAAGAATGCTGGATTGGTATTTAGAACATGGGATGATTCTCACTAAAATACATCGAAAACTGTTTTATCAAAAATCTAAATGGTTAAAAAATTATATAGAGTTCAATATTGAAAAACGTAAAATAGCTAAAAGAAATAAAGATGATTATGGAAACGTATTCTTTAAATTAATGAATAATGTATTTTGTGGTAAGACTTCAGAAAATGTGCGCAATAGACAAAATATTGAAATAGTTTATGATAAAGATAGGTTTCAAAATTTAGCAAGGAAACCTATATATAAAAGAACTACTAGATTCAGTGATGAACTACGTGCTGTACATTTACGTCGAATCAGCGTAAAACATGATAAGTTTAATTTTATTGGATTCACTATATTAGAATTATCTAAACTATTTATGTATAGATTTATATATGATTATTTAGCACCTGCGTATGGCGAAGACTATAAATTACACTTTACAGATACCGATTCTGTTTTCTTAGAATTAACAATACCGTAAAATTCTTCACTTGATGAAGAAATTAATAAAATAAAAGATATCAATCATCCTTCTGATTTATGTAAAGTAAAAGATGAACTAGAAGGAAATGAAGAGTACATAACAGAAGCTATATTTTTAAAATCTATATGTTATTGTTATAATACAACTAATAATATTAAAACACATAAAACATCAAAAGGAATTTCAAAGGCATCAGTGGCTAACCAAATAACATTTCAAGATTATAAGAATACATTATTTAATAATGAAATAAAAACAGCATGTAATTATAGACTTAATTCAAAGAAACATAAAATGTATCTAAAAGAGGAACATAAATTAGCATTAGATCCATTTGATGATAAAAAAAATTTTACCTGATGGAATAACTACTTTACCTTTTTAAAATTTATTTATTATTATTTAAATCAGTCTAAAAAAATTTTTTTCTATTATTTAAATCAGTCTAGAAGAAAAAAATATCACTCTACAAAAATATTTTCTATCGACTTTCAGTCGGAGGCGAAGCCTAGTCAGAGAACAATTGTTCGATAACTCTATCATGAATTTTTTTATCAATATTAATTGTAATGAAGGCATAATCATTTGACCAAGCATTGTTACACGATTGTTTAAATTCATCTTTATTTCTTACGCATAAATCTCTTAACAAATCACTTAAGTTTCTTACATTTATTTCAAATAGTATAAATATATTTGCATTCTTCCTAATAACACTTCCGTCTAATGAATACAAACTTTGTGTTAAATAAAAAACACTACAGTTATTATATCTACCTCTTGTGAAATAATTTCTCTGAACTGACTGATTTCTATCATTAACACAATCATCAAAAATTACACAATGTTTCATTGTTTTATCTAGTTTACAAGGATCTTGCATAGTACCACTATCATCTATTAATTGTATCTTTACATTCTTATTTTTATTGGATTCTACTTACTGATTATTTTTTGCTGCTTCTTCACACCACGAACTTATTTCTTCTTCATCTTCAGATTTTTCATATTCTTTGAATAATGAAGCAATTGCTGTTTTTTAAGATTATTTTCAAATCTATGTTAATAGGGAAATATATTGATGTTTGTGGAAATACATTTAATCTATAACCAATGGGTACAGTAAAAGCTGGAAAACTGAATATTAAATTTGACAATTTACCATTTATATATCCTCCTTCAATAATGTCACAATGTACAACAATTGAATTTATTTCAGTTATTTTTGGAATCTTCTCACCTAAATGATAACCTTGACTATAGGTTTGTTTATTAAATCCTAATAGTTTTGACAATGATCTATCATGATTAAAATCAACTTGATGATTTTCGTCTAAAGTAAGAGAAAATTTATCAACTGCCGGTTCAACTGCAAAATGTAGTTGTTTCTTATCTTTAAATGGCATACCTAAATGTCTCTTAATTTCATTTGATATTGATTCAACTTCGTAAGAACCAGGAAGAAAAGTTAGTACTTTCCACGTTTTACCTTTATCAGTAGAATATCTAAATTGATCATTCACATCTTTTATAACATTTTGAATAGTGTTAAATGTGGAGAAACTAGTCAATGCAATTTGATAATTTTTATTTTGTTCCAAATGTAGAATGGGTTCTAAATTACAAGTGTGTGATGAAGTAGTTGTTATAATTTTTAACGTCGTACTAAATTTTGATGAACCCAAAATGTCTGTTAGATTTTCTAAATGATTATTAATTTTGTCTAAATCTGTTGATGATAATTCTCTCGAAGACATTTTTTACTAAAAAATTTTTTATTTCATATCGGAGTAGGCAAAAACCAGTTCTGTCTTCTTCTAAAATTTTATGGCTAAGAGATGACGTTAAAAGCTATTTACAGGCCCGACGTTTCACGCCTTCGCGCTTCCTCAGGGGTAACACAAGTTAAAACACAAGTAAGACTGACAGCGTTGGGAGAGTGTGATGATAAAGCTCTGCAACATTATATAGTGGTGTGTGGGATGTGAGAATCAGACTAAAAATCAATCAGTTCATGTTTGCGGTTATGTTGCTTGTTATCATAGCTTATCAAATTATATAAGGACATTTAAATATATTAGGGACATGAAATAACATGAAAAATACTTTCTATATCATACTTATGTTTTATTGAATCAAATTTTTGGATGATCCACTTTTTATGAAACGGACTGTAGTAGCCTTCAAAACAAGCCTAAACATAATAAACATGAGAATTGCACGGTCTGTAATTGGTTACCTAGCAAATATACTTGCAAAGACAAATTCTTTGTTTACAAATTTACCTGTAAATTTTGCGCCAATTTTTTTTATATAGGGCAGTCTAGTCGTCCTTATAAATTACGTTTCATGGAACACGCGCGTTCTTTTAACAATAAGACCAGCAGTGCACTGGCAGACCATAGATCTCAATGCAAGCATATTGTGTCTATTGACAACTTCACTTTAGATATCTTGGACAAATGTAAGAATCCTGTCGACACTTGTTTGAGTGAAGCTCGTTGTATCAAGAGCATGAAGCCCAACATTAACCGCAAACATGAACTGATTGATTTTTAGTCTGATTCTCACATCCCACACACCACTATATAAGGTTGCAGAGCTTTGTCATCACGCTCTCCTTACGGTGTCAGTCTTACTTGTGTTATAGCTTGTGTTACCACTGAGGAAGCGCGAAGGCGTGAAACGTCGGGCCTGTAAATAGCTTTTAACGTCATCTCTTAGCCATAAAATTTTAGAAGAAGACAGAACTGGTTTTTGCCTACTCCGATATGAAACGTAGTCTTCTGTTCGCGGCCATCCTATTCATCAATTTTTATTAAATATTTTTTGATAAAAATTAAAAACAACATATTTCAGCTATACTTTCATAGTCCTCTTCATTTAGAATCTTCTTTTCTAACAGTCTTTTCAATATAGCATGAATTTCATTGAAACAAGAATTATGTCCTTCTTTTATTGCAGATATTAAAATATTTAATCTATTTAGTAATTCTTGTGGATCATCTGGTAAGAATACAGTTATTTCTTTTTTAAAACCTTTTCCTACTTTAACTCCCGTTGATAATAAATTTTCTAATTGTTTATAACGTCTAAGAGATTTTGCTGCACCAACTCTATCTAACATAGCTTTATATTTTATGAGATCTTCTACAGCATAATTTTTTAAATCTGTTCCTCTTAAAAGATCAACGAAGTTTCTATCTAAAATAAAAGGAGATTTATCTGGTGAAAAAATTAAACCTCGAAAAGGTTGTGGAAATATTTCTTTTTGTCCGAGATAAAATATAGGTACTGTTTTTCCATCTATAAATGAAATAGAATGTTCAAATTGCATAGATTTTGGTAATTTCTTATTAAAGTTTGATTCTAGTAATCCATAGTCATCTAATATAGTTTTGTGAGCTCGATCTGTTATATTAATTTGTTTATCATTAGTTGTAAGTTCTTTTTCAAGCTTTTTAAATGGTTCAATAGTTTTTTCAAAATCAGTTTTCACTTGTTCGGTTTGCTGCATTTTTTCAAACATATCAGATTGAATACCAGCTTTTATCATTCTATGCTGAGTATGATTTTCTTTCATAATATTTTTTTGCTTTATTAACTAATCTAATTGTTGGATTCTTTTTTGATTATCAGCTTTAATTTTATTCATTTTTAAAATATAATATTCGAATTTTTTGGTAACATTGGAATACAACAAAAACATTTTACTGAACAAACTATTTTTCTATTGCTTTGGCGTCTAAAGTTTTGTTAAATAAAGTTTTGCTGAAAGTTTCGCTTAAAGCTTTTAGTTCTTCTAAAAAAACTGTATCAGTTTCCTCAATAGAAGTTTTACCATCACTAGAAATTTCGCCATCCTGTTTATTCTCGTCATCAACATTTTCTGACTGTGATTGAAATGATATTTGATTTACTTCATTAGCTATTTGATCAAATTTTTCAATCTCATCTAACGTAATAACATTATCATCACATACTCTTTGAAAGTAGTAATGTAAATTGTCATAGACTTCTTTAATATGTAAATGTTTAGTTTTTAATGATTTTCGTTTCTTAGTTATTAAAGATTCATCTAATATTGTAACAGGCGAAGTTGTAAAAACACCTGTACCTGTTAAAGCAGTAGCAACTACTGGAATTACTAAAACACCTGAAGATATAACAATTGTTAACGTACCTAAACTTATTGTTAAAAATATTCCAATTCCTTGTGTTACATTCTTAACTTTAGACCATCTCTTTCTTAATTTATCATAATGCTCTAATCTTAACAAAAATTGAGATTCCTTATCTTTCATATAACGTACTCTATCTTTATGTTTTTCGATGTTCAATTCAGTTATTTATAATTGAGATAACGAAGAATATATTGTCGTGTGCCGTCGAGGTTTCTTCCATTTCTGAGGTTTCCATTTTTAAAGGAATGTTTTTCCCCTAGACTTATTTTAAATATGAATTAGAGGGTTCTTAACCTGGTTTAAACATAAGAATTCATAAAAATTCATAAATTTAGGGATAATTGGGGTTATTTTAACTACTGCTAAAATTACCAATTTTTCTGATGTTGTGCCCTGGAACGGTAATGATTTGAGCAAGAAAATAATTATGATTCTCAAATTTGAGATTCTTAACTTTTAAGATTTTTTCGTTGTCTTGGAACGGAGATGATTTTCAAGAGAAAAATTATAATCTCAAATTTGAGATTTTGAAAAATTTGAAAAATTAGGTATTTCTAAAAACGCCTAAATTTATGAATTTAGGTCTTCATAACCTGAAAAATGACCAAAATTCTTAAATTTAGTCGTTTTTTTAAAATACGAAAAAATTTGAGAATTTTGTGTCCTATCCTGAAACGGTCTTCTTCCCTATACTTTTCATGACACAATTTTGAGCTTGCCAAAGTTTTCCTGCGTTGTTGATAAGGAAAATGTCAGCTGCACATCAGCAGTTTTAATGTTTCATGGAAACTTTCCAATGAAATCGAATAGAAGACCGATGGATTAGCAAAGAAAGTCAAGACCAACACTTGTTGTGGGCAATGAAATGTCTGGAATTTCCAAAGCGTCATTCGCAAAGGACCGTTTTGAACTTAGAAATGGTAGTTGGAATGATGAGACAATCATACAGATATTCGGAACTCTAAATAGGAACTCTTTTTGCAGGGTTGCCGTGGGGATTGATATTTGAATCCCCACCCCACCGCATCCCCACCGCATCCCCACCGAATCCCCACCGCCCACACAGGATAAGCCCCTGATTAATATGTTGCTCTTGTTTTTATAGAATGATTGATGTCCAATATTTCCATCTCAATGAAACTTCTGCACAGCATTCAACGATCCGAAGGCCGTATTTGACTTTTTAGGTATGGAATGGGAGTCCTTGAAGAAAGTCACCGACTGCGTGTTGTAACTTTCATATCTTTTCTTTGCTGTCTTCGGTATAAGCCTATTACTCTTTAAAATTGTGGTAGCATATTTTCTATCATTATTGAGCCTTGATTCTGACTTGCCACCAGAAATCATTGTACCGAACATTTAGGTAGATGCTCGTTCAATGCACACGCATTCGACTTACAAATTTACATTTGCCTGAATCATTTGGTTGCATTAGCAGATAAGTGTTCTTTATCTATCTCTACTGATTCGTAAGTTTTTGTCGTTTGCTGCCAGCTTACACGTACAGTCAACATAGGTTCTTCTCATTCCACTCATAATTCTTTAATGATTCATGAGGCATGACATCCTTTATCCATAAAACTACCATAACGCAGTTTACCGCAAACGTAATTCAACTTCGACATGTTTCTTTTTAATAATATGACGATATTGTCTTTATTTCTTTGCTTTTATAACATGTCGATTATTGATTAGTTTGCGCTTTTCAAGCTTCCTCATTTAATCACTTTGGATTTTGTTTCACTTAACCTAATTGTTGACCATGTCGATCCTACTTCATTTTGCTACAGGATTATTTTAAGGGTACAGCTTTTGCATTGCTGTTCCCTCAAAGGAGACACATTTGCATAAAAATTCAACAGCTACATGTAGAATAAAGGAAACATGACCTTATTCAAATGTTGAGATGGAATGTTAATACGAGCATGCACCTAGTTCTGCACAAAACTCGAGCATTGCATAGTACGCTATTTATATATTTCGCTATTCTGAAATTTCGATGTTTCTTGTAATCGCCTTTTACCGTTTGCTGTTTTGAGATTCGCTGTTATAACACTAAGCAGCCAAGTCTTCATCAAGTAAAATCAAACCTAAGCTTACATGTATACATGTGATATGATGTATACATGTCATGCGAAGCATTCTCAGGAAATATACACACATTCATTTCAAAAGTACTATGCTTAAATTCCTCGCTGTAGACAATCGTGATTAAACAGCATGTTTCACAAAAGCTAGCATGAATATTTATCAATATATCTATTAACAACAATGAAATTAAATAAACAATAGACAATAAAACGCAAAATAAACGCAATTGACAATGCGAGCCGGCTCGCGAAAGCTCGGAATTGTAAATGTCTTTTAGCAAATAGATTGTACATATTTTTAGCAGCTAATCTTTTCTCGGGGAGACGACACAAACGGAAGTGAGATTCACTATGAAATTAAATAACCTCCCGTCAGCTGCCATCAACTAAAGCATCTTAAGCCATGTCGTGAATGCAATTAACAACAATGAAATTGCCATGCAAAAGATGTGCGGCTGGTAGGATTCGAACCTGCGACCAAGGTTAACTAGACCTGTGTTCCAACCAAATAAAATATAATAAAAATATAATAAAAAGTATTGAAATTTTAGCTATTAGTTTAAGTCCATAAGGTCCTTAATGTTCCCACAATATTTTCGGTCAGCTGCTTTTCGTGAAGACTCGATTTTTACTGCAAACAATTCTAAGTGCATGTATTTGGTTGTTTTGATGGATTATATACGAGTTTCACGTGTTCCATTTGTGAGAATACAATCGTGGACTATCCTGTAAGTTGGTATTTGGGGTTCCGAATGTGAGGAATTTTCATTCGTTTGGTTGCTTATAGTGGTGCTATTTTCAAATAATAGGAAGTCCATCAACATACAAAGACAGGGTTGAACATAAAATTAAAAAAATCACATGTTGCTACACTGCCAGTACTTCAAAATGGTCACTCTATCACAAAAAAAGTCACCTGTCAAAAATTCTTATGTAGACCCTCCCTATATGTCTGCGGTCTACCAATGTGTGTTATAGCCATCGTTTATTGCTCAATGGATCATGCCATGTTCATGTGTGAACATTCCCGTTTAATATTCGTTAACTGAATTAATGCAGCAGTCATTGATAATTCTATTTCCATAGTTTGGCCTTTATGCATCTCAAGTCTAGAAATTTCCGCAGTAGAAATCGACTTTATACACGTGACAAATGAAAAAGCTTTGAATCAATCTTATCTACTATTGTAGACATAGACTTCGATAAAAACCATCCTGATTTTCTCGACCACTCATATCACCGAATTATTGCACAAGAATTTGGAGGTTGTTGACCCATTTGTGTATGGTGATGAAATGCAGCACAATGAACCATTTGTTGTGGTGCACTTAAGTGTGCAGTTAAGGATGCCAAAGGATCAGATGAAAATAAAAGTTCAGACAAGTCGTGGACAAGTGAAAAATCTGAGCTTTCATTATAACTATGACTGCAATGTGAGTAGATGGCTTACAGTTGAATGATTTGGTGCGAGAAATTTTTATCACACTGTTCATTTGTCCGACGAAAATCATTCAACATTTTCATGTGTCTTGCTTTTTGGGCTGCACCCAACACGTCTTCTATATCGCAATTAGTTTAAAATCTAGGTCAATAATGATTAATCGCATTTTTCACACAAGCTTAATTATATCACAAATAATTTTGTCTGAGCTATTCATGCCATTAGAGCTAATATTTGTAAGGCTCCATTTGTTTGGATCTGCAGTAAAGAAGAATTGCAGAATTCTTCCACTTCAGACGTCCTTCTCACACCTGGAACTATCATTGTAGGTCATTCAAAATTATTGAACGTGTATTGCTGATGTGAAAATGATCAGCATTGATATTTCATGCATTTTAAGTGGTGAGATGGGTAGGCTGCGTGATACTTGTTAATTTAACATCGAAGTTGATTGTGTGATATTATGTCAGTTATGATTGCTTCTTGTGAATGTTAAAAATCTTCAGAATCCCCACACAATCCCCATAGAAGCGCTGTGGGAGCTGTGGGGATGGCCTCAATACCCATACCCACCCCATACCCATGGGTATCCCCACAGAATCCCCATACCCACGGTAATCCTGGTAGTATGCCAGAAAATTCACTATTCAAATCCAAGCATCACGTGTCTATTTTTTGTTACAAAGAATACCAAACCTGGCCAAAATTGTCCAAACAATCAATTTTGTTGGTGAGACGAAATAGCAGCAAGCATCAAAACCGAAAACAGGACTGATGGGAACTTCATCAGATTATTGTTTTATATTAAGGCATTCCACACGCACCATTCGTGCGTGTAGAATCATACAGCCTGCACGTCGAATTTGATTCAGAACATAGGCGCACTTTGGCGTTTTGGCTTTAATTTTTCGCCGTGGGTGCAGCTAACTCCTTAATAAAAAACATTGCTTTATATATTCTTCAAAGATGGGGCAGCACAAAATCTTCAATGTTTAATACAAAGTGTGTCACATCATTCCAAAGTCGGTGGCAAACTTGGTTCGGTAAAGGTATACCACCTCTTTCCAGAAAAGCAAGGGGCTGTTATGTTTTCACTGAGTCAATATAGGACAGGAAGTATAGTAATATTACAGTATAGTTGCAAAATATCAATTTAGCGGTTATTTATGGATGAAAATAGATAATGAACGTCGAAAACCATTCAACTACAGCACTTTGTTGGAATTGCAGCATTGATGGATGACGGTGAGCTTGCTGCAATCCATTCATGGATTTCTTCGAAACTTAACAAGCTTGCGTCCTTCTGATATTATCCCACTTCTTAGTCGATATTCGCCTTCAACTTATTGCGTAACTTCTCTGAGTCTGGGCTACGATATGCAGATATGGCGAGATATTGGTTCGGGATATAACCTACAAGAAGTGGTACTATCAGTATGGAAAACGTGCAGATTTTCGTCCGTTATCGTGAATTACACAGTAGAATTGTAATACTTCAACGATATAATGTCAATGCGTATTGAAAAGAAGTTAACTTCTTTTCTGCTATTACCAGATGCTAAATTAGAAAATGAAGATAAATGTCATTATTGTATTCCTGCTTACTTATTCTCTTTCAATAACTGAATATTGCAAGTGCATACTTTGTTCCCCAGGATTTTTGTTTAAAAGAAGAGATATTTCAGCATTGTTCAAAATTTTAAAATGAGATTAGAAGATAAGACTAGTCATTCCTCTATAATCATGAATATGATGTTAATTGCGTCGAAAGAAAAAATGTGCATTTACAAAACAACAATTTCAGTTCTGATTTTCACACTCAAAATATATGAAGAACTATTAAAAAAACGGTAGAATAAAATTGATATAAATCAAAATTAGCCTAAAATTTGATGTTCTCTACGGTGGATGAAATTTATTTTCGAACTATATTAACCAACGTTTGCTAACTGCAAACGAAACAATGAAATTTGTAGTTTTCAGTTGACATTTGACTTTTTTTTCAAAATGTTGGCGTTCAGGATGAACCCTGCATAAATATTTTAATGCAGCAACATAGAAGCCATATATTTACTATACATGTACTTTGTGCGATTTTATGCACCATGCCTGTGTTTGCTATTCTGCTCTATGAAGTAAAAAATGACAAACCTCTATACGTATATGATGACAAAAAAGACAGGGTTGCCGTGGGTATGGGGATTCTGTGGGGATACCCATGGGTATGGGGTGGGTATGGGTATTGAGGCCATCCCCACAGCTCCCACAGCGCTTCTATGGGGATTGTGTGGGGATTCTGAAGATTTTTAACATTCAGTAGAAACAATCAGAACTGACATAATATCACACAATCAACTTCGATGTTAAATTAAAAAGCATCACGCAGCCTACCCATCTCACCACTTAAAATGCATGAAATATCAATGCTGATCATTTTCACATCAGAAATACACGTTCAATAATTTTGAATGAATAATTTTGATTGAATAGTTCTTCATATATTTTGAGTGTGAAAATCAGAACTGAAATTGTTGTTTTGTAAATGCACATTTTTTCTTTCGACGCAATTAACATCATATTCATGATTATAGAGGAATGACTAGTCTTATCTTCTAATCTCATTTTAAAATTTTGAACAATCCTGAAATATCTCTTCTTTTAAACAAAAATCCTGGGGAACAAAGTATGCACTTGCAATATTCAGTTATTGAAAGAGAATAAGTAAGCAGGAATACAATAATGACATTTATCTTCATTTTCTAATTTAACATCTGGTAATAGCAGAAAAGAAGTTAACTTCTTTTCAATACGCATTGACATTATATCGTTGAAGTATTACAATTCTACTGTGTAATTCACGATAACGGACGAAAATCTGCACGTTTTCCATACTGATAGTACCACTTCTTGTAGGTTATATCCCGAACCAATATCTCGCCATATCTGCATATCGTAGCCCAGACTCAGAGAAGTTACGCAATAAGTTGAAGGCGAATATCGACTAAGAAGTGGGATAATATCAGAAGGACGCAAGCTTGTTAAGTTTCGAAGAAATCCATGAATGGATTGCAGCAAGCTCACCGTCATCCATCAATGCTGCAATTCCAACAAAGTGCTGTAGTTGAATGGTTTTCGACGTTCATTATCTATTTTCATCCATAAATAACCGCTAAATTGATATTTTGCAACTATACTGTAATATTACTATACTTCCTGTCCTATATTGACTCAGTGAAAACATAACAGCCCCTTGCTTTTCTGGAAAGAGGTGGTATACCTTTACCGAACCAAGTTTGCCACCGACTTTGGAATGATGTGACACACTTTGTATTAAACATTGAAGATTTTGTGCTGCCCCATCTTTGAAGAATATATAAAGCAATGTTTTTTATTAAGGAGTTAGCTGCACCCACGGCGAAAAATTAAAGCCAAAACGCCAAAGTGCGCCTATGTTCTGAATCAAATTCGACGTGCAGGCTGTATGATTCCACACGCACGAATGGTGCGTGTGGAATGCCTTAATATAAAACAATAATCTGATGAAGTTCCCATCAGTCCTGTTTTCGGTTTTGATGCTTGATGCTATTTCGTCTCACCAACAAAATTGATTGTTTGGACAATTTTGGCCAGGTTTGGTATTCTTTGTAACAAAAAATAGACACGTGATGCTTGGATTTGAATAGTGAATTTTCTGGCATACTACCAGGATTACCGTGGGTATGGGGATTCTGTGGGGATACCCATGGGTATGGGGTGGGTATGGGTATTGAGGCCATCCCCACAGCTCCCACAGCGCTTCTATGGGGATTGTGTGGGGATTCTGAAGATTTTTAACATTCACAAGAAGCAATCATAACTGACATAATATCACACAATCAACTTCGATGTTAAATTAACAAGTATCACGCAGCCTACCCATCTCACCACTTAAAATGCATGAAATATCAATGCTGATCATTTTCACATCAGCAATACACGTTCAATAATTTTGAATGACCTACAATGATAGTTCCAGGTGTGAGAAGGACGTCTGAAGTGGAAGAATTCTGCAATTCTTCTTTACTGCAGATCCAAACAAATGGAGCCTTACAAATATTAGCTCTAATGGCATGAATAGCTCAGACAAAATTATTTGTGATATAATTAAGCTTGTGTGAAAAATGTGATTAATCATTATTGACCTAGATTTTAAACTAATTGCGATATAGAAGACGTGTTGGGTCCAGCCCAAAAAGCAAGACACATGAAAATGTTGAATGATTTTCGTCGGACAAATGAACAGTGTGATAAAAATTTCTCACACCAAATCATTCAACTGTAAGCCATCTACTCACATTGCAGTCATAGTTATAATGAAAGCTCAGATTTTTCACTTGTCCACGACTTGTCTGAACTTTTATTTTCATCTGATCCTTTGGCATCCTTAACTGCACACTTAAGTGCACCACAACAAATGGTTCATTGTGCTGCATTTCATCACCATACACAAGTGGGTCAACAACCTCCAAATTCTTGTGCAATAATTCGGTGATATGAGTGGTCGAGAAAATCAGGATGGTTTTTATCGAAGTCTATGTCTACAATAGTAGATAAGATTGATTCAAAGCTTTTTCATTTGTCACGTGTATAAAGTCGATTTCTACTGCGGAAATTTCTAGACTTGAGATGCATAAAGGCCAAACTATGGAAATAGAATTATCAATGACTGCTGCATTAATTCAGTTAACGAATATTAAACGGGAATGTTCACACATGAACATGGCATGATCCATTGAGCAATAAACGATGGCTATAACACACATTGGTAGACCGCAGACATATAGGGAGGGTCTACATAAGAATTTTTGACAGGTGACTTTTTTTGTGATAGAGTGACCATTTTGAAGTACTGGCAGTGTAGCAACATGTGATTTTTTTAATTTTATGTTCAACCCTGTCTTTGTATGTTGATGGACTTCCTATTATTTGAAAATAGCACCACTATAAGCAACCAAACGAATGAAAATTCCTCACATTCGGAACCCCAAATACCAACTTACAGGATAGTCCACGATTGTATTCTCACAAATGGAACACGTGAAACTCGTATATAATCCATCAAAACAACCAAATACATGCACTTAGAATTGTTTGCAGTAAAAATCGAGTCTTCACGAAAAGCAGCTGACCGAAAATATTGTGGGAACATTAAGGACCTTATGGACTTAAACTAATAGCTAAAATTTCAATACTTTTTATTATATTTTTATTATATTTTATTTGGTTGGAACACAGGTCTAGTTAACCTTGGTCGCAGGTTCGAATCCTACCAGCCGCACATCTTTTGCATGGCAATTTCATTGTTGTTAATTGCATTCACGACATGGCTTAAGATGCTTTAGTTGATGGCAGCTGACGGGAGGTTATTTAATTTCATAGTGAATCTCACTTCCGTTTGTGTCGTCTCCCCGAGAAAAGATTAGCTGCTAAAAATATGTACAATCTATTTGCTAAAAGACATTTACAATTCCGAGCTTTCGCGAGCCGGCTCGCATTGTCAATTGCGTTTATTTTGCGTTTTATTGTCTATTGTTTATTTAATTTCATTGTTGTTAATAGATATATTGATAAATATTCATGCTAGCTTTTGTGAAACATGCTGTTTAATCACGATTGTCTACAGCGAGGAATTTAAGCATAGTACTTTTGAAATGAATGTGTGTATATTTCCTGAGAATGCTTCGCATGACATGTATACATCATATCACATGTATACATGTAAGCTTAGGTTTGATTTTACTTGATGAAGACTTGGCTGCTTAGTGTTATAACAGCGAATCTCAAAACAGCAAACGGTTAAAAGGCGATTACAAGAAACATCGAAATTTCAGAATAGCGAAATATATAAATAGCGTACTATGCAATGCTCGAGTTTTGTGCAGAACTAGGTGCATGCTCGTATTAACATTCCATCTCAACATTTGAATAAGGTCATGTTTCCTTTATTCTACATGTAGCTGTTGAATTTTTATGCAAATGTGTCTCCTTTGAGGGAACAGCAATGCAAAAGCTGTACCCTTAAAATAATCCTGTAGCAAAATGAAGTAGGATCGACATGGTCAACAATTAGGTTAAGTGAAACAAAATCCAAAGTGATTAAATGAGGAAGCTTGAAAAGCGCAAACTAATCAATAATCGACATGTTATAAAAGCAAAGAAATAAAGACAATATCGTCATATTATTAAAAAGAAACATGTCGAAGTTGAATTACGTTTGCGGTAAACTGCGTTATGGTAGTTTTATGGATAAAGGATGTCATGTCTCATGAATCATTAAAGAATTATGAGTGGAATGAGAAGAACCTATGTTGACTGTACGTGTAAGCTGGCAGCAGACGACAAAAACTTACGAATCAGTAGAGATAGATAAAGAACACTTATCTGCTAATGCAACCAAATGATTCAGGCAAATGTAAATTTGTAGGTCGAATGCGTGTGCATTGAACGAGCATCTACCTAAATGTTCTGTACAATGATTTCTGGTGGCAAGTCAGAATCAAGGCTCAATAATGATAGAAAATATGCTACCACAATTTTAAAGAGTAATAGGCTTATACCGAAGACAGCAAAGAAAAGATATGAAAGTTACAACACGCAGTCGGTGACTTTCTTCAAGGACTCCCATTCCATACCTAAAAAGTCAAATACGGCCTTCGGATCGTTGAATGCTGTGCAGAAGTTTCATTGAGATGGAAATATTGGACATCAATCATTCTATAAAAACAAGAGCAACATATTAATCAGGGGCTTATCCTGTGTGGGCGGTGGGGATTCGGTGGGGATGCGGTGGGGATGCGGTGGGGTGGGGATTCAAATATCAATCCCCACGGCAACCCTGCAAAAAGAGTTCCTATTTAGAGTTCCGAATATCTGTATGATTGTCTCATCATTCCAACTACCATTTCTAAGTTCAAAACGGTCCTTTGCGAATGACGCTTTGGAAATTCCAGACATTTCATTGCCCACAACAAGTGTTGGTCTTGACTTTCTTTGCTAATCCATCGGTCTTCTATTCGATTTCATTGGAAAGTTTTCATGAAACATTAAAACTACTGATGTGCAGCTGACATTTTCCTTATCAACAACGCAGGAAAACTTTGGCAAGCTCAAAATTTTGTCATGAAATACTCCAGTCATTTTGCAGTATCAAAAACACGTAGTAGGCTTCCTTCTCAATAGTTGAATTTCTTGGATGGCTCTGAGCTTTCGCAAGAGATTAAGCTCAGCATCATCTTCGTTTTTTGAAGTACATAATGTTGTGCAAATAGTTAATCAATGAATGAAATCAGTCTGAAAAGTATTTCTGTTTAAAATATCAGCGATTGGTGATCTTCAAGATAATGCATAAACTTTTTACTTCAGAAGAAGCAGGAATAACATTAACAATCAAAATCAAATGAAACGAATAATTTATACCTAAACGAGCATATGCAATTGGAGATGCCAACAATATTGATGAGGATTATCATGGAGTTGTGCACCAGCAAGGAGTGCTTGACATAGTTTAGGCTGTCCATTTGCCATGTCAGACTTATTTAACAATTGTAGTTTGATGTCATCGTTTTCCAAGCATAACTTTAATTTCCATATAGTTATAATTGTAATGCTTTCACACATTATTGTGCTTTGATTCCAAATACAAATCATTAATCCTTTGAGAAGTCCCTAGAAAGGACACAACCAGTCCGGAGTTCGGATCGTATTTTATTTCGGGTTGATTTTCGTATTTTATTTGCCATTTTTGATTTCTCCTTTTGATCATAGTAGGCCTATGTATGTATGCACATCAACTAAATGCAACATTCTATACAGGTATGAATGCTAATTTTCACCTGGATTCGCCGTATGCAACACAGTTCATTATTGCGTTTGTGAATTTTGTAAATAGGTTCGCGGAAACTTTCTGTAGACTTCACAGCATTGTGATAGCGTAATAGGTGAATTGTGATAGCGTTTCGAGGTGTGCAAGGTATTTTACCTAGCCCCTACGAAACACACTCGCAGATAAATTTAACACCACATGCATGCAAATCAAAGTTATTAGCTGAGGAAAGTAGAAAGGTTCTCACTGACGAAAATAATTGACTTCAGTAAAATTATTAAATATAAGTCTCTATGAAATCGAACCTTGAGAAGCAAAATGTTTTAATATATTAAGTGTGGAAACTCCTCATTACTCTAATGTATTTTTAGTGGCGACAAATCCGCCATCTTTTTTCGCCAAGATAATTTTCAGATATCTATATTCATCTTTCAAGAAGTCGCTGTGGCTAAAAAAAATTGGTGACAACTTCATTTTTCTAGTGATTCCTACATAAAATTTACTGCTTTATTCATTTTTCACATCAATATTGATGTTGAACGTGTCATTTCTGAATAATATGGCTTTATCGATGAAACAGTGGGGAAATTGTGTCATTTGGCTCTCAGATATTGTTTATCTACATATTGAAGATGCATCTAATACAAATATTTCCTGGAATGAGAAGAAAGAAATATTTGTTCGCTATTTTAGCAATATTTTTGTGCTTTAGATGGTTCTTTAACATTTCATCTGCCAGTGAAGATCAACTCCGCGTGGTTGACGCACGTGACTCTTGCGCTTGTCCTAAAACAGCCCGTCATGCTCTTATTTTACCGATATCTGTATTCATACATTTGACTGCACGAGCTGCAGCATCTTCACCATTCCACCATCTTCATGATAATTGATAGGGTTAAAACGATAGTGAAATTTTCATTATCGATATTATCGATATTTCAAAATTCTTTATCGATACGATCGATATTAATATCGATATTTCTAATGATATCAATATCGACATTTATGACGATATCAATATCGACAATAATATTGATATTGATAATGATCTCGATGATGACATCGATGCAACATAACGCTATCTATTCACTATTTGTAAATCGATTAAAGATCAAAAAATTGTGAGTGTCGATATGAATATTGGCATCAAGATATTAATTATGATAGCTATATCCGTATATTTATCATTTTGCCTATGCAAAATCAACATGTACAAGTACACCTATATATCGATGACGTTCGTATATACAATTTTCGATCAGACATCAGCTAAGTTCTAATGTCGAAAATGATAAGTTTGATTAGTCTGACTGAAAGTATGATCGGTAAGTATGAAGAAACTGAAGGCAAATGATAAGTCTTCAACTTAATGATTAAGCATGATGTCAAGTTACAGATTTTGTTAGCTAATCACGAATGCAGTATATCATGAATGATATAAGTCAACTCAGCTGTTTACTAACCTTTTCCCGACGTAAGTAAACCCTTTTAGTACACCACATACGGTTATTTTAATATGTGATAAAAAAACCAAATTGAACTAAAAAAATCTAATCTCTATATTCATCTATCTAAAATGCTATTCTAACAAACTGCACTGATGGGTTACGGATTGCACTGAAAGCATTTACACTGAAATAGATTCAAATTCATTATATTACTCTGGAGACGAATAAGTCTTTCGGCATTTACTGCCGTCAAACGGTTGCGATCTTTAAAAATAATACGTGTCGCTTTTGAAAACAATTGTTCTGATGGAACACTAGTTGGAGGGCACGAATGAAATTTCAAGTGCAAGCGATAAAGATCTAGCAGTTCACTTTGCAGCGATTGCCAATATGCGTAGACGTTCTTAGAATCTTGCATTATTGAAATGCGGTCTTTCAGATAATTTTCTAGCTGTGCTCTTGGTCCTGAAGTTAACACTGAAGAGATCACTTCCACCATTCCACCACTGGTCCCTAGGCACTGACCATCATGCTGTCGAAGGTTTGGGCCACTTCGATGCTGTCGAAGTGACTGTTGGGGTAGATCTTCAGGTACGATCAATACATCATCTACATCTTCGCAAATTTTTTCGAGTTCACTCACCACTACTATCTTCTCAGTTGATAGATAAACGATGATTGATAAAAGGTCATTTACATTGCCTATCGCCAGCAGTCGTTATGTGTGCGCCATGAAACAATGGGCTACTGCCGTTTACTTCGACGAATCATATCGTTATGTGCTTATTTTGTTGAGAGCAGTTGAGTTTTGGTGGGAGGCTGCGGTCTCCTACCATGAGCTACCGAATATAATGTATAAGTACATTTGTAAATAGGAGTGTGTAAAATATAGGTGCGATATCGATAGTTTTATGAAAAGTACGGTAGGGAAAATCAATATTCTAAACAATATTTAACATCGACATACATTCTTTAATATATACTATATCGATACCTTTATTATCGATAGCAACTTATCATCAATATTTCACCAATACTTATAACGATGTCATTATCACTGATTATGTCGGCAATACTACTAGTGTATGCCTAAATATTGATCTTGTCATCAACATATACGTATACATCGATATTAGAGCCAATATGATCTTTTGACACCAATTTCAAGATTTATCAAGATCGATAGAATTGTTAAAATAATATCGATGTCATTCATCATAGGTGATAATATTGACATTCACATCGTTATTGTTATCGATATAATCATCGATATTTGTATAGATAAAATTATCGATATTTGTATCGAAATTATCATCGATATTATTATCGATATTGTTATCGATATTATTATCGATATTATTATCGATGTTGTTATCGATATTATTATCGATATTTTTATCGGTATTATTTTTAGAAATATCGATCTTATTGGTTTCGGAAAAATACCGATTATATCGATATTATTGTATCGGTATCGATACCGTTTAACCCTAATAATTGAGCGAGATGTTCCCACACAAATCACTCTACGTTTTCACTGTTGTGACGTCATGCCTAGTTGCTGTCTGATTGCTTTATTAACTAAGGAAGCAGACAGACAGTCGCTACTGTGACTGTTCACAAGGCGCACGATGTTCTAAATTTTGCTGTTCAGTGAATCATTATGATCTGTGCGTGAAATGGCGTCTGGTAGGTTGATGTTAATGATAGTTAATTGAATCAACTCAAAGTTTTGCAGCACGAGTATAGTCACTACATCTGATGCAGTTGATATCACCCATCCACGGTTATACATTATATTTAGTAAAAGTAAATATAATTTTTAAGTGGCAACTCAGTGATGGTTAACTACATAGTCCACACAATCTCGTTCATGATGATGCTCAAGGTTGACAAACACTCTGTCTAATGGTCGATCTTGTAAAAAAAAGTTTGACACAATCAACTGGATCAGCAATTCGGTCAAATTTTTGGCATATAATGAAACTATGTGTAAAGACAATAAGTGTATAAGGTGCAATAATTTCCACCATGCCCATTATGATTGGGCAACAAGATCAATTTCGCACTACTGATCCGATTCAACCCAGTTTACCGCATCATGAATGTTAACCGAAAAGCTTCTTCCAAGTTAACCTCTTTAAAGTACACCCTTTAATAAAAATGTTAGTAGGCCTATTAGAAAAAGAGTAGTGGCAACTGAGAGAGTCTTTTTGTGAGAGTACTTTCAAAAAAAGAAAATTAGCGGTTCTTTAATTCAATTAGCAAAAATGAAATTTATTTTTTGTTGCCAACAAGGCTTGATTTGATCCGATATCAAAAGACGTGAAGTTATTCGCACGCAATGTTGCGTGTAAATAACCAGACAACTGAGGCCAAGTTATTCCCACGTAAAAGTGGGTACCAGCAGCCATAACTATACAGTGAGGTTTTCAGACGCAACAATTCGACGAAATGGTAACTGTCTTTTCTGAACGGTTATATTTTTGCATGATCACTTCAAATATTCCGCATAGTTTATTTAGGCATTCATCGCTAGAATTGGGCAATTGCTTCTTAGACGTCGTTATCTATTGAACACGTTACCAACGTTTCATAGTATCAAATTTATTGGAAATTTTATAGATTTTTAGCATATACATGTAATTAACAACAATGAGATTAAACACACGATAGATCAAATTGCCATGCAAAAGATGTGCGGCTGGTAGGATTCGAACCTACGACCAAGGTTAACTAGATCTGTGCTCTAACCAACTGAGCTACGAGCCACTTACGCGACTCTGTCAATTGGCAGGATCAAGCCATCACCACCACACATCAGTTGTCAAGGCAATAATAATCAATGAATAAATAACACGTCACAATTGTGACCGCCGACAGTAAGGCAAGTAGCGGGGATCGATTGTCCACCAAAGCATCTTAAGCCATGTCGTGAATGCAATTAACAATGCTATTTATTAATGATATACTGAATCTGTCTTCTTGGCAATTCGCAGTCGCTGCTCGTCCGCGATTTCCACATGATCATCATTAGTCTTCAGTAATTGTACAGTTTTTAATTTGATGTGAAATCAACATGCTTGAGAACAGTGGTAGGCATATCAGAAGGTACAAATTGATGCACTTGTTTAATCTCTAGGAGCAGGCATATTCAAAATATTAAAGCGGGCATTGATTCCTTTGCTTCGTTATTCAGATGAAGCTTTTTTGAAATACGGTAAACTAAGGCGAATGAGACATTGTTGGTAAGAAATCTGTTTATTTGCTCAGCGATAACCACTATGACATGATGACTTGTGTCAGTGGTAGGTAACCAATTTATGGTCCGGTGGTGATGCCTTACAGATCTAGTTGATTACATCACAATTGATTGTACTGTATCGGCCGTTAGATGAATCGAATACCTACAAACTTGTATTGTGATGAGTCTGACACATTTATTGCGATATTTTTTATTTAAGCCGTTAACAGAACCTTAATAATCAAATTTTGATCAATTTAGAAAAGCTGTTTCTTCGACCGAAATCATGATTTGAAAATGTCCAAAATAACTACGCTACGTTTATTTTATGATATTAGCTACATAAAAACAATGATTTTTTATGGTTGTGCGTTGTACTCACGTGCTCGCACCGAAAATTTTCGAAGTCATGCTGAAGCAATTATTAGTAGGCCTATAGATGAAATATTATTTGTTAAAATAAAGATAGCCTACATATTCGCAAGAGGAGCAACAGCGGGGTATTCACAGCGAAATAATAAAAATTCTGAGAGATTTTGCGGCCAAAAATAATTTGTCATGGACTTGAATGCCCAGTAAATTTCCGTCATGAAAAAATGCTATTCATGTCTATTACTTTCTTGGAGTATTGAAATATAATTGAAATATTGCATTTGGAAGTTACTTTTGATCAGCTCTATATATATGCATTTTGTCAACATCGTGAAGCAGTAAGAGGCAATCAGTATTCAGTAGTCTATAGTGCACTTTGAAATGCTTAATACCAATGTCAGATGAACATGTACAGTGGAATTAATTGATAATGATTCGCAACGTCTAGACAAAAACTTGAATGAACAGCACTCGAAATTTGATTGGCATAAGTGATCAAACCAAAAATGAAACGCTTTATGGCTTATTCTATATAGCTTTATAATACAAATTTCGGTTGAAGGCCTTTTGTGAATAGATGCAGCCTATGATGTTCCAACCGATGAAATCAAATCTGCGTCACAAATGTTTTCATCTGCATCTGAATGTTTCGTGTTGCTTTCCTTTTTCTATTGTGAATATAATTCTACTTTTCAGTGATTTACCGAAAGCCGAGGAACTATAGTATTAATTTCTCAATATACTCGAATGGAATTAATACAAAGTGTCTGCAGCTTAAGGCTGGAGCGTCATTCATCATTTTCATCACTAACAAAAACAGTCATTTACGTGATGCATCAATAATGTAGTGATAACATTTCAGAATTTGACTATTTCATCATAAATTGTTATCTCAACACGGATCATCAAATACTGCTATTGATCATAGAAGGAAATACAAGGGAATACTCTGATGTAAGAATAAAATGAGATGTTACGATGTCAATAAAAGAATTATTAAATTTCACATAGGATGCTTTCATAATCAGATGAAAAAAATTAGGATTAAAATAGAATATAATGTAGGTAAAGTCCATCATGTTTCCAGCATACATTCATGAATGGAAATCTAAAACTGATCAATGAATGTATGCACAATTGGTTATCAATAAGAAAATGAAGTATTTCTAGATTCAATACAAAGATTTTCAGATGTTCAGTGGGCAAAAGTTTGTAAACACGTTCATACACAGTGCATGAATACAATCAGAAGTCCCCCCTTAAATCGTATAGAGTGGTCTGTAGTCGTCTATTTAAGTACCTTAATAATCAATTAATTTCTATGCCAAATCGAATCTAGCATCTTAACCATAGAAATGGATCTTCATCTCATGTTTTTCTCTTCCAGATGTCTACGGATAACTATGTAATTTTTCACTACCGGTACTTCATAGTTTTGACATAGCTATTCAGTTCCTTCCACTCAATATTTCAATACTATTCTGTTATCAATTGCGATATCAAATAAAACTGCTTATAAGAGCTGGCGAAAAAGTAATATCATAGCTGTCGCCACAAATCATGCTTTGATTGCATACTTCCCTGATATACTTACTTTGCTTGAGAAGTCAGTTTGCGCTGTCAGTGCAAAATCCCTCAGCGGAAAACTGCTTTTTTGGATGGTCTTTGCTAAATTATTTTGTATTGCACGTGACTTGCAAAATGCTATAGCGTGGACTTGGCGTCTAAAATTTTCATTTATTTTAAAATGACACCTATCGCATAGAATTGTTGCGAATTATGTGCATCACATAGTGGAAGTGGACTTAAAATTGGACATATTTTAATTTTCAAGATATTTAAAAATCAGAAGAATAAAATCTTTAATCCGCAAGAAGTTGGCGGATACTATTAGAGTCGCGGCAATTATTCAATGATAAAAGCGATCATAATTAGAAGTTCATGTGATAATAGGTAAACATTTACACCATTTCTACTTATATAAGTAATCACGCAATAGATACTGTTTCTGAAGCGAATGTTTATTTAGTCTTTTAGTAAATACAGATTGATAAAATTGTATCTCTTTCCTTAAGTATTGTTGTTTCCATCACAAATAACAACTTTAACAATAGCACCAACTTCATAGCATTTCAAAATAATCGTCTTTATCATTGATGCCGGAAATTCACCAGTCAGTTTCCTTGTAAAGAAATTAGCCACAGGCAACTTGAGTTGCCTTTTTAGACCGACAAGTTGGAAGACCAATGCATGTTTTGCGACAGAATCTGATTTTGATCAACAACCGAAATCTTCACCGCCAACAAATTCGCCACTGGCAAAAATAGAAATGTACAACCTTACAATTTAGCCACTTCGCAAAACAGAATTCATATGAGGTCAACCGCATGAGTGAATCTATCGTAAGATTTTCATGTAAAGTGAAAGGAGATCAAAATATAAATAAACAGAAACATGGAAACACAGAAATCGCTTGCATGTTGCTTGTAACTGAAAGTCGATGATATTAAAAAATCGATGATATATCAAATCGATAAGTCGCCGGACTATAAAAATGTAGTGCAATGGCGAATCTCGCAACATCATTGTCATACCGCTTTCCACTCGTTCGATTGCAATTCTTTATCTCATTTTTGAGTTAACTAAGTGTCAAGCCACTAAATTTTTGCAATTGTTTATAGGAGTCATCAACATTGACTTTCCGTTTATGTAAGTTCTCAAGCAGAGATCCAATCGTTTTTGAGTAGTGTCTCAACTTTTGCGCTTGACGTCTTACATTTTTGCGTAATACTGCGCATTTACACCTGAAAGTAATATTAATTGCTTATCAAACTTGTTTACATGTTTTTCTTGAAGAAAGGTATTGGTGTCGCACAATCATATAACACAGAGGTCACAGCCATTAACTTGCGATACACTGTTTTATGAGAATTTGGATGGTGACATAGTAAAAGATTTGAGTAAGAGGCGAATAATTCAAAATTATTATGTAGAATCATTTTGCACGTGTAATTTTTTTTAAATTTCATCTATTTTATTATAAGTTTTAATTCATAGTTCTTTGCACTTAGCCAATCCTAAGCAAGATATTTCATAAAACCATTATTGAAGATTAATATGCTCATGAAATATATAAACAAAACCGAGCGCTAAGTCTATATAAATATACAGTTTCAAGAGCATGCCTGTTAACTTGAATACTTATATGCTTTGGCTGTTTCTGCTTCTCCAATTCTTCCTTGGTTTCGGGTGCTGAGTCGGTCGATGAATCAAAATATGTGTCTGATTCCTCAATTGAGATGTTGGATCGATCAAGAGGTGCACGATGAGGTATTTTTGGTGGGGTGTTCAAATAGGACGGATAACTATCAAAAACCCTAGGAACTGCATCATTTTTCAAAATTCGACGTTTTCGCCAAAAATTCCCCTTTCTTTCCCCGAAGTATTAAGTTATCTTTATAATCACTACCAACGAAGTGAGCACTGCATGCGAATGAGACGTTTTTAACGGGGATGTTCTTTCTTTTAATTTTACTCAACCAAGTTTTGAGAAGATCGGGATTACTATGCGGAAACAAATGAAATGATAAAGTTGAAAATTTTGTTGCTAGATTTACAAGCGAGGAATACAACAAGACGCAACCATCTTCTGAGTAATTTCAGTCAAGAAAAAAATTATCAGTTGTAATATTTACTTTAAATAAAAGGCTCATCAGTTTAACAACTGTGAACATATTGTCAAAACATGTTAATTTTCAAGAATTTAGTACGTCAGTGATAAAAGGCGTCGGTGATATGGACGTCAAATTTTGATTTTATCAGCATCCTGTCAACCTATTGTACAACCTATTACAGCCTGAGGTGTCACACATGTGCTAATTTAGCAATTAAGCAAAATTTAGCATGATGTAATTCAAGCAAAACATTATCATTTATTGATCTTTCATGTTTTGCCGCTGGCTAACTCCAACTTCTTACCCAAGTATTTTCAGCGGCCGTCGATGTAAACAGAAAATCGCGGCTTCAGTGCAAGCAGCGGTGAATGAATAAAACTGGTAGAGTTGTCTGTACGGGAGGTCAGTCATAATGAATGTAAAGAAAAAATTCTCTCCCAGTTTTGCGACTTCTTAGTATTTTAAAATAAATTACCCGACGCGTTTCGTCTACACAAGCTGTGTCAAGGGTGATGTAATTATCTCACCCAATGATGTAATAATCCTCACCCTTGACACAGTCTGTGTAGACGAAACGCGTCGGGTAATTTATTTTAAAATACTAAGAAGTCGTAAAACTGGGAGAGAATTTTTTCTTTACATTCAGAATGAATGAAAGCAGGCAGTCTTCTCTAATCCTAGGTCTGTGCTTCCATCGTACATCTTCCATCTTCCACCTAACGCCATAGAAGTAGAATATCTTCACTAATAAGGAAGATATATTCTACCTCTATGCCTACCGCAGGAACAATAGGGAAATCCATTTCCGATACAGTCAGTGCTATTTTTCGCTATTTACTGTTGCTATGAGTACCGTCTTGATCCTCATCCTCGTTCGCATTGTGAACAAAGGATGTTTTCTGATTGCTTCTCTTCGCAAATGACAGCTTCCTAAATTTTCCCTCAGACGTCACTTCACGTTAATAATCCAGGTAACCGAAAATGTTCGTTGGATAATTGTAATAATAAAATAGCCACTATGTGAGAAAATCTCTATTTGCTGGACAACGTTTCGGGAGTCACCTGCTCCCTTCCTCAGGTCACAAGAAATGACAGACGACAAAATCAGCGGCGAATACAATTTACAACTCGCGAAGCGGTTACCAAGTCCGGTTGATGAAAGCCTGAGTTACTGTTGAACACTTTTGATTGGTTAACCTTAATAAATGAAGATTCAACCACACGTCTGGTTCTAAAATCACTACAATAAGACAAAACGTCATGCCCATCAAAATCAATAGAATGACCTGTTTGCATACAATGTTGGGCTAAAGCATTATTTTCATCAAAATATCTGACAGCTCTCTTGTGTTCATTGATACGAGTAATAAAAGATCGACCTGTTTCACCGACATAAAATTTATCGCAGTCTTTACATGGTATGCTATGCACACCGCCAGGTTTCTTAATACTGTTCTTGTGAACTAGGTTTGATTTGATACTGTTAGGGTAACGAAATACAAGTTTGGTACCGCTACATTTAGCCAAACGATGATTACTGGTACAATTAAGAGAAGGTAAAAAGGGTACAGAAAGAAAATTTATATTATTTACATGTACATTATCCGACAAAGGTTCAGGTCGAAAATACGTAGATAAAGCTTTGTTTAAGACATCTGGAGGATAACCAAGTTTCATAAACGAAGAAAAAATGAAATCAATTTCATCATCAACAGAATCAGAACTACAAATACGAAGCGCACGCAAAAACTGGCCGCAAGCGACATTTATTTTAGCAATTAATGGATTAAAAGAAAAGAAATGAAGATAGATAGCTGTTAGAGTGAGTATCCTTTCTAAAAACAGAAAAACAAAGAGAACGGCCAACCTTCTTAATCAAAACATCTAGAAAGGGAATAGCGTTATTAGATTCATACTCATAAGAGAACTTCAGAGAAGGATATAAAGAGTTAATAAAAGACAAGAATGAATCTAAATCAAAATCATGCGAAACTAAAGATAGAACAACGTCAACATAACGAAACCAAAGAAGAGGGCTGTTGCCAGCAAAAGTAGGAAACAACTCGCTTTCTACATGCTCAAGGAAAAAATTCGCAAGCACAGGGGAAAGTGGGTTTCCCATCGCTAAGCCAAAAACTTGCTGAAAATAAGTGCTTTCAAGAGTAAAATAATTGTGACTATGACATAATCGAACAAGATCTAGCAGACAATCTGAACTAGCAGGAAAGTCATAAGAAACGGAAGAAAGACGACGAGACAAAAAATCTATAGTATAGGTGGAACAGGCACATTAGTAAATAGAGAAATGGTATCGAAAGAAACGGATTTATCTCCGGGATTCAGAGAGATGTTGGAAATTCTGTTCAACAAATCAGATGAATTCTTAAGATGACTTTTCATAAGAATTTCATTTATGGTCATACATGTATCAGCGGTATTTTTGATAGTCTTGGTAATTTTTCTACTTTTGCTGGCAACAGTCCTCTTCTTTGGTTTCGTTATGTTGACGTTGTTCTATCTTTAGTTTCGCATGATTTTGATTTAGATTCATTCTTGTCTTTTATTAACTCTTTATATCCTTCTCTGAAGTTCTCTTATGAGTATGAATCTAATAACGCTATTCCCTTTCTAGATGTTTTGATTAAGAAGGTTGGCCGTTCTCTTTGTTTTTCTGTTTTTAGAAAGGATACTCACTCTAACAGCTATCTATCTTCATTTCTTTTCTTTTAATCCATTAATTGCTAAAATAAATGTCGCTTGCGGCCAGTTTTTGCGTGCGCTTCGTATTTGTAGTTCTGATTCTGTTGATGATGAAATTGATTTCATTTTTTCTTCGTTTATGAAACTTGGTTATCCTCCAGATGTCTTAAACAAAGCTTTATCTACGTATTTTCGACCTGAACCTTTGTCGGATAATGTACATGTAAATAATATAAATTTTCTTTCTGTACCCTTTTTACCTTCTCTTAATTGTACCAGTAATCATCGTTTGGCTAAATGTAGCGGTACCAAACTTGTATTTCGTTACCCTAACAGTATCAAATCAAACCTAGTTCACAAGAACAGTATTAAGAAACCTGGCGGTGTGCATAGCATACCATGTAAAGACTGCGATAAATTTTATGTCGGTGAAACAGGTCGATCTTTTATTACTCGTATCAATGAACACAAGAGAGCTGTCAGATATTTTGATGAAAATAATGCTTTAGCCCAACATTGTATGCAAACAGGTCATTCTATTGATTTTGATGGGCATGACGTTTTGTCTTATTGTAGTGATTTTAGAACCAGACGTGTGGTTGAATCTTCATTTATTAAGGTTAACCAATCAAAAGTGTTCAACAGTAACTCAGGCTTTCATCAACCGGACTTGGTAACCGCTTCGCGAGTTGTAAATTGTATTCGCCGCTGATTTTGTCGTCTGTCATTTCTTGTGACCTGAGGAAGGGAGCAGGTGACTCCCGAAACGTTGTCCAGCAAATAGAGATTTTCTCACATAGTGGCTATTTTATTATTGTCACTTCACGTTGTTCTATTTTCAGAACAGTCTCGCGGCTGACACCTGACGGCTTATGGAAATGGACTTCATCAGCCTCATACTTTTATGCCATGTGTCCGATGGACGACGCCTTATGACTTTTCATGTGTGACAGCGTGACGGAAAATGGAAGATGGAACGTGGCTGATAACTTTTTCTGTGTGATAGGTTGTATTCTTTTCTGCATGCAATTAAAGGGAAATCACAAATGGAAGATGGAAGACGCCATATTCTGTCTGACAGCGGCCTTATACAAATTCTTGTAGTCTCAGAAGAAATGTCGCAAAATGAGCTAGTAATTATCATTTTATTTTCAGTATTTTGAACGCCACGATTTCTGCCAACGTTTGAATTTAGTCTCAAGACATTACATTCCACGAATTATGACTCTGGGCTTAGTACGTTTCGTTTAATCAGAGAAAACAAAGAAAATTTCATTTTGGTCAAAAAACTGCAATCTTCGTTCCATTGAATTTACATGTGTTTTTCTTTGATCCTTTCTGACAAGAAGATAAACTCACTAGAACTCGGCAGACGTGCAGATTCGTAGTAGCCATAGGGTGTACATCTGTGAAAGTCTCATTTTCGGCCTCGCTCCCTGCAGAAACTCGTTCTGGCTGCCGGACTATTCTATAGCATTCGCTTCATGCATTTTATGGAGTAGAAGGATAGCAAATATCTCACGTGAGCGTTGTATATCAAATAAATTCAGTAACATACTCGCTTTCTGTATTTTGACCTTACAATTAGCTGCATATGAATTCAAACATGCTCTCTTGCTGTTTTTCTTCAGTTTCAATGAACTAGTATTTTGACATTCATTTCACGTTATTGCATTATTTTCACTTTTAAAAAACCTTTTTTCAGATATAATGAAAAGACTTCTCAGCGAATCTCATTCCGCCAAAGCTAGATTTGTCATCAGTTTCCGTTCTAGTTATTTGGGGATTGTTTCACACGGAAATGGAAGAGTAAGAAGCCATGTGACCATAATTACTAATGTACCGGTATGTAACACCTAACATATCGCAATTGTAGAATCGATGACTATCTTTCAGAGGCCTGAAAGTGTCTACCGGAAGTCTATTCATTTTTGACAGTTCTTCTGTGTGTGTTTATATTTCAGTTGAATTAGGGGATGTATGCTAGATAGGCCAATGGGGCGCATTGAACCTTTTAGGTCTCATAGGGTGTTGAAGTTTTCTTCAAATATTTTTTACTATTGGATGAAAAGGGATTATAAATAAGACAATCATAAAGCCATGTCATGATGAATATTGAAATTGATCAAAGTTCCTCTATTCAAATGTTTGATTCCATAAAATTTAGATATAGTCCTACGTATATTCACGCTATATCTATGGACATGCCCACAAGATAAGAAAGTATTGACCAGAGAATGAACTATGATTTACTATGCTGTACTTGTTATATTCCGGGTATTACACCGGTCTACAAGCTTGAATCTGATATTACTGTGAATGTACTGCGAATTGAATTCACTAAATATAACCTGAATATGAATATCTCGAGAATATATATATATATACGAGTATATATATATATATATATATATATATATATATATATATATATATATATATATATATATATATATCAAATTTCAACAGATGTAACCACCACGAGACATGTTTCGGCCTGTTGGGCCTCATCAGTCGTGAGTAGGTTTGAACCAGCGACGTTGGAGCTAGAGGACGTGCAAGCATACCCTCTAACCACAAGGCCACCAGACCATCTGTTGAGAGCGTGAATTAGCCTGGTGGTTACATCTGTTGAGATTTGATAAATTTATCAATTGCCAGGTTACTTGTCTAAATATATATATATACAAATGTTATTTTTTCATAGACTTTTACAGACTTTCATAGATCAGAGTCAGAGCAGGAAAGCACAAATGGATAACTAAATTGATTTAAATATTGTCATTTGAAGTATAATAATTTAGGTGTATGTACTCACATAAATCATGCAACCATATAAGCAATGTCAAATGAGTTACATTGATATTTTACAGAATCTTTTTACAGAAGTGCAACTACCTTAAGTGCAAAAGTGATTATTTATCACTCTTTACTAATAATGCTCATGCACAATAAATTCAAATCAATTTCATGCAAAAATATTGTAGCAGGTATCAAAGTCAGCAAATTTCAGGTTATTGTTTAATTCAAGTGCCTTAATAATCCATGCCACAGTTGCCCGGCGACCGCTTTGAGTCGAATAGATAGAGCTGTGCTATTGTGCGCCGGTTGATGCTGTGGCCGCAAATAAATCATTAAATAATTACTTCATCGAACAAGGAGTCAGTCATGCCTTGGTTGTCCTTCATCAAACATAAAAGAAAATGTAATAAAACAAGAAATTCAAATCTATCCACCTCGATGTGTTAACCGTCTGTTAATCTGCCCTGTTAACGTAGAGATGATCTGGCATAGTTTGAAACCTATATACGTGGATTTATTAAGATTTGCTGATATCTCGGTCAATTATCATGGTGAACTGGCCTCGGGCTGTGTCCTTGGCCTGTGTCCTTGGGGCAGTTAACTAGATCAGGGACATTTATGATTAATGTAAGATATCTAAGGGACGTTCAACTCCCATACCATGTACTGGACTGGAGGCCAGTGTCTTCGATAAACTTGATTAATGACGATAGTATCTGGATAAAACCATGGACCAAATGCCAAACAATTCACTTCCCTATTGTGAAGTACATCAGAATCCAGCTGAATGATTGCTGAACATACTAATTAATGCACCCGGCCCAGTCTTGCAGAGTAATTGTCGAAAGACTCTATGTGCACTGTACATGTACTGCATATCATCGATGGTCAATTTCAAATAAATTGTGACTTTCTATTTTAATCGATTTTCCCATTGTCTTATCTAAAACCTACTCCTGCATAATAATTTGGACCACTGGTGGACTTTATTCGAGAATTCATGAGCAATGAAGCGATCTAACATGTGTGGTATATTTTCGTCCTTGTATTACTCAACTTTTATTGAACGAAAATTGATGGCTGCTACCAATGTTTTCATATTCACAGACAAAAATTTATACGGATTCGCAATCAGCATAAATCCTTATCAATGCTGTTCCTGAATTGCCCAATACGGTAGGACCTTAAAATCGTGGAAAGTCACCAATCACCACCGCTTGGTTTGCTTTTTATTCAATATGATCTTCGCAATTTATGAATCACTAACATCATAAGGACATTTTATTTGTTCCTCGGAGTTTGATTGTAAATTGAAGGCCTCCTCACGGATGATGCTCTAAAATTACGAGATGTCTAATAGGAGATAAAAATATTTTGACATCGGTAACCACTCATTATGAGGAGGCGCACTTGGAAAGACAGCACTGGTCGCTCTTTTCCATCGAAATCTTGATAAAGGATCTTCCGAAGGAATGGATATTCAAACGACTCTTCCTTAACTTATAGCATTTTCATTTGTTCTATCCAATCAAACAAATTATTATCAATTTTTAACTTTTCAATTTAATTTTTGTTCGTTTCTGATTGCATCATCGGTAGATTTTCTTTAGATCTTGATTATATCTAACTTGTAGCCTATAAAAATGAATAAGGCATGGAACACATTGCTGCAATGATTGAAGTAGCAAGTAAAATCATTACTGACGAGTTATCACTCAATCCGTGACTTCTTTTAGCAAAGGAAATAGATTATCAAAAATTTTCCAGAAAGAGTTACAATTCGCCGAAAATGCACTAGTGAATCGATTTTCACAAAGCATGTATAAAATGCACAGAATCCACACCAATAGCCATTGATGCTACGTGCCGAAGGTGAACAATTTCAACCACTATCAGTTGATATTGCAGCTTTTACTGACAGTTGTTTATTCTTGCGGGAGTTTTGTAATTCTGCAGTCACTTCTTGACTGCGTCCAGAATCTTCTTTCAATAGATTCCCTGTATGAATGAGCGTATTAGGGTACTGGATAATTGTTTACAACTTCTCTCAAGGTTTTATCCAAGTGTGCACAAACAACCGTCATTAATCAAATTTACCAAAGACACGCCTCCAGTCCAGTACATGGTATGGGAGTTGAACGTGCCTTAGATATCTTACATTAATCACAGATGTCCCTGACTAGATGCTTGTCCTCGTTTTTTTCAGAAAATCCAAAAAATCCCTGGTTATCCATTACTTGACGGCATCGGATTTCAAATCAACGAATCCCATAGAAATCGAGAGCTGATCATAAAAAACGGACCACCTATTTTTCGCTAGATTCAAATAAATTCAATCGATTCTCATGCCTTCCAATCGTGTTGCACAACACCGTGCCATACATCATTCGAAAGCTAGTATTCTCAGCTTTAAATGAACTATGATAGACTTGTATCAGTTGCTGCATTTGTGAGCAGTGCTAAAAGTATGAAAACCGCTGCATTTACAAATCGTATTTTTTCAGTAAGAAGACATGTAAGTATGGAAATGAATCAGGCACGGGAGAAGGAGAATATTCTGAGCTCTCATTTGATATACTGGTCATTAAAAGCGGTGAACTAGGAAAAAGCCACTGACAACGTAAAGTTGTCTCCACACAAACACAATGTAAGGTGAACGAAGGTTCGAAACAGAACAATTAGCAATGACAAGTCTTTCTCTCAAAGTGACCGATTGTTTGTATTCTTTAGCGGAAATGAGAAAAATGTTGAAGAAGTTTGAAAAAAGAACTATTGAACCTGTCTGAACAAAATTTAAATAGTTGATGAAAAACAATTCTGCAATATTATCAAAATGTGTTTTTCCAAGAAAAAGTACTCGACCACGTTATACCCAATATCGTGTGACTGTCAAGGAATTCGATGCCAGGTAAAGGAATAGGCTCGCAAGAAGAAATTTTCTTCACAAAGAGACATTTAGATTTCAAATATTTGATGGACACCTTTTGATTATCCCATTTTAAAATATTCTGATGCTCAAACAGTACGTGATCATTATTGCTGCTTTTATGAAGGGGACGCAGTGGTTATATCGTCAACATATTTAACAATAACATACTTAGTCTGAATTTAGTAGCTTAAGCCCACCATAAACTGCGTTGAACGGTACGTAAACCAGGGATGCGGAGTCGGAGTCGGAGTCCCGGAGTCCTATCATTTTTGCTGGAGTCTTATCATCATAACTAGACCCGAAATATAATACAAACAAATTATTTACTCTCATGCATAGCTGTCACTGTCTTGATGTCAACTTTCTCCGTCAAACAAAAGTACAGAGACAGCAGTGCATGCAAAACTTGTAATAGTTGAGGGAATGAACCGTGATAGTGAAATGAGGATTGTCTTTTCACTCGGTGATTTAGTAGAGAAGACAAGTCTTCCTAGCCTCGATCACACCTACGCAACAAAGGTCACATAAGAGACAAAAATGAAATACTAGTTTGTTTGAGAACATAACCTCTTACCCTCACGTTAATCGTGTATGATCCCTCCTCCAAAGTGCATATTAAAATCGAAAGTGTACTCATATTTTTTGGAGAAGGATGGAAGATTTTCCTGCCTGGTAGGGACTGGAGAAAAACCGTAAGAAGTACACATCAACAAGATGGGAGGAGCCGAGTCGCATGCATCCAACTTAAAGCGACATTTGACCAACTTTCATCGAAAATGATTGATAATTGATACAGCAATGATCACCAAAGATAGGTTCTAATGATCTATCATGTAAGTTACCAGTTTTTCAAAAACCTAGACTATATGTACTTGCCACCCGGAGTCGGAGTCCTATCAAACTGATAGGACTCCGCATCCCTGACGTTAACATTGATACGCCTTTGGAGGATGACATGCATGTTGATTTCCCATTATCTTGTTCATACCATAGACGTAAATTGCTACACAGTGAAGGATGATGAACATTAGACTTATTATCAATTCCTATCGACATATTCGTTGAAATTTCGAATCCTTTCATTTATCCTGCAGGTTTATCAACTTCACGATATGGTAGATATAAAAGATGCTGCGTATGCGGACGTTGCAGAAGTTTTTTTCGATCCAAATCCTCTGCTTGATGTCTCCAGTTGTTTTCAACTCACTATACCGTGCAACTGGACAAACGATGTAAACGACAGTATTCCCATTGTTCTCCAGCAGGGATCTTGTTATAACAGATGGTTTATTTGTCATGGTGAGATAGTGCATGCCTTTTAAAACTCGTCTTATAAAATGTCGTAAAACTATGCTGTAAGCCGCACGCTCCTCAAGAAAGCTGAAAACAAAACTCCGAATTCAAGCAACAGATGAAGAACATTAGGGGACCCGAATGTTACTAAGCATCTGGAGCAGCATTAGGGGGATTGGAATAAGATTCTCTAGAACATTTTCAATCATCTTTATATTACTTATCACAGAGTCGTAGCATTAGGGACTAATCCGTAGAATTTAACACCTCTACTCCTATTGCTATGCTAGAACTCCGAAACTCACAACGTTTAGAGCATTATGAGGTAGTATTAGGAGCATACGGTCACCCGTGACTCATTGGCATTGGTTGTAGCTAGACTGATACATAATTCAAATAATTATTCTCAAAATATGTTGGAATTAAAAATTACTTGAACATTAGATTAGGCTTATTCATACGTTGAATGACAGAGAAATGATGCACTCTTTGTGATTTTTCCGCAAAAGTTCCGTAAAAGTTTTTCCGCATGTTAAAACAATGTGCTATGAGAAAAAGGTTTCGCATCACAGTCGTAGTTTCAATATCTGATTAGAATTGCAGAATATATCTAATTTTCGTTTTCTCTAATATATCTTGCTCTTCAGTTTTACTGCTTTTATACGCACACCCTGCATGACATTCCGAATGAAAAGAATTCTTATCGATTTCTAAATCAATCTGTGAACATCGAAGCCGCCTTCGACATTATTGTCCGCTGAAATGCATTGAAATTGTATTGAGTCAAAAGCTACACGTTTATACATATAGTCCCAGATGAGTACTAAAAAGACACAAACACACATCCATCTAAGAACTGCTTTGGTAATTAGAAACAAATGCATCTGGATCAATAAGATATGCACAGGACTCAAGTGGGTAAACGTTGGCAGGATAGAAAGCACAGTGAGCCAGCATGAGCAGTGACAGTGGAGACGGCGCTGTCAAGTGTGAAGTGATGTTATGCCAATGCAGTGACGCACCCCGATCTATGCATCGCTCTTGTTCTATGCTTGCATGTGCCTCCCTTTTAGTGATTCAATGTTATATTGCTAGTGCTTCTGTGAAGTTTAGTTCGGTAATTTTAGTATTTTTCATTCAGTACTCAGATGAGTACTCAAATAGGATCTACGGTGTACCCTCCTAGCTGGTTATTCCAGGAAAGTGACCTGGATTTTTTATGTCTGCAGTACAAGTAATTGCTACAACAACAATTGAAACGATTTTAAATTGTAAAAAGCCATATATATGTGTTCACCTTCCATTTTGTAATCTGCAAAGGGACTTATGTGCATGCTTATTTCATTCTTGTTCATAAACCACTTCTCTACGGTTAACCTTATTCACTTTTCATCTAGTAAAAAAAGCCAGTAGGTAACCGAATCAGGGAGTCAGACTTGTCTATAGCAGCCTTCTCTGTCTACTCTGGCCGCAGAGCGAAAGTGTGACTTGCAAATGTATACCACAATCAAGTTCCCATGTTCGATAGACAATTTCAGTAAAGGAGACGGTGGTCCCGACCGTAAAGTGAAACGTCGCTGGCAAATAAATATCACAAAGTATCCCACGTTCGGGTGACCACATTCAGTCGAGGAAACTTTAGTCCCGGCCATCGAGCGATGCATGGCTTCCAAATTATGTTTCGGTGAATGCAATCATTAATGACTAGGAATTGCCATTCCAAATCCCGGGTTTCCGTGGGATTTCGATGCAAATCGCTCTACACTAAAACACACCTCGATACACATTGCTCTCAGATAGCACAGCGCGTCTCAAACTGATTCAACTGAAGCTCTCTTCCGCCGATCATGTCAAAAACGTCCAGAAGAATAGGAGTGAAGCTTCGAGATTATTTAACAAATTTTGAGCATTTGTTGCTTAAAACTTCTCCAGCGATAGCTAGAAAAAGTTATGGAATGTGTTCTATATTTTGCATTGAGACAGTTCATTTTTTTCCGAACTCTCGGGAGAGAGAAAATTTTTGCTCTCGAAGTGATAAAGTTTATTGCTTAAAGATATTCGGACGGGTCTTCGGCGTCCTGTGCCATTTGAATTCAATAGTAGACTGCTATAATACATTACATATAACACCGCTATAATACCGCACCAATATCTCTCATGATTAATTGTCCTTGTCATTATGCCTCTAGTGCATGGAAATATGACAATCATCACATAATATGTTTAAGTTAAATGAGGATATCTTTTGTCATGGAAGTCATCGGGAACTTAGAAATATAATTGACCTCATTATTCAAACCAACATTATTGATTTCCTCCCCTAGGCCTTAACTCACATCATTAATGTACAATTTTGGATCTGCTATGAAAGTAGCTCACATTGACACCTCTGATCCAAGTATGCACACGGATGGTCCTTGGATATCTGAGTAAATTTTGTCAGTCGTAGGAAATCCGACAAGAAGTGGTGAGAAGGATGGGATAATTGGATGAAATTTCAAAGGCTTCAACAAGGCCTTAAATGTTAGATTGGGTATGCAGATGGCGATGTGAGCCTTTTTTAATATACATGTACATGTATGACTAATTATTGACGAATCCTTTGTTTACAGAAAGGAATAATCATTACATAATGGATGTCATGAAGAATTCAAATGAAGGCAAAGGTTAGTCGAAAAAGAGAAATGATGTCAAAAAGAAAGCAAGTAGGGGATGCTTCTTCATTTCAAATTTTACGCTTTCATGCTTGATACTTCAATACCTCGGCAGGGTACGAGAGGATAATGTGCAATACCAAAGCTACTTACGAAAGTGATGTACAAAACGAGAATAGCAAAATGTACGAATATGATGGCGATAGGTTTTCCTATTAGATTGTCTTCATCATCCAATAGGCAAGCCAATCGCTTTCGCAGTGTATGAGCACTAACAATAGCGTTTTCGCACATTTAGTTATTCTCGTTTTGTACATCGGTTTCGTAGTCAAAATCAGCCAGCTTTCATACTCTACAGTTTACAGTGTAGCGAATCTATCGAGTTCTCTTTTGTTCTAGATACCAACACTTTAATACCTATCACACTTTTCTCAGTTCTGAAACGATCCTTATGAATCACATTAATTTTAAACGAAATTATCACTTAGAAATCAGTAAATGATCTTTCTCTCCCTCTGGCTCTAGGTGGCCGTTGTTGATTGATTATGTTGCCTATTTCTATTCATCATGACTGGACAATCTTCTCTATATTTTACTATCTAAATCATCTTTTCCAGTGTTTTTTCCTACCACCTTCTGTTAATAAAGCTCATTTTCTCAGTGCGCACATTTCTTTGTACGGGTAAATCCAATTTAATCCACAACATTTGACGAAAATGTGTCTTTGATTTGTAAAATCCATATTTCTGAACCGATTTCAATAGTTTTTTTTTCAATCGAACCGTAAAGATCTCATCTATTATGGCATGGTTTTTAAAAAGTCACAAAGCCAAGACCTTCTTCACAAGTTGCCGTTTTTTGCCGAAAAAAGACCAAAAAAGCATGTCCAAAGTTGCAGTACTCTCACTTCAACACGGATTTTCGATTAGATACATTCAAATACACCCACTAATATTTATATCATCTGAAAGAAGAAGATCAGCTCTTTAAGACAGTCTAATTTTAAATATTATAATCAATATTAATCATTGAATTTTCACTGGGTTTCCATTGTCCAATGAAAAAAAATGTCCTCTGACCGAGACGTTTTCTGTCCTCTGACCGAGGTACCTTTTCTCGAAGAATATTGATTCTTCCATTAAACGTTTTGCACCAAACGAATCCTCTAGTGTGCTAGTTTATAAATCCGTAAAGAAAATTCAGTTTGATGCCGTTACAAGTGTGCAATATTGATTTAAAAATATTTTTATCCGTTTTTTCGACCAGAAAATTTGAATATTCCCAAAAATTTCATATGGATGCTGAAACCAGAAATTTTGTCAGGAATCGATAAAATTTCACAGCATAGGAGGGATCTATGCCCTTAACATCTATGCAAAAGAAATTTTTCATTTATATCAATTAACCCTCTCAAAATCTCCAAAAACCACGAAAATGTCCTCTGACCGAGACCCTAAAAAATCTCGGTCAGAGGACAACGTTGAAATTGAAGATCTCGGTCAGAGTACAAGAGTCTCGGTCTAAAGACATGATAATGTATGCAATTACATTTAGATCACTTCGTTTTACGCGTTCAAGTATTCGTCCAAAGTTCCCGCAGTCTCATGAACCCAAATGCACAAACCGAAGAGTTTCCTGTTCGACATCAATTTGTCCTCTGACCGAGACCTTAAAAATCTCGGTCAGAAGACAAGGTGGGTCACGGTCAACGGACATTATATGCAATACATTACATTTTGGTCACTTCGCTTTGCCCTTGCAAGCATTCATCCTAAGTTCCCAGTTTCATCAGCAACCCAAATGGAGAAGCCGAAGAGTTTCCTATTAGACATCTATCTGACCGAGATCAATTTGTCCTCTGACCGAGATGTAGAAAAAATGGTTTTTTAAAAGTGCTAGATTTCTATGGAAAGTTTTTATTTGGTGTGGTCGCCGCTACGATTTTCGTGTTCAGCGTAAAAAAATGAGTATATATGCAAATTTTCACGGAAATCTGAGACCCAAAGTTGAAAAGACAGAAATGTTGTGGAATAAATTGGATTTACCCGTACATTACTGTCAACACTAAGTGATAAGTGATCTTTCTTTCGCATTATACATCTGACAATTGCACTTTTTTTGAAAAATAGGGAGTGTCATCATGTTTTCACGCTAAAGACACTCTCCGCTACTTTTGTAGAAGTGTCAAAATTATGAATCAAAATAAAAGTGTCACAAAATTGGTCACAGTGACATTTTTTCAAAAGTTAGGTGTAAATGCCTATCCATAAACCACTCTCCGAAGCGCTATCTTTTGTTATAAGATTTCCCGTTGATACAAAGGAAAGCTACTGCATGTCTTGATGATTTGCCAACAGTTCAGCATATTTGTTTCAGACTGTATGACTTTTAGAACTGGCTATGGCTACGACGGAAACACTTCTATCTCAGGATTTGGAAAATCATGTTTACAGTGGAGAACGATGAAAACTATTTATCTACCAGCCTACTCTACCTCGGGAACTGTCATCGAGTGGCCATTAGTAAACATGGGAAATGAAAAAATTGTAATTACAATAAATAGTGAGTAGTTACTACTTTTCTGAATCCCCATTTTGGAATGGGTATCTACAAATGCGATGCAAGCTACCAAAAAAAAAACCCAAAAAATCTACTTGACTACACTCCCTTTACTAAAGATGCCAATGATGGCTGATCTCACAAGTGCAGTAAATACCTGTCACCAGTAGTTATCGATATACACAGTGACAAGTAAGTTACTATACACTCAATGTTAAAGACTGTTCACCAGGCATCGACAACAAGTGCCCTGATATCTTTAACGTCTCCAATTTTATATGAATAGAAATTTGTTATCAAAAAGAGATTTCTCTCCAGAGCGATATCTTTTCCCTATTTATAAAAATACCAAAGATCTGGCATTCTACCTCAAACCTACCTGGCTATCTGGCATTCTACCTCCTAGTCCGACTGCCTCAGTAGGCTCATTATGACGACATATAGCACTTACAGTTCGTCTCCTAAATCGTTGCGCACAACGAAAAGCTCTTCTATCTTTTTCTCATAAAATCTAATCGTGAGCCCATAATTGATTGATTACTAAATTTATCCACTTGACTAGTCGAGATACTCGGCTGAGGAAACAGTGTGGTTTGCATAATTAGACAAAGCAATTAGTGATTGGAAGTTTGTTGCTTCATAATCATAGCTGATCATTCATGTCGGTACTCGCTTGTCCTCCTATCATCATTTATTGAGTTGTAAAGATTTTGTCGATCCCTTTATCGCACGCCAGCGTCAGCAATTACGGCGTGAAGAATTGCTATTGTTTGTGAGCAGGTGCAGAGCAGACAGCTACAGGCGGCCCCGTCTGCAGATCAGAGATTCAAAAAATTCTGACTTCAACCGATGGAAATGATGACTCATCAAATTACTGAGTGTTGGAGTAATACAAATTTGAAGTTTGCTAGTGAACGGATGGGCCGATCTTGATAAAACTTGCATATTCTTGGAGGTGATAACACCAGCATTCTTTTAAAACCAAACTCGAAAACGGCAGCTTTAATACAATAAAAGTTATTAAGCTGTGTGCATTTGACCGCTAAAAGCATCTTTAGCGCGACAGTAGGCGCAGAATCAGGTTACTGTTAACTGAGTAAAACTGTACTAAATGTTGTCGAAATTCGAATAACAATATATCATCTTGAAGCTTAACACAAGCCTGATTCAATGGTTATAATCTCAATTTTCTGCATTCCGTAGTTTTGTCTGTAGGCATAATCTGAATTAACTCACCAAAAATTCATACTTTTAAATCTGCTGACCACAACTGACCAGACACAGCCTAAATGCTCTGCCAATATAAAGTACTAAACGCAACCTTTCATATGGCGCTAAGTTTATTGAAACTGAACATCATCATAATTGAAAAATCGCGTCGAATTCTCTTTCAGTAACAATTTTTGGGAAAATTTATTGAGTTACTTCTATTCTTTCCCCTCACATTTTCCAACGTTTCCATATTCATGAAATTTCATCAAACTTAGTCACATTGGATATAGAATAGACTTCATCTGTCATTGAGTGACAGTACAACACCATCTTACTTGAACCCTGAGACGAAGGATTGGTCCCTTGGATACCCCGTTAGAATACAAGGTACAGCTGTGATCATGAATCTCGTGTGATTGTCGTCTACAGGAAAATGACGAGCAGTTGTCTAATTCTGAGGCTGTAAATGTTCTACAAGTCAGATAAGAGGAATTTTACACACTCAATGCTATAGAGAAAGTATGTTAGGTAGAGTGGTAACTCTGCATTTATTAAATCCCCAATGTGTATACACTTTTGATTTTATTAAATGAACTCAAGGGAGATACAGTCGGAATTGTTTCAAAATGTGAGACATACATATTTATGCAGTTTTGAAGAAATTACAACGGAATTTACTGATCAAGATAGCAAAGCAGAAGGAAATGATATTATTTTACAGATTGTCCGTGTCATGACAGGAGAATAGCCTTGGAGAGGTAATATCTGTTAATCTAGCAACTGCTAGACCTGCTAGTGCTTTCATGAATTAGAAATTTCAGCCAAGAAAGCACAATAAGATGTCGACTTTTTCATGAAGACTTCCATTATAAAATGGATCATGAAGTTCCCTTGATAATAAGCTTAATTTCCGCTTTGTTAAGAAGCTCATTAACAAATATTCATTCCTTTTGATATCCAACTTGTTGCATACTACTTACATAGAGGAGTCATCTCGGTAGTATATAAATTGGCAAAATCTTGACCTTTTTTATAACTACTCAAATAATTTTTTGGACCACAGGAACGCAATCTCCGCAAAAAACTGAATCTTTACATATTAAAATTTTCACTGTATACAGATACTTTTTTTGAGTCGACACTCTACTCATATATCCCTACTCTATGCTTGGTTCCTAATCCTAAACAATGACAATCAATTTGAATTATTCTCATCAAATACTCGCCGTATGTGCATGATTTATGATGATTCATCATCGGTCACATGGAAGTCATATATGTGACCAAATGTGACCGATGTGACGAAAATGCGTCGGGCACATAATCGTTCACATATTGGGCACAGTTTGGTTTTCACAGAGGTACTAAAATATATTTCTTGAGTACCAATATAATGAAATATCAATGTCAATAGACAACGCACTCGAGGCCAGTTCAGTGAGTTATATGCACCTGGTAGCGACGTGGCACAAGATCTAAATGTCTTTTTGTTGCCAGCTAAGAGTGCATTGTCAACGTTGTGAGCAACTAATGGGAAGGACGCTGCGTCAATTAGCTAGTCAACGTAGCTGTTCATAGTTCCTGCACCGAAATCGTTGCTCGGGTCGCTTCTGTCTCATGTAGCGAGTGCTCACAGAAATGACAATTTGTTGTGTTCCTGCATGTTGAAGTGAGTGCAGTGAAACAATAGAAGATCCTGCAAACCAAACTGTGACATTTTATCGAAATCCTCTCGATGAACCTCAGACATCAATTTGGATCTTCACCTGCACTGCTTTAAAACCTGCCAACGTCTATCATTTTCTCCGACTGCACTTTGAGTCCTGTCAACGTTTGTCAAATCTTTCCTTAATCACCATAGCACATCGCCAAATAAAATTCTCTACGCAACTCGTGCATTAGATTGATTCATCATACAATTTGAACTCCTTAGATATAAATATCTCTCATCTTACGGACTCGGCCATTTAAGATATCTAGCTCGTGGAGTGCTATAAAGAACCAATAATGCAATAGTTGCGTAAAATGTTCTTATTGCGCTCCTCCCTTGAAACACATTATCATACAGAAAGTTTTCCATTCTATATCTTCCTATTCATTCTCTAACGGTAAACTCTACATGGAAATCTCAACAAATTCTATTGATCTCTACAATTCCGTAATCAAAAATATAAGCAGATTTTTGACAGCTTTACCATTCTGATTGTCATAGATTTTGAGGATACTGTGAAATATAAAGTTGCTTATACAACTGGTGCAAGGATATCCATCTTAATTGCATTATTCTCGATCAACAAACTACAGGGTGAGTCAGAAGTAACCGGGCGGGCAGTCAAAACTACTACATAAGTTATGAAAATCCAATTGATTATTAAATATTAAAAGTATACGCATACATGATCTAATCGAGTAAATGCTCAAAATGTTGGCCGCCTTCTTCAATGGATTTCGCAGTCCTTTGAATGACAGAATAGCAAACACTTCGGCATAAGTCTCACAAATTTGTGTACACGAGTTCATTATCATTGACAAGAGTTGATCCATCGTTCTCGGCTTGTTGTCATACACTGAATTCTTTAACACATCCCAAATCGAATCAAGACACGACACGGTCAAAAAAATTCGAAGGATCCAGGAAACGGAAGATGCCAAAGTTAAACAATTACCCTAGTGGAGAATCCTGTAAATAATTAGGTAATTAAAAGTCATGAACGAATGAGTATAAATTAATACTAACCACATAGAGCAACCTACTCTAGTATAGAGCAGGTATTGAAATATGTATAAAGGCAAGTCTACTCAACTGAAGACGGTAAGGGAAATAAATTAATACTTATAAACGATTTAATTTTTATCATATAAGAACTGAAATAAGAGTTCGTCATGGACCTGACGAGAAGCTAACTAAAAATAACAAAAGGTAAAAATTAGAAACCTAAAAAACCTAAAAAACCAAAATTAAGTTTGCTATGTATGGAGTCATCAGGGAGGAACCATGTGGCTGCATGAAGCAAGGTTTCGGCCCCTAACCTCCAACCTATATACCACATGGCGGGGCCAGGTCAACCATAACGAATGTACGATATGGAAGGTCTCTCCAAGCCTGAGGAAACATAGCAGAACCTAACCGAAAATAAATTTTTTTTCTTGAAATTTATTAGGACAAAAAGAAGTACTTGAAACTAGAAGAGGTTTTCTTAGCCCAATATGCCAATGATGGATGGCATCTGGCGGGGCGAAAAACAACCAAACTTAAAAACGAGGAACCTATTCTTGGAGAAGGACTTAATGCAAGAATTAACCAGCAAATTATTCTTATAACCCCGTCCTTTAAAGATATCAAAAATGCCCTTAGCTCTTGATGTGAAGGCGAAAGCATCAGATGAAATCCTGGCGAACCTGATGAGTTGGACAGCAAAGATGTTTAAGCCAGTGTTCAATGGCATGTTACTCTCGGGGAAAGATACAGCACCACTGGGAAGCTGAACTCATCAACCTTATGGTAGACCTCTGTGATGTATTGGACACCATCTTCGATCCTGATTTTTACATCCAAATAATTAACACATTTATTGTTGTCTCCGCTTCTGCTAGCTAAGAGATCTACCGGGTAGATTTCAGGAAGGATCTTATCAAAATGTTTGTAGTTAAACACACAAATGTCGTCGACATACCTAGTGGTACGAGAGAGAAGTTTGGCTAAGCCAAATCTCTTACTCGCCAGGAGCCCCTCACAAACTTAAACTCCCTGTAAGCCAAAAACAGGTCAGCTAGGAGCGAGCTGGAATTTTCACCCATAGGTATGCCTCGAATTTGCTTGAAGACAATTCCCCCGAAAGTGAGAAAAGTGTTATCCATGATGAAACTTATTGCATTAAGGAATTGGGTTTTGAACCAGCAGTGATACCCTCTGTATTTTTTATTCGAGAAGAAGGTTCTATAATAGCCAATGCAAATAAAGCTCTTGGAACTGCTAAAAATTAACTCACATAAGTCTTTCAAGGACTCCATAACCTGGTCTAAATTAAGATTCGTATAGAGTGTGGAGAAATCATATACTTGTAAGGAGTGGCAATTCAAACCCGACATCCTGTCAAGGAATTCCCCAAAAGAGTGAATGCTCCAGAAGGCGTTCACACTTGAATTATGCTTGATGGAAAGGCAATAACTACTAAACTTGTCCCGGACCAATTGCAAACCTTTGTTCACAAGTATGGCCAAATCTTTGGAAGTGCTGTTCCTGGCACCAGCTATGAATCTACTCTTATACGGATTTTTGTGCAATTTAGGTATCCAGAAAAGTTTAGGTAAAACCATAAACTTATCTTTAACCGTTATGCCAAAAGAATCCTTGAGGGCGGTGCAATGTTCGGCAATTATGTCATTAATGGAAGAAATTATTGGTGCGTAAGTCTGATTACCAACAGCATTGAAACTTCTAAGGTCAAAGCCTAGTTCGTTCAAGAGGACAATGAAGTAATACTTCCTACACACAATGACAAAAAAATGACGTAATTCTTCTGAAAGTTTGAGATGAAGTCTTAACACTCCTTAGATCTTAGTACCTCGTGCGAATGCAAAGATGGAAAGCTAGAACTTAGGAAGGAAATGCGATTTTTAATTATCTTAAGGACAGCCTCCGACTAATCCTGGAAGTTAGAATTCTTAAGGGCGTATTTTCTGCAGGACTTTTCAATAAATGCAACTAATGCATTTTTAACACTGACTCTAACAAAATCCCAAGACTTGTGAATAGGCTCTCTATAATTGGTGCCCTTAGCCATCAAATCCCTAAGTTTAGGGTTGGATAGAATACTCAAGTCACCAGTAACCACGTGTGAAGCGGGCTTGTAGCAGAAGATAGAATTAGAACAAAGACAAGGCTTGCTAATAAATTCTCTGATTTCATCAATAGGAGCATTCTTCAAGATCTGGTTGTAATTGAAGAGCTTCCGACCAATAGGGGTGGTGTATTTGAAGAAAACCTGTAGTGGACATTTACTACGAATTGGATTAGGCAACATACTGTTAACATGTGAATCAGCGAAAATGGAAGAAACTTTTAAGAGATCTACTTCTTTGCACTCAAAAGGGATAATAATAACTTCCCTGTCGACCTTATCAACCGAATCTTCGACTTTTAAGAATCTCGAACAGAAGGATTCGACTAGATACGAGCAGGTACCCGGCTTGCTAAGAGTAAAAGCAAGAAGTTGTTTAAGTGTGGTACGACTAAGAGATTTCAAAGTGATGTAAAATTCGTAAAACATGTTGGAAAAACAAAGGCTATTAATTTTATCGTAGAGAGACTCCAAGCATTTAGTCAAGACATTTCTCTTATTACTGTGAATCCCATGCCCTCTAGATCTTCTAAGGACCCGAGAAGAGAAGTACTGCTTATGTAAGGAACCTTTGGAGACACAACCAAAACCTTGAATTCTATCGTTCAAGCCAAGTGGGAAGATTGTACATAGTGTTTTAATCCAAAAATCCTCCTTCGTCAGAAGTTCCCTATCCCTAAGGTCAGATTGTCAGAGAAGTTGGAATCTACATGGTCTATAATTTGCAATTTAATGTTGCAAAAATTATGACCATCTTGCTAAAGTGTTCATAAAGGAAAGTAGTGGGTTTTGAGGATGCATGGTGACGGTGACCATTCAACCTAGCATTTAGAGATTGGGTGGTTTTGCCAACATATTGGAACCCGCATTCGCTGCAAGAAATGAGATAGATTACAAAGCTGGATTTGCAATCGAAAGAACCACTTAAATCTATGAGAAAAGCCTTTCTAATGGTGTTTGATACGAAAAAGGAAGATTTATGTATGGACCCACAGCACAAGCACCCTTTTCTATTACAACTGTCAATAGAAAAGGAACCCGTGCTATCGGCTACATAAGCCTTTTTTCTTAATACTGTAAGTGTAATGGTATCTAACTCTAGAAGCCGCAAGCAAGCAAAGTTTTATTGTTACCCCTTGTCGAATACGGCAAAATCAATCAAAGGAAAGAAGTCAGGAGGAGTAAGGTCTGGAGAGCGAGGAGGATACTCGATGGAACCGTAGCGACCAATCCATCTGTTGGGAAAGTTGTCATTGAGCCAGCTTCACGCTGCAATGCTGTAATGGGGAGTTGCACCATCTTGTTGAAATCACATCTCCTCAAACGGTCAGTTCTCCACACTGGGCAGAAAATCATTGTTAAGGATTAACACACAGCTATCATCGGTCACAGATCCTTCAAAGAAAAACGGCCCTACCAGACAGAAAGCAGAGAATCCAATCCAAACTGTGACACCGTTCTGCGTTGACTTCTTTCTGCAGGTTTATATGTGGATTTTCTAGGACCAAATAAACAGAATTATGACGACTGACCTGCCGGTTAAGCTTGAAAGTTACCTCATCACTACAAATAATCTTCTCCGAAAATATAGCGTCCTCATTGCAAAGTTGCTGAAAAATCTGAAAGAATTCAACTCGATGGTCATAATCATCTTCATTCAATGACTAGAGTAAATGTGGACGGTGAGGTTCTTGCAGGAGCATCCCAATGGAAGTTTGAGAAGTGCCAAGCTCCTGTGATGATCGTCGGGTGGATTTTTGAGGACCAAGTAAACAGATTTGTGACGATTGACCTGCCGGTTAAGCTTGAAAGTTACCTCATCACTACAAATAATCTTCTCCGGAAATACAGCGTTCTCGTTGCAAAGTTGATGAAAAATCTGAGAGAATTCATTGTATTCGCTCATTTTATATAGAATAAATTTGATTATAATTTTTCATTTCATTACACTTTTTCATTTTTATACTGTTTATAATAATTAGGATTTCGATCAAGAAAATTGTTAAATGCTTCCTTATATTTTTTCTTATTATTTTGATAATGTTGTTTTTTATATGGTTTATTGCAATCTTTACAACTTGAACGATGGCCAGATTTCTTTGTTCTATCTTTTACAAGTTACAAAGTTTTACATTCTTTACATTTTGTACATTGAATCCCTCGAAATTTAATCTGATTTTCATTGTTTATTTTAAAGAGAAGAAAAAATATTTTTATAGCGTGTATTTCTTTTTATATTCTTTTTTCTTCATTCTTCTTTTTCAATTAATTTTTTTCTTTTTTGAATTTTTCAATCTTTTCATTATTTATATTATATTATGTTCTCGAGCAAATTCATAGAATTTATATATATTTGAAAAGTTTTTGTATTGGGATTAATTTTCTCTAAATTATTTAGTTCTATATTAAGGATTTTATGTCTATAATTTTCATTTGATTCGGTTAATTTTTCTATTTGATTTGTTTTATTTCTTTTAATAACACTTGATCTTTTTTATATTCTTTGCTATATTCTTTTATACAATATTTACATTTTCGTCGTCTTCCAAAATAATTTGAATATATTTGTCTAATATAAAAATCATCATCAGATCTTATTTCTTTACAGAGGCAACATCTAGATTCAGTTTCAATGTTTATTTTTGAAGAATTAATTTTAATTGTAATTTGATTGCAATTTTAGCTTTTACTATATAATGATGAAAGTAGTATACCTTTTTTACCTTACGAGATCGATCAACGTCAATTTATTTCGCGGGAGCGAAATGAATTGTTTTCCATATTTTGTCGAGCGCAGCGAGCGAATTTATGAGCGAGATGCGTGAGAAATAAATTTGGAAAAAGTTGCTTGAGCTCGTAAGGTAAAAAGCTATACTACTGATATCATTTTACGAATTTTATAAAATGATATAATATGGTATCATTTCATTTTTTTATAATGGAAATACACTATTTTTTTTAGTGAAATATATGACGGCCTACACGGTAAATAGATCTAGTCATCCGAATTTTTCGATTTGCACTGATATTCTGCTACTGTTACTGCTCTTAGCAATGAAATTGAAATTAGATTGCATGCAGCATCGATATATTCCAAATAATGGAAGACCGAAGATAGCAGTTTAGTCATACAAAGCTTCTTGTATATCAAAACGTAGGTAGGGCCTTTATTCTTTACATTAGACATCACAAGTTCTGATTTAAGCTTTATACACTCGGATTACAGCAGTTGGTTAGGTCAACCGTATCTATTTTACGGAAAAAAGCTAAAATATTTAGATCACAGTCAAGACTTCAGTAACATCAAGACATTTATTAATGAGTTCAATATTCAATCATGGTCATACTGGAAGTCTGAAGTAACCAGCAATATATGGTGCATCCCAGAAAACGGCGATCTTTATTCTGCATTGTTTGACCATCTGTGTGATACAGACAATAGCCTGTTGCTTTTCGCTGCATGAATCAACCAGTAGTGGGGAAGGAGATCGGTAGAACATACGAAAGAGACTAAACTTACTTCAATATAAAATGCGAACAATCTATGTTAGAAAATACAATGAAACAGAAATTTTTGCTAATAACATTTCATATCATTTTTCAAAAGTAAAACGATATAAAATGATATCATTTTATCATTGCCGATCTTTGATTAAAACTATGACACCATGAATTTCATTGTGAGATTTTCATGGTCTGCTGCACTATTTGAGCTCACTAGTTGTTATTGGTGTCTGATTACTTCATTGAAATGAGATGTAATTGAGATGAAACTGTAGGAATTTCATGGAGTTTCAGTTCCAGTCCAATAAAATTATAACAACAAACTAGAGTACGAAAATTCATTGAACTCGACTAATTACATTTTCCTAGATTTTTGATATGACAATCAATGATGTTTTCTCTACAAAATGGACTTACTCCTGAAGCTATCGCAATTTGTGGCGGGTAAAAGTGTGTTTTGCTTATGACTTTACAACTCGTTTATCATACCGATTGTGTACTATAAAGATAACAGTGCATAATAAGAAATTGCATTGAAATTAAAACTTTCACTTTTCCCAGGGGTTGATGAGATTAATTTAAGAGATTTTGAAAGCGGACTGTTCGGGACGTCATGATCTTGAAGATGTGTTAGGACTTTGTAACTTTTTCAGAAGGAAAATTAATAGGCCTACATCCAAAAAAATTATCATAAAAAGACAAACTACGCATGCCCTGAGTGTTGCAGTGCAATAAATACAATTAAATTTAGAACTTCTTCTTAAAAAGAAAAATCATCTAAAAACCAATTACTGAACAATGCATGCATCTAGGTAAGACAATTGCTGCTGTTTTTAAATGTCTTTTCACCGATTATAGTGCGGACAAGCAGATTTTTATTTGCTCATTACGTTCACTAACTTCTGATTGGACAACATTCCTCTCGTCGTTAATTGCATTGTTTGGAATGATGGGATTTAAATGCTCAAATTTTCAATAGACGTTGATCTATATCCTTCAGGATTTCACCGGGGATGCATAGAATTGCTCTTTTTTCCACTATTTCTCTGTTTTTGTGCAAAGGTAAGAATGCTCTTCAGGATTTGCATGTACAACACACAATCAGCTGTCGAAATCTGTGCGGCCAATGGACGTCAATAAAACTCACCAAAAATTCATTGTTGCATATTCATGGACTTATATATATAATTTGTATAACAAATGATCAACTTTAGCTTGTCGGTCACAAGCTGACAAAAGGCATCGCTTTTGGTTCCATTTTTAGGATTTTCACTCGGATGGCAAAATTTTCTTTAACAATCATTTCAAATTTAATTTTAGAAAACATTTTGTGTGATGTTATACGAGTATATCAGCAGCATTAAAGAAAGGACAATGCATCTATGAAACGCCATATTAGCTGAATGATTACCTACAGTATATTGCTAAACATTGCTTACTTTCACTATACATGTAGCTTGCATCATTGAATAAACCACATGACACACCATTCAATATAACCGAACAAAAGCTTATATTCTCTAAAATTGTGGACATTGACAATAGTTTTATGCTGACAATCTGTCCACATTTTGGATGGACTAATTTATAATAATGAACTAATAAGAGGATTCTGTTGTACGGAATAAATAAATTTCAATGAAATTAACTATCTGAGATTTTATTGTGGCAACAAACATCGTGAAACCGCCTCTTAATACAACTGATTTTGTGCCAAATATACTTGACTTATAAAAACACTATGTTTTCGTACATGCTTACTAAAGAGGGTGAACGACGCTATAATAAAAATATAAGTTGCACCGATATGCTCCACGATGAAATCATCGATTTACTAACAATCAACTTTCTAGATCTTTTAGCCCTTTCATGCTCAAATTATTTTCAAAATTAAAGCTTTTTGATTTTTATCTTCAAGTGCAATTTGCAAGCGTTTTACAGATCGCACGAATTCGGGAGAGGTGACATTAGAAGTGCACTGATCTCCTCTTTCTAATGGTTACAAATTTTTGCCGCTTTGGGATCAGCACCATAAGATGCGGGTCAAAATGTCCCAAGAGAGCATACAATATGCATGAAAGGGTTAATGTCGATTTGAGCACGTAAAATTAGAATTTGTAAAAGGGGTCCACTAGACCCCTCATGGCTCAAAGGGTGTGGAAAAGCGCAGGTCCCTGGAAAGCTTAAATTGATCAAGTCTCAGAACATTGTTTCCATTCTATACCCAGAAGAACTATTGCTCTCAATTCATTTCTTATAATCATTCGAACGGCAAATCCAGGAATATTACACACAGAGCGCTGTGCTGTCCTTCAGCTCTCTTTAGCCATTCTAGATTTCAAAGTTAGGATGGGACATTCTGAGCCTCACTGATGAGCCGTTTTATGGCAAATGGTAGCGTCTTTAAACTATTCACGTCTGAGGACATTTTTTTCCATTTTATGCCAACACGAACTGTCGTTCTGCAACCATTTATTAATTAGCGATGAAATGCGTTTAGAGACCATGACTCCCATTATTATAATCGTTTCAAGGATGTATGGTTCAAGATGAGATCAGAAAAGCAAAGTTTAATTGGGGCAAGAAATCAACTTTGTCTGCAAAGCATCCTTGGAATGTTACTAACAGTATTTTTTGGTAGAAAGAAAAAAACTCCATCCAAATTTTGCTTTCTGAGTTTATTTCTGCGGAAGCTGCAGCAGAAGCTATAAATGTCCAACTGTCTACATTCCTTCTCCCGACACATCTTCAGTTGATAACTACTGGAATATCTGCACAGTGGCTGACGTCGAAAAGCGCTTGAACAAATGAAACATTGATCATACAAATGGTTCTGATATGTTCCCAACTATGCTATACAAGTTTGCGAGTAAGCAGTTGGGCCCCTCCGACAGATCTGTACAATTTATGCATCAATACAGGCTATTTACCTGGTGCATGGAAGTGCACAAATATTGCTCAGTTCCGAAGTGCTCGAAACCGAGTATAACAGACCTCAGACTGATTCCCTCCTGCCAATTCCTGCTAAAGATTTTGAGACAATCTTAGTTCAATTTTTACGACAGAAGTTAAAAATAGAAGCCGGGATAAATCAACATGGAGTGGAGCATCAACCACAACGCCATTAGTCTTTTTGTATTACCATATAACAAGGCTATTGGACTTGAGTGAAGTATCATGTGTGCAATTGTTCTCCTATGACTTATCTAAGGCATTTGACAAAATTGACCATGCTGTGAGTCGACTTTTGGAGATTATATGCTTTGAAAAGTCGTATTTGTCTAATCACTTTCAAAGTGTCAGAGTATATTCGGTTGTAAGTCAATCTCTTGCTGCAACATCTGGCGTTTCTCAGGGCTCTGTTTTAGGACCTATGTTGTTTAATGTTGAAACAGGTAATCTGATGCCCTTCACAACTTTGCATTTACGGTGAAATACATTGATGATATTACACTTTGTACTCCTGTATTTAAGAATGGACAGAATCATCATGTATTTGAAGAACACGATAATGTGATGCAATGAGCTATTAAAATGAAGATTGCAATAAATTGGATCAAATCAAACTGCACTGTATTCAGGGAATCATCCGTCTACATGCTGTGTTATCTTGATGCTCATAAGTTGCTCGTCATTGTTTAGAGTAGCGATTTAAATAAGGATTTGCACTTTGATTGTGTGTCAGAAGTTCTTGTACAAAGACTCCATTGTTTAAGGTGTTTAAGGAAATTGAATTTTTTTTTTGAAAAGCAGCAGCTTCTTTGTGTTTGCGGCAGCTTGCATAGCTACTTGGATTTCTGAGTATCTCCAAAGGTTAGAAAGAAGATCCGATCGACTCATTTGCATTATGAATTGTGCTTGTGATTGTCTTGAAGCAGTGAAGAAACTGCATAAGTAATATCATATCCCAACTCATCCTCTCAGCCTTCCTGTAGTGAGTGCGCGCACAAACCGCCACGTGCTTTTAGACTGCTCAACGACGCGTCGTGTTAAATCTTTCATGACACATACATGTATGACAGCGTTCCTTCAATTATTTTCAAACAAATATTTTTTAATGTATGTTTCATATTGACCTGTTTATCATTTGATAATTGTGCAACTTACTGTTTTTGATGATTCAAGAAATGAATGAATTTCTAATTTAAGTAGTTTTGCAGAGTCAAGCTAAATTAACGCTGAGCAGCCTGCTGTGCGGTTCTTCAGCTAGTTCAGCCATTCTAAATGTCATAAGCAAGTTTGGGCCATTCCGGGCGGAACTGACGAGATCTTGTATGGCGAAAGGCAGCGTCTGCTGTTGCCAAGGAAGTTTTGTGCTCAAAGTGTTCAAGTTTTCAGACAAGTTTCAATCAAGGTTAGTTCCAAACTTGGGCTTCGGTACCCCCCAAGACCCAAGACCAAGATTAATCTTGGGTCTAATCTTGGTTCCCCCTTCCCAAGATTGGATCCAAGAGTGGCTATTTCTCTAATGAAGTGGAACAACAATTTCCAGAACATGTTTGGAATTATGATTGAGATTTAAAATTGCATGAAGGTATTTTGAATCATACCATATTGTACATATTGCTATCCAATTAAATCGTATCTAATGTTTATATTAATTACTATCTATTACATGAATTTGTTATTGCGGAATGAATGCCATATTGATATTCAGGGAAAAGTTTTAATAATCGGCATAGGTTATCTCTGGGCTTAATATCATCAACCCTGTTTACGTCTACAGCTTAATAATTTCTTAAGTAGAACAACATGCATGACTAAGCTACATTCCTTACAACATGTCTGATCGAAAAACGAAACACACATAGCATAGGCCTCGTGTAAGATGAAAATAGCACATATGTAGATATAACGATATTTTTGCTAAGCGTGGGAAGTAATTATCAAAGAATGTCACTGCATTAAATGATGCCGAAATCTTTCTATTTCTAATATAAGTAGCCTAATAGTAGAATAAACAATATAGGCCGAAGTTTTTGGCTCTCAAAGCAAGAGGCTATATGAAGCAAGTTATCTACGAATTGTTGTAGGCTACCAATTTGACAGCATGAGCGTTATACAGGTATTGGTTTAATACATTGGATTTTTTCATATATTATTTGCTTGTTTCACACAAAATGATAGCCTATATACAAAATTCTGTCTAACACAATATGCATTACATCTAGCTTAAATGTTTAAATTCACAAGGAAGCCATAGGTAATCAAAGCATAGTTTAAAAAGCTAATTAAACTCACTATCAGATAGACATTCACAGTAGGTCTATATCAAAGATGATGATATCAGTTTTATCATAGAAATACCAATCGTGTGATTGAAGTAGGTTACACATTTGCATGTACAGTGTACATACATGTAAGCTTGCATGTAGATGACTTGCTACGGCATGATATGGTCATATACTTTGGCAGAATTTTTCCAAGAAAACAGCTAATGATTATTCATGGTCAATTTCTTTACTCTTGGGTTCTCATTCCTGGGGTGATGCCCAAGCTTCTGGGTCCGCATCCCAAGATTCTTGGGTAATCCCACAAGACTACTCAAATCCCGAGAGTGAACCCAAGACCCGACCCTGCCTCAATCTTAAAGCCGCTGCACAACGTTTCACTTCCATTGAAGGAGACGGCATACTATCTCTACAATTTGGAGAACTCGCTTAAGTTACTTCACAACGTTTCTTTACGATTAGTTTTGTAGATTCATATTTAGAGTACTGACTGGTAAGCTTTGATGCCTCTGTTATCGATGAAGTTGAGTTTAAGATGATAACCAACGGCTACATTCATCAAACAATTTGCAGGTTCTCTTACAAAATTGATCATCAAAGAAAGTGCAACTGCCGAGAATTCCACTGAAATCTATACAAGATCCTGGCTCATCTACTCTGATTCTAAACATTCTGTGACACCACTGAAGATTAGCTTTATAAACAGAACCTTGCCAGGACATTATTACAGTAAGTTAACTTTCGAGCGGCGATAAAAACTTTCTTATTTTACTTGGATCTCAGCATTATTTTGACATTTGCAAGCATCCTTTTAGATAATCGCAATGAGATTTTCTATTTTTCTCAACATAATAAATCCAATTTGATTTGATATAATTACAAAAAAGGATACAGACCGTTTCATAAATCGTTGCACAGCACAAAATATTCTTATATCTTTTGTATATTCTCATCAAATTTAATCGCATGCTGATAATCGATCAATAAACATATTTACTTGGTCAGCTGAGACGCTTGGAAACATAGTGGTGTGGTTTGCCTAATTAAATGAAGTAATTAGTGATTGTCTGCTTTGATACTTTCACGATGCTATTTCAGTTATCAATATCATGTTGACCCATGTGTCACTCATTCTCATTTTTATCATTGATGAGCTGCTGCTCCATTAATCGGACGCAACGTAAGTGTTAGCATTCCCACGGCGTGAAGGAAATGCTATTGCTTGCTGTGAACAGCTGCACAGACGAGACAAGCCCTTGTCTGATCCGGGATTCGAATTTCTTCTGACCTCAAGTGAGGGAAATGATGACTCACGCAATGGCTGACTATGGGAGTAATACAAATTTGAAGTTTGTCAGTGAACGAATGGGCCGATTTTGATAAAACTTATATATTCTTGGACCTGATAACACCAGCATTATTTTAAACCCAAACTCGATAGCACCAGCGTTAGTACAACAGAAGTTTTTAAATTTTGAGCAGTTGACTGTTGTTGAACACTGTTAACGCGAAAGTGGCGTAAAATTAGGTAAAAGTGTAAATTGAATGAAACTGCACAAATTGATGTCCGAATTCGAAAAACAATATATCATCTGGAAGTTTAACACGAGCCTGATTCAATGGTGATAATCTCGATTTTCTGTGTTGCATAGTTTCGTTTGTAGGTGTCGGTGAACGAATTGACCAAACATTCATACTTTTATTTTAAGTCTGCTGACCACAGCTGACCGGACATAAACTAAACGCGTTGTCAAATCAAAGTGCTTGACATAACCTTTCACATGGTACAAAGGTTGTTGAAATTGAACATCTTCATCAATGAGAAAATCTTGTGAGATTTTTTAGCAACATTTTTTTGGTAAAACTTATTAGTATTGTATCTTTTTGTACATACAGACAATTTTAAAAACCGTGTATCATGATGAAGCTGACTGATAGTTCATGCTGTCTGCTAACTTTCATAAAACAATTCTGTCGTCTTCATGTTGAAATCGCGCATCAAAGAAAACGCTCAATTTTTTTCGTAAGGCCTACTGACCACAGCTGACCACACATGAAAACGAAATATATGTCTAAGCAATCTATGGAACATGGGGTTTAATATGGTATATCGTTTATCAAAATTGATGCAGGACTTCAACACGAAAATTAAATTTGAAAATGGCCTAGCTTTTTGTGCAATTACTTTTGAAACGGTCTGTATATTTGTGCCATGTACAAGCAATGTTAGACATGCAACAGAAATTTATATGTTTTTACATAATATCTATTCTATGAATGCCTGGCCACTAGTGTTATTTTCGTGAACCAAAGCGAAAGCGAAACTATCAAAAAGCAGAGCGAAAACGGAATCGAAAACTTTCAACATTTTCGCTTTCGTTTTTAATGTCGGTATGCGGGATAGTAATCATGAGGTAAAGATGAATGGATATCATCTCGTCTGTGCTCTCGGAATGCGACAAACTGCAAACTGCATACTACTTGCATATTACAGTACCTACATACTTGTAAAGGAAGTTTCATACTGTTCATACTTCTGACAGAGTCTCATACTGTGAGTTTTCAGCATCAGTACTTTATGTTAAAATTCTGGCCTCATAGTGACGAAGTATTCCGAGTTCTCAGAAAGATTGTGGAAAAAGCGTTGATCTTGAGCAAATCATGCTAATTCACGAAAACGGAAACTTTTTTCTCAAGTCGGCATCATGACGGGTAGCAAAAGAAGCATACGCAGAAGAGCACCTCGAGAGGCAGGTCCTCTTGCGGTGCAGCGAACTCTTGTTGTGACAGTCATCACATTCACTTATCTGAAATAGGTTGTGAGTTTCAATAAATTTGTCTATAATAATAGTTCAATTAATTTTACATTACTTCGTCTTTTTGATCGGGTGCTACTGCTTTTGTGGAAATGATAAATTACGAATATACTGTAAATCACTCAACACCAATCACATACGAAGAATGCATACCAAAATATATTTTTGGTATATTTCTGTATTCTCTTGGTATATATTTGTATGCTTTTCGTATGTTATTTCAAATGTGGTATGCTTTACATACTAAAGCCATACCAGCACAATGTTAAAAGAAAGCATCAATCATTTCCAAAGTACGAGTATGTTGATTGAAGGCCTTTTGTCAATAAAGATCAAACTAGTGTTACTATTGTCTTGTAAGTAGTGAGATAATGACATTCAAGAGTCATACTTTCAATACTGAATTCGATTTTAATACACGTAAGTCTAAGGCATTTCATGAATAATCAATAAGTATTCAACCATCAACAATCATGCATTATGTAATTTTGAAATTAAGCTTATTATCAATCCAAAATAAAAACAAATTATAATTCATGAACGCAAAAATAGCTATGTTTGAGATATATAAGTCAACATGATTGCACGAACGATATCGTTTGAATGAACTGATGTTTATCAAGTTGGCTCATAAAGTAGAGCTAACTAAACGTCCTGTTAATGTTGCTAGACAAGTAGCAACGACGACAATCTCATGGAGCATTAAATTCACAATAAATCTAATCTAGTTAAATATCACTCTATCAAACAAAAAATATTCGCGACTGGTATTACTGAAAAAAGTTATTTGACAGTAGTATGTAATATAAATATATTTTTTTCTATGTGACTTAAAGCTGCACATACCAAATACATACCAGAGGCATACGAATACGGCTGAATGTGCATCGGGTCTCGTATATAAAACATACCAACAACTCGTATTTCATTGTAAAACAGACAATCACAGATAGAATAGTTCGTATCGCTACATACCAATCACATACGAAAGTAAGTAAGATTTCGTATGAAAACATACCAGATCTCTGAAGACATACGAGAATCTCGTATCAGATGTTAGTTTCAAATTGTATGTGATTTTAGTATATGTTTGTACTCGTATGTAATTTTCGTATCTAGCGATTTACAGTGTACCGGCAAACAATCATGCTGATTTTGTGATAATTTATCCATGTATCTCTTCTACAATGTATGAAAATGTATGAAATTCAAAGAAGCACTCTAAGTCATCACTGCACCGGAATCCATTCTCAACCAGTTTGCAGACCGTCCGTTTTGAATGTTGAAGAGGAAATGAAGCTGTTAGACATGATGAGACTGGGGTTGTGTCTTGGATTCGGATGACATTCGTGGTTTCATAAGAGGGTACCTAGATAACGCCGGTAAAGTGGATTTTGAGTATTCTTTTGTAAAGCGCAATAATCTTTCCAAACGTTCTACTGCCAACATTAAGGCAAGAGCAAAGCTGAATGAAGAAGACGTTCGAGCGTTCTTCAATAATCTGGAATCAACAGGTGACCTTGATCCTACTAACATCTTCAATTATGATGAAACAGCATTTTCGGATGACCCTGGCCGAAAGAAGGTTTTGGTGCCGCGCAGAACAAAGAGAATCGAGTTTGTAAGGGAACATTTTGTCCGGCAGCCAGAAAGAGTTTCTGCAGGGAACGAGGCCGAAAGTGAGACTTTCACAGAATGATGTACACCCTATGCCTACTTCGAATCGGCACGTCTGCCGAGTTGTAGTGAGTTCCTCTTCTCGTCAGACAGAATCAAAGAAAAACACATGTAAATCCAATGGGCCACAGATTGCAGTTATCTGCTGTAATGAAGTTTTGTATGCTTTATCTGATTAAACGAAAAGTACTCAGCCCAGAGTCATAACTTTTGGCATGGAATGTCTTCAGGTCATTTCCTTTCATTTTCATGGTACCGTGTCTAAACACATTTAGATTTGGCGAGCCTCTTAATGTCGGCAAACACAAACATTAACACAAACATTTTGAACAACTTTATCTATATTCAACCACATTCTCACATACATTGCCGATCAGATGCATGATAATAGCACATACACATCATAGGAAATGATCTGAAGACATTCCATGTCAAAAATTATGATCCTAAATGTAATACTTTTCAGTTGAAAGGCGAAAACATTGAAAATTTCATTTTATCCAAAAGTTGCAACCTGTGTCCCATTGGATTTGCATGTGTTTTTCTTTGATCGTGTCTGACAAGAAGAGGAACTCACTAGAACTCGGCAGACGCACAGATTCGAAGTAGGCATAGGGTGTACATGTACATCATTCTGTGAAAGTGTCATTCTCGGCCTCGTTCCCTGCAGAAACTCTTTCTGGCTGCCGGACTAATTCTAAAGCCAACATCTGTTTGATGTCCTGCGGGTCTGCTAGTGGCGAGCTCCTACCTCCAATAGTCTGTTATCGATCAGAACATCTCTATCGAAATTGGATTAGAGGCGAGTCGCATGGAACAGCATTCACAGCAACTAAACATTTCTGTTTTTGAAGTTTGGTTCCAATCTGTCTTCCTGGAAGCTGTGAAAGAACGTCCTGAAAGGAAACTACTAATCGGTGATAACTTATCGAGCCATTTTTCGCTTGAAGTGATCGCATGGCTTCCTCACATGACATTTATTTCACCTGCTTGCCGGCAAATGCAACACATTTATTACAACCACTTGATGTTTCCCTTTTCCGTCTAACAAAAATAGAATGGAAGAAGATCCTCAATAACTACAGGAAAGAAACGAGAGTTACTGGCGCTTTCCAGAAGCAAACATTTCCAGTGATGTTATTTCAGCTTTGGAAGGAAGTCAAGAAACGAAGCGAGCGGAATTTGAAATAGTTTCCGGGCCACAGGTCTTCATTTGAGAAATGTTGCGGAGTCCTTAAAGAAATTGCCAACAAATCCAGAAAATGCAGCAAGAAAGCTAGACGAAACTCTGCTTGAATGGTTGAAAGATCAAAGAGGACTAACCAAAACAACCAGCAGAAGTCGTGGTCCTAAGGTTGCCCCCTGGAGTTGCTCTTTCACTTGATGTTCCAGACCTTCAAGTTCTACAATGGGGTCAAGCCCTGACAGCTCTGAGACATCAGAGGAAGAGGACACTGAGGATCAACAACACTGTAGTGAATGCATGCGTCCATGGATAGGCTACATTGGTGAGGACTGGCTTGAGTGCTGCACCTGCAAGCAGGGCTGTGGAGCCGATGCGTTATCTCATCGGCTCCGGCTCCGACTTCAAATTCAATTTCTATCTATGCTGGTTATCCTGGATCCGTTGAACGGGTTTTTTGGATAACGGTGTGGCCTTTAGAGGCTTGCTACAATCATGAAATTAGTTTTCATTAGCAAGCAACGACTTAAGTTAATAATAAAAATGATAATAGCCTAATATAATGATAAATAACATACTTGTCAGATATTTTTGCATGAATTGACTATCTCTGAAAGATAAAATGAAGTTATAGCCTGGATTGGTTGAATTACATAAAGATCTCCCGCACTGACTAAATACAAATTGGCCTAGCCTGCAACCAGTCTATTAAATAAGACCACATGAGTGATGATGATACACCTAATTAGCCGTCACAGGGGCCGAATAGTAGAATAAGCTTTTTAACAAAGCTTGAATATGAAACTGGATAGCGTATGCCTCTAAATAGCTTATAGGACCTGTATCTTCTCGAACATGGAAAGGGTACAGGCTATATAGCCAAATATACCGTATCAATAAAGATATCAATTGCTTTATTGAATATTAAAGTGTATATAGGCTAGCTTAGGTTGTTATTGCTATTTGTTATTGCCTTTATCCAATAGTCTGTTGGTCTATGAATAATATGATCAGTGGGTAGCCCACGACTCATCATCTGTAGAAATTGTAATTTAGATAGTCTTATTGCAGTGTAGGCTAGAAATGTACAATTGAAAATTATACTTAAAAAAATTAAGAATATATAATTTATGACGAGTTTTGTAATTCTATGCAGCATACTTACTTAATAAGTTAACCTTTTCGATCCTGTTTCTCATCCATGACTCCCCTTGTGTGCCTGTAAAAATCCGAAATTTCATGAGTTTTTAATTAGTGTGTATTCGCTTAAAAATTGTTGTCATGACACTAAATAACACAAATTGTGATGATTGATATGTGAAATATTACTCCGACTTCACAAAAACAAACGAAAAAAATATTAATTATCCAAAATACTCTATATTCTCTACCATATACACACAGTGTATTCGTGACTTCCGTCATGGTGGGATTAGTTAATCATGGTGGGGTTCCCTAATCCCAGCCTTACGACTATGTGCGTGCGATATCACACTGTCGCCGCTGAGTTGCATTGCAGATAATCAAGCAAAAGACAAACAAAAGTCACTTACAGACTCTTCGTCATAACAGCAGCAGAATTCTGTGTGATTGTCTTCAACACGTTTGATTTTCTATTGTTGCCGTTTTACATTGCTAAACTATAGTATGGTTTTAAAAATTAAGCGCTAAAAGTAATTAATAACACAATTCAATCTACCGGAATAACTCACGGTTACATATAGTCAATAAGGTTACATAGTGCATATGACGTGACGACAACGTGTCGTCATTAGGGTCGAAAGGGTTAAGGCTTAACTTACATTATGTTAATTTCGTATTTCTCATTATAGCGTAAAGTTGCACTAAATAATTCATCAATGATTCATGTATATTATTATATTCAATTTATGTATAACATATTACCATTATTCCTCTGATGATGGTTAGGCTGATGAAACTGAACTCGGAGTATCACACAGCATGTTGCAGGGTGCAATGCATAATAAAAATTTGACTGCGAGCACCGAGCAGAAATCCCATCTATTTTGCTAGCTTTCGAATGCGTGTGCTGTGTAATGTCACAGACAATAGAAAAGGGAGGTCAAAAGGCGCCTTTATTGAGAGCGTCTCAGTCTTTTTTTATTGTTTACATATAAGTCAACATGATATCAGCATAAAGTGTTGACAGACGGAAAAAATAATAATGAAAATTCTTGAAATCCACAGGTCTATGAGATTTGGGGAAATATTATTACACAACACGGCTCTTGTGCAGTCCACCCCCCATTTTTTCTCTGGTAAAAAGATGCAGCACCATTGAATGTCCGTTTCAGCATCACCGGTTTGAGTGAAGCATTCCGTGCTGTTGTAAAAATCTACGTGTGTAATTGCGATGTCATAGTCGCAAACTTCGTCAGCAAGTCAAAATTGTAATTTGCCTTCGGGTTTTTTCGCATTGAAATATACCCTTTGAATTTTGAAGTCACAGGAAATTCATTGTGAATGAGATACCTTTAGAATAATAAGGCGCTACTAGAAGTGGCTGGGTCGCTTATTGCTATAGCCATGCGAGGACTTGTAGTCAGGTCATTCGTGTGAGTGTGAAGAGTCCCTCCAATCAAAATTAATCAAATTGAATAATCGATTGTTTTGAAAAATGTAGGTGGGGGACTGCACAAGAGCCTACAATACAATCTAAGGAAATTGGCATTGTCACAGATGCCAGTAGCTTCTGCCAGTAGCCATACCGATAGATGGTAACCTACATAGTACCCGTATTAGATTTAAGACATTGCACAAGAAATGTAGCTATATTGTCTTTGCTGACTGAACTGGAAATGTGTACATAAATGACTGGCGACTTGTCTCTGGGAATCTACAATCATCTAGTTAGCATGCATATAACAAGTCTTCAAATTAATGGATTTTGGAGAATACGTTGTCACTAAAAGCTATGGAAATTAGTCTTACGAAACATATGTAATAAAAAAATATTACACATGTGTGCAAATATAATACATATAATAGAAAAGAAGGCGGCAACTGCAAAGAAAGATATCGTGGAGGACAGATCATTGGTATACTTATTAAAAGACACATCTTTAGATTTCAAATGATTTAATTTTTTTATGATGCCAATTAATACCTTTCAAAATTCTAGATTTATATCAAAACTCAAACTATCTGAGTCGGAGCCGGAGCCTTTGCGATAAATCGGCTCCGGCTCCGGCTCCAACCAAAACCATCGGCTCCTTAAGGCTCCGGCTCCTCAGCCCTGCCTGCAAGATTTGGATTTGCGGTTATTATTGCAACGACAAAGACTTGAACTATATTTGCAGAACCTGTAGACACACTTCAAAGATTCTGAAAGGTTAAAAGTGTAGATGAACTTTCAAATACAAAGAACCTGAAAAATTTTTTGCTCTTTCTTATAACACCTAATTGAGCTTAAAACGACAATGTTTGTGTACAATTAAGATGAAGGAATAAAAATGTCATTCGATTGATGAAGCAATTAATACCTATTAGTCAGATACATTGAATTGATTTTATTGAAATGAGTTTTTCGACTTAACGATTCAGTAAGATGATATGACATAATAGCTTGTTTGCTATTTATTTAAATGTATGCTGAAATAGTAGTAAAATGGTGCATTACACGTATACTGTGCAAGTTGCCCCATTTCAAAAATGATACTATTATGTAAATTATAATGCAATATTTTAATAGCAATTTGAGATAAAAATCAATAAACGTTTCAGGCTATCAACGAGCGACAAACCTGCGATTCATACCCGGAAAATATAATCCTTTTATATTCACTCACTAATCGACGTACTATAAGTGGCAATTCATTGATTAGAATTACTGTTGGTGAAACTAAAATCACTAATTTCGAAACTTATTTTGGGTATTAATCTCCGTTATAATTACTATTTATCATGTCAATTTGGCTGACTGTGATGAGAAGTTACTAATGAGTAAAAAGCTGGTTGATAAGATTGATTCGGCTCAAATATAGATGAGAAATGCGGAAGATTTTTGGTCGAAAAACACACTTCAATGTACCTGTGACATTACAGTTCATGTGACATGTTGTTCATGTGACATGTGTTCATGCAACAATATGTCTTACATTATGTCTTACGCCGCTTGGTCAACTACGTCTTACAGTTCATAACAACTTAGAGTGTGATTATAAAGAAGAAGGTAACAAAAAAGAAGACAACTCGCTAAAACCCAGGAATTTTATATGATTTGGAAAGGACACAAGAATGATTACTTCAATGCACCATTGCTATTCATAATTTTAACAAGTAGTACACTGTAGTTACATAATATTTGAATTACAAATGCTCTATTCTATGTCTATGGTATACTGGATAATGGTTATATAATTCAAGGATTCACACTTTTTTAAAACATAATGCACTTATGTTGAAGATCGATGCGATTGATTGACAGACTGCAATCTCCAGTAGCCTACACATTCATGCAAATCAAAAAGAATCTGATAACATGAAATTAATAATGTCTACAACTAAAGCTACGGGGAACTGGACGCATAGACACAAGGACTTGACCAATTAGCGCAATGAATTGTCGATCGAAATGAAAGTGCCGGATTAAAACCAGATTCACAATGAGCGTGTATCTAAATGCTACACTCATCCGAATGCATCTACACTGCCATGCGTGTGGTCTACACTGATGTCAGTGCTAAACAATCTCCCACACGCATGTCAGTGTAGTCTCTACATTGATAAACTTTGACTCACAATGTGCGTGCATATACACTGCCGAAAATGACGAACTTGGAAATTCTGGTTAGGCAGATCGACCAATTACAAATATTCAAATCTCATTCACATTCTTGACATTTTCAACAATGGAGCATATAAATCTGATTTTAAATCGCATAAATTTCTGTGTCCCTGTACTTCTAGAAGCATAAGTTCATCACCTTGTCTCATCTTTTCTCGTAGATAAGATACATTCATGCTTGCTCCATACACAAATGAGCGCAGCGGATGTACGACTTTGAAAGTTGTATTTGAATGTCGAATGAATCGTCATTCGACAATTGGCTTCAATTTGGATGCCACTGCCCTGTGGGAACGCATCTTGCTAATATCAACAGATTATCTGGCGAGGTAGCGATTTTGTGGATAATTTTTTTAAAGGTTCATTTTCGTGTAAAAACTATCTCCGCATGTGAAAATGGTCATCATTTATCCAAAAACATGTGTAAAATTAAAAAACGACAGGTGGCGAAAAAGTTGCTATAATTGGTTGGTAGATATTTGGTTACTAATGCGAGCTGATTTTTCGCCAACCGGCGAAATCGTGGATATTGTAGCAACTAATTAGTGGTAAGTAGTAATATTCGTATATTACGTTCACATGAAAATATATTGTATACTCAGTCTGATCTGATAAAAAGGGATCTTTTTTTAATTCACGAAGGCTTAAACTAAAAAAGTATTTATCTTCCATAAATGTCGCAGTAAATTCTATGATATTATTCAAATATTTATATTGTTGTAAATTATTGAATGTCAAGAGATGTTATGAAAATTGATATATGCGGATTCTCTATATTCTTATCATCATCAAAGAATTATAGTCTGCACTTATTTCTTAGATAGATTAGCCATATGTGGGGGATAGTGAGGAGGTGAGGGAGAGAATAGAGCCTCGGCTGTAGAGGCGGATTACTAAAGAAAATAAGAGAGAAAGTCAAAAGTAAAAGGTGACATATAGAGCGCGAATTGTCGCCGGCGAACTTCGCCAGCGAATATCCCGCAAATATGACTGAACTTTAGCATGATATTCTGCAGCTGACATTCGCCAGTTTTTCGCAAGGTTCGTTCCCACAGGGTGATTGGATATTCCCCTAACTTCATACACGTTCAAGTTAAACATTTCTCAACTCGTGAACATAGGTGGAAATGTAGCTAGACGCAGGTGCGTGTTGGAAGATCTGGGAGCCACACTGACGAGCGTGTTGGATACACTGAAGAGAATGTGTCCTACACGCTGATCAATGTATGCGCACGCATGTCAGTGTAGTGTACTACACGCTCACTGTGAATCCGGCCTTGGAAGTAAATTTGGCTTGGACAGGAATCCGATTTAATGGCTATGTCGAAATATTGGCCTATGTATGTAACATTGTAAAAAAATAAACCTTCTTTGCCTAAACTAAACCAAGAGTCACGAGCCACCACTTCTTCCTGGCAGACGAGATTGCTATGTTATTTCATTTCTCTTTCAGTTAGTACATTTTGGATAAATGGTACTTTACTAAATGGTGAAAATGTTGAATATGAACTTCCTGATAAATGGATTGACACGGACTATTCACTGTATCACGTAATTTTTGAAAGGGTATCATCAAATTTTATATCTTTCACTATAAAATGTCCTTAACGTCACTTCAAAAAACTCAAAAAGCTTCAAAAAGCTTCTTTTTCTTTTAGAACTGCTTTCAAGAATTAGTTATAAAGGAGAGAAGGCATCGTTTATCTATTACCTTCGACATTGAAGAGACAAGTAGCTGGAATTCGTGGGCATATTGGTATGTTGACATTGATAGCCAATCGTATATTCGTCGAAGAAGTTGTTGCTCATTAAACGATTGTATTGGCAATGAGACTGAAATAAAGGAATTTCAACCGGTGATAAAAAGTAAGAAGATGCTGATAAGTTATCTTTACACGTATGTGATGCTGAATAATGATTTGTACACTGTAGATGATGATTGATGATGATGCAATGATTCTCTAAAATTGCATTTTTTGGCATTTTCCCTTCTGAGTTTCATAAGCCTAGACATAGAAAGTTGAAACATGCCTCAAATTATATTGAGAGCTCTGATCAATAGAATACAAAGTGATTTCAATAGAATACAAAGTGATCATAAACTCGCGCAAGTGAAATGGCTATGTGCCCTAGCTATTGCTAGTAATGATGTCAGAAGCTGAAATATGTCACATTTTCTTCACATGCGCGACTTAATGATCACTCTGTATAATGAATGATATTGTAGGGCTTTCTATATCCACAGGTTAATAAGTTATAATAATAATAAGTTATATACTGTAATTACAGCAAACAATGACCTCGAATCTATGTATTATCTATTACATATTCAGGTTGAGGTCATTGGATACGTATTTGAGATTTATGGCTATCTGTTGAAAGGTGATGGCCTATTTGGTGAAGGTTAGGCCAAGGTTAACTTTTTTCCAATTGCATTGCTTTTTATTGTTGAGCGCCTCTGTCTGAAAGGATGAACTTCAAAAATATAATTCAAGGGCACAACTAGTCGCTATATGAATGTTATATTCAAAGGATTATGTACTGTCCTTCTCTTATAAGAAATTTCCCGATCTGCTTTACTGCAATGGAAGCTACATGTACACAAAAATTGCCTTCTTGACACACAGGCTAAGTGTTACTTTTATAGGCTATATATAAGTGTTATATATATATATATATATATATATATATATATAAACATGAATCACAAAAACTAATGTCGCAATCTATTTTTGATAATTTTAAATCAGATCTTTCTACGTCGCGATAAAGTAATTTGGTCTCTTGATTGCAAAACTTAAATACGATTTTTGAGTACCATTTAATTAAAACTCCGGCGCTTCGGAAGTCGACAGCTTCCATCTTCAGGGAATGAAAATTACACTGCTGGTACAAATTCAAATAACAACCTAAAGTCTTGCATATACCTATGGATAAACAGAGAAGTATCAGAAACCTAGATATTTACATAGCTTAAAATATATACAAATGAAGGGAAATATACTGTAAAGAATAAATGTTGAAGGAAGGAAGTCAAAGTAATATCAGCCTTCGGGTCAAGCCCTGGTCTTGTTTATTCAGAGGTGACTGTTCGTTCTTAATTATTATTGCCTCTGCAAGCTCTAAATCCTTTTGCTTTTGAAACCACATATGCTTATGAAACCATATTCGGACCAGACGCATACAAAAGATCAGTCATTTTGTCATACGTGAATCGAGCGTACAGATTATCATCTTCATGGAAAGAATTTGACGCAGAGATCAACGACATTAAAAAATTCTAATTAATAACAACTACCCTAATACATTGGTTGATTCAGTTATACAGAAATATCTCAAGAGAAAGATGAAACAGCCGATTATGCTACAATCTCAGTCTACCAGAAACATAAATTATTTTTCCAAAGCCAATGGAGCTCCGCAGCAAAGACAGAAGAAAAGCGTCTTAATGCTATAATATCTGAGCATGTCAAAGGTAGAGTAGAAGAGTCACAAGTCAAACTACGAGTGTACTATCAATCAAAGAAACTTGTCAACATGCTAAAACACCAAACCAAACGTCAAATATCAGATGAGCATCACGTGATATATCAGTATCAGTGTCCTCATAGTTCCTCTAATGGAGCTAATTATATTGGTTTCACCACATGCACTCTGATGCAACGTTGTCAACAGCATGTTTCAAACGGAGCGATTAAACAGCATCTCCTCAGTCATCCTCAAGTAAACAAAGGCTACAAGAGCATCCTTCAGAATATGAAGATCATAACCCGGTTTCAAAAGCAAAAGGATTTAGAGCTTGCAGAGGCAATAATAATTAAGAACGAACAGCCACCTCTGAATAAACAAGACCAGGGCTTGACCCGAAGGCTGATATTACTTTGACTTCCTTCCTTCAACATTTATTCTTTACAGTATATTTCCCTTCATTTGTATATATTTTAAGCTATGTAAATATCTAGGTTTCTGATACTTCTCTGTTTATCCATAGGTATATGCAAGACTTTAGGTTGTTATTTGAATTTGTACCAGCAGTGTAATTTTCATTCCCTGAAGATGGAAGCTGTCGACTTCCGAAGCGCCGGAGTTTTAATTAAATGGTACTCAAAAATCGTATTTAAGTTTTGCAATCAAGAGACCAAATTACTTTATCGTGACGTAGAAAGATCTTATTTAAAATTATCAAAAATAGATTGCGACATTAGTTTTTGTGATTCATGTTTAGATAATAATTTGCTGCCAATTTTCACTAATATATACATATATATATTTTTTCTTCGCAATAGTAAACAATACAGAGAGTGTAGACTGAGATAGAGTCACAAATCATGGTTCTAAGGAAAAATCATATGAACGAAATTCATAAAGAGAAAATAATGATAACAACAGAAATTGTCAGATGTGTTTCAGAACATTATGCTGTTATACATCGGTGTACAGTATGGTATAAATGTCGATGAACGCCGGACAGTAGAACAATAAGGAACACCTAAATGTTTCGAGCTCGGTAGAGGTTTCGGTACTATATCATGAAGCTGATGACACGGATTCAACATCTGGTGAAAAGTCTTCATTGCGAGGTTCTGACGTCTGTCCTCTAGAATAGGCAAGACACTGACTGCACTTGCATTCATAGTCACAAATTATCCGATGGCATCTTTTACGGATGAGTTCCATTCGTTTTGAGTTCTTTGAATTCAACCCAACGAGTAGAGGACAATTGTATTCGAGTATACTCTGAATATGTGACTTGTAAACTTTGACGAGGTCGTCTTTGTTGCACCCTCTAAGCGAAGCTGTTTCAACAGAAAGATTCTACGAGATGTGAGTTTGCATATGTACTTAAAATGATTATCCCAAGCTAACGTTTCGTGAAATATCATCCCAAGTCTCTTCATTTCCAATTTATCTTGTGACTTTTATGCTTTGTCAGGACGAGATCCAAGGGTGTCATTGGAAAGTGATCCACACAATCAATATCACAACGCAGAAACAAATCCAAGCCGCCAGTGAGCGTGTTCAAAATCACAAAATACACGATGCATATTTTCTAACAACCAAAATTCTGATTGAATTGACAAGCGCGAATATAAAGACGAACATTTTGTTGGTTTTGTTGAATACTTTTCTTGAGGTTCTAATAATGATCATTTGGAAGATGTCTATTCATGACCGGCATGATGTACTATTTTCCACATTCATTAAAAAAAGTGACATTTGGATTTAGCAAATCGTCATTTCGCAGGTCTTGCTCTCGTTTCTGAAGTCTTCAATAACACGATTCGTCAAATGCCGTTACTATTCATCTTGTTAACTGAGGCCTTATCTCATTCGGCTTTATTGTGGCAGCCGCATGCGTGAAAATATTAAATACATTTTACAAGAATAAGTAAATTAAGAATTTATCAGTAACAAATTGTACTATATTCATCAGATTATTCGGGTGACATGACACAGGGAAAAGAAGAAACTGGGCGAATAGAGACGGCACCAGTGATTTGATTGCTTCTTGATAATGAATTGTTCACTGATCAAGTGCCGAAAATGCTTTGATAAAAGTCAGATTAATAATAATAACAACAATATTCTTTATTTACCCTCGAAACACAATAGGGTTTCACAACACTCCTTTCGTTGTGATCGAGCAAATAAGTGATAAATGGAAATAAGGTAAAAATGCAAAACTGAAAGCGATACAACTGTAACTTTCTGAAGCCGTCCAAATAATACTGATGACAGGCTGAAATAAATTGTCGATACCTCGGTAAGAGAAAAATAGGTATGGGCAATTCATTGAAACCACGTAGAACACTAGCACGAAATGAATTGTCACCAAATTTTCACCGAGAAAAGGGAACGTTCATCTTTTGATCTGTTAATGACCTCAATGATTTCCTTTAACATCTATTTCTGGGGACTCACTGAAATCACTGGAATTTCACTGAAATTGAATCGTTATGATCGTTGTGATAGACTTGTATCCGGTACTGTATTTGCTGAGCAGTGCTCAAAATATGAAAATCGTTGCATTTACAAATCGCAATTTTTCAAAAGGAAAACAGGTGGGCATGATAATGAAACAGGAAAAGGTGAGAACGAGCATTTTCTGATCTCTCTCTTGACATACTGGTCATCAAAATCGGTGAACTAATAAAAAGTTAGTGATATCATGAATGTATCACAAAATCATGGCTCTTTGTATTCATGTAAGTTCAATATTTCTTTTTCAAACTTCTTCAATATTTTTTCTGATTTCCGCTGAAGTACACAAACAATCGGTAGTCGCTATGAATGAACAAAGACATAACTTCGCCAGTTGTTTGTTTTGAACCTCCCTTTACCTTACATGGCGTTTGTGCACTTTAGCGGAAATCAGAAAAAATATTGAAGAATTTTGAAAACGAAATATTGAACTTACATGGATATAACTTACATATTCGTACTCCTCACATAGCAAAGATTCAGATGATACCAAAAATGAATATTTTTGATGAAAAAGTGAGAAGTAGTAAGGATCACTCCCAACTGTGCACAGCGCCCCTCTGAAGCGTGAGTTAGTTGTTGTCGGTCGGGGTCGACCGTCCGGTATGGTCTTGGGCGGCAGTCTATGTTTTTTGTGTGTAGGAGTGTTTGGAGGTGACAGCTGTCATTAGGTTTGGATTCCTGATGAAATTCTCGTCGACGTGTGTTTAGTTTCATGGGTGTAGGTGTAGGTCTTCTGTCCTTTAGGTTGTTTTAAGAGGCTTTTTTAGTGAGACAATGGCTGTAGCGGCTAAACGAAGACTCGTACGGTAAAATGGACGGCAGATTTGAGCTTTTTGGTCAAATTTGGGTCTAGGAGAGTTGTTTCCAGCGTCGTAGGGCAAAGAGTGAAGAACTTCGACCCCCCCACCCCCGTCGGCATCGTTTCTTTCAACTTTGGTTCTAGTGATAGTAGGAAGTCGCGCAATAGCTCGTTTGAAAGTTAGGAGTGCGACAAATTCATTGAAAAGCACAGTTTGACCATACTTTCCTTCGTTTAGACTTGAGGGTGACTTAAAGATTTTTGGTCATGTTGGAAAATCGACCAAGGTTGAATTTTGTGTTTTTGACTCTAACGGGCGAACGAAGAATCGGACGAGAAAACTGAGACCAGATTTGGAATGTTGGATAATCAATGTCTCCCTCCCTCGATATTGCTCATTGCATATTCACAGGATCACGGTGGGATGGAAGCAAGATTTAGATAGAAAAAATTGACCACTTACATATTATACACCATTAGAAAGCTAAAAGCATCAGGAATTCATATATCAAAACTAAAAAATCGAATCTCATTGCCCTTTTTGTACAGAGTACAAAATTCAGAATGGCCGCCAAAATAACATAAATCGCTATCAGATCTCAATTGTGATTCAAGTCTTGTCTGATAATCTATTTGAGAACCCTTTTTTATAGACCACCTATATCATCAAATGTCTCATGGAATATTTGCGTAGCCTCAAAGATTGAATTTTGACTTGTAAGCAGTATTTATAGTAATCTAAGGTGTTATACAAGATAGTGATGAATTGTATAAAACATAATTTTGCAGTACATTGTACTTTCTTTTTTTGACGAATATTTGTATATCTTAATGTAAATGGATGTAAGTAAGCATTACATCATAGCTTATGATTATTCTAAATCCAGAGTCCATAGAATGTGCTTCAATACTATAATAATGATATTTTTCGATGAAATGCGACACTTTGAGTTTTAGAACTGAAAATATGAACGGTAGCAGTCAAAATCCACCTCTTATTTTCCAAATATTAACTATACTGCATGTACTTAATCACGTCACGAACATCGAGTATGAAAAAAAGAACACACACACTGTAATGACGTATGCAATAGACATAGATATCCTACATCACATATTTAATAAGGTGATACTGATCAAGCACAGGTGAACGTGAGTCGTGAATGCGTTTAAAATTTTGAATTCGTACGCTTTCTCTGTTGATGCTTCAAGGCATTATAGTGTAGGTTAATCGAGCATTCAAATCATTATACAGTGCGTTCATAAAGTCACTGTGCACCTGTTCTGAACAACATTTTGTCAAAGCAAACGCTCGTAAAACTTAATCATAGACATCTGGCATCTGCACAGAGCCATTTACATGTTTCAAGAGGCGCAGTTGACTGGTTTATGACATTCAACATAGTGACCAGCGAGTTGAATATCAGTCACTTCGAAGCACCCGAGAGCTTGACATTGCACAAGCTCTCAAAATCATTTTTGGCTAGTGCACGTTCCTGGCTGTTACTATCAATATAAGGTCTCAGAAAGGCTTTCTGTCTAAATTTTATAATGCGTTGAACTGTTTTTAAAATTATGTCCATTTCTAAATGAAATTTTAAGATGTAGAAGTGGACTAAATAATTTTCTTTATCAAATTGAGTAAGCAAAAGTTTACGGCAAGGCTTATACTTGGGCTACCCGCTCCCTTCTAAATCTTTATAAATTGTTTCATAAAGTCCGAAAACATATCTTCAGTCACTTCACCTGATTCGGGTGCAAGTGGGAAATCTACAGTTATATTTTTAATGCTATTTGGATAGACAAGATCTATCTCAAAATAATATCCCCATTCACCATTATCTGGAATAACTAGTATGTTTGAAGGGTCGGAGAAATGTTGAATTTCACTATCATCCAACCAGCTAAACTCAGAGTGAGGTAGAGGTTTGGACAGTGAACTTCCATATTAATTATTCTGGTCATCGTACTTTGGATGAATCTGATCATAATCTACTATTTTGATTTTATTTGATGCCCATTTACAAACGTGAGACCACCGCGAATTCCTCGTTCAAATCTATTATACATCTCTGGATCTTGCAAAATATTGATGGTCTCTCCAGTCATTTTAAAAGCAGACTGGAATGACATGGCAGGAAGACTGACAAAGTGGACAGGATCTAATTTATCTTTTTCTAATGCCACTCGTCGAAACTCTTGAAATACATCAGTCAGCAAAAATACATCTAATTTTAGATAGGCGATCATATAATCGCTAAAAGTTTGACAGTAAATTTTGTACATGCAACTTATGCATGATTGTAATCTTCTACCTTACATTCTACACCAGTCAAATCATTTTTAAATTTATCTATTGATGGAAGAGAAGTCTCACTAAGTTTAGAAGTGTCATCAAAATATGCATATGGAAACACTCCTTTGCGTGTGATGACTTCATCTGTCAAGTTAGGATATTGTTTCTTCAAATTTTGCGTTAGTGGAAAAGACTTAAGATTTTGAACGAGAGATGCCAGTGGTGAAGCTATGAATTGATAGGAATCTAAAATTTTTATATCAAAATAGATTGTCTTATTTTCTTTAGTTTATCAACTGGTACTTTTGCTGTCATGGCCATGAACTTTTCTCTCGTTTGAGCTATCACACTTAACTTCCACTCTTTCATTTTTCGTAACCCCCTTATATTATCATATGACTGTCATAACCTTTGAAGTTATGAAAAATAACGGGTAGAGTACGCCTTTTTAGTCTCAGTGAAAAATTACATCTTGCACATAGCGAGTTTCTAAATTTACCAGTGATGTGATCATGGTCGCGTACTTTTTTGATTTTATCTTCATCAAACGTTTTATTACATCTTGCACAGGATTTACAACATTCAAATTTTACTTGATCATCTGCTGACATATTCAATGACTTGCGTTGGAGTTCAGAATCATATTTGTGCTGAAATTTGGCAGCGCTTTCGAGTAATTGTAAGAATTTATGTATACAATTCTCACCTTGCCAGACGCGCATATTATTATTTTTATTTTTGTAGTAATCATGCCATACCTCATAACATGATATGGCTGCCGCTTTATGGGTGTTATCACCAATATAGCATTCGATGTCAGCATAGATGACACGAAGAGGACTAAATTCATCACCTTTCTCTCTATATGAAACTCTTTATCTTTGGAAATGCGTTCTATTTGCAGTTTACCTCGCTTACATCATTCATAATATGTTTGAAATTTATCTTTTGACCAGAAGGGGCGCATACAACGGTCACATACTCTCTCTCATCTTCTAGATGTTAAGTGGGAATATAGTCGAGTCACTTTAGGAATGCCGCAGTAATGCCAATTTTCACCATTATTTTGATATACTAGCAAGAGATTGACTACCCGATCATAAGTTGATGAACGGTTGTTGTAACGAACACCCTTAAGCCCCTCTTGCCAGATGTGAACAACTATTTTAATTTCATTTAATTTTTCAAATATCTCTAAATCTTTAAATTTCATGTCTTCACTATTGCAGTCATCAAACTTCAATTCATTCTCCCATTGATGACATTTGCTTTTACGGAAACGGTTTTTCTGTACATCATGATAGTGGAGAATAGACAATACCGCATACTTAAAGACTGTGATTCATAATCTACAGAAATGACTGCATTCTTATCTCTTAACGTTTTTGGAAGATTGAAAGAGCCTCGTCCATGATAATTTTCTAATTGAGTAATTTTAAACTTGGCAGATTCTATGCTATCAAAAATTAGACCACTATCGCGCTCGTTAAATTCATCAATATTTGATTTTAGTCCTTGGATGTGAAAACTTAACCAAGATTCTTTATCGACTACCTCTGTAGCAGGAGAGGAGGGTATGTAAATCACCAACCTCTGTACTTTTTCACCAGTATGATAATCAACTTTAACATATTTTATTTTAAGGCAGATGAGCGCTTTTATTCTAAACTGCTCTAAATTATGAAAGAGCGCATCTATCAATGTTGAATTTTGGTGGAACCACTCAAGAAAATCAGCAATACTTTCTGAGGATTCCATAGGGTAATTTCTCACTACATTATTGAGCGATACTTCAGTTAGTCGAATAGAGGAGGTGCTGTTGCTATAACGCATTTGTGTGTGTAGTGAAGTCTATGTGAAGATAATTCAAAACCTGTTTTAAAAGATTGGAAACAAAAGTCACAAGTAAAGGAGACATGTTGAATAGAATCATCCTCACCTCGGGAGATTGATGATGGTATGGTTGACACACACGTTGTCTGATGTGTCAGGTGAGATCGCGCTTCCTCGTAAAGATATGCCCACAATCAACACATGTTTTGGATGCCTCTCGCGACTGCACACTTGAGTTGGAACTGTCATCATCTGGAGGAGAAATCATTCTACCATCTCTATTGAAGTCATAGTTTACTTTTACAACCTACCTTCACTCAACAGTTGTAGAGCTTCCTTGAGAAGGGAGTGCCTTGATGATGAAATAGATGCCTGAAATTGAGAAAGATGCTATTAACCTAACGTTTAAGGGAGATGAGTGATGAAATCTTTATCTTACCATTTCAACGAAATTAAGCCAAAATCTGATACTTTGATAGTCAGAATGTAGTAATTGACTCAAACCAAACTAGGATACGTCAACAACGTTGGAATATTTTTGAGTGGAGAGAAATGTTCACTTGGTCTTAGTACGTCTCAAATATCGGATGAACTTTAGACCAATTTCCCCTTTATATACTCCCATACTCAACATTCATTGTCCATTCATTCTGAGTGGTTGCTTGCTTATACTTAAGCACTAAGAAATCAAGTTTATGGCATACATTTCAAAGTCATGAATTCGCCAACAACACTCTCGCATGAATCACCAGTGTCTGCATCAAACATGCTAACTTGCCCTCCCGCTCCGAAAAAGGCAAAGGTGGAGAAGCAGAGACGGCTGGATGATGTTCCAAAGTTAGAATTACCATCTCTAGCGGAACAAGAGGAATTAGAAATGATTTATGTGCGATAGAAATACCTGCTTTACAATCAGGAAGATGTGAAAATGGGAAGACATCAACCGTCTCAATGATATACGGAGATGGTATAGTCCATCATACTAACCCCGGAATGAAGTGGAGCCTAGCGCCTAAACGACTGCCATCAAATGTTTGTGGAATTAGTCTTTCAATGCAAATTATATATGCTTTTAACACTTGCTATCAAGTTCATACGTTATCTTTACAGAATGTTAATTGGCAAGTGCAACTTCGGCCGTATTGCTAGAGGCAGCGACCTGAAGAAGCATATTAAAGAGGGGACGGTGGGCGATCATGTGAGGAAGGTGTTGTTGAGGGTGTGTGTGCATTACAAGGTGATATGTGAGGGTGGGAATGATGTAGAGCTCATTAGGAACCATAGTCAGTGTCCTAGTGGCAATATTAGTATGCTGGGGTTTAAGTCGGGGTTTGAGGGAGTTTTGATGGATATGGAAGAGGTGAGAGAGGCAGTGGGATGATTGAGGATGCGGCGGGAAAGAAAGTGTTGACCAAGGCGACTGATGAGGGTATGAGTGAGGAAGAAGTGGAGTTGAGACGGAACATTAAGAAGGTTGATGTTGATGTTAATTTGGATAATGTGTTGGAGGAATTGTTTGGGAATATTAATGATCTTGAGGAGAATGAGAAGGATTAGGGAAAGGAAGTGGGTAAACCGTTGGAGGCATCATCGCCTCGGAGGGAGGAAGGGAACACAAGAGATGAATATGTGAGGATGAAGGATCGATTGAGAGCGGTTGTAGAGAATAATAAAGTATTGCTGATGCGAAATGAGTAGTTGAAGGTGAAGGTTGAAGGGTATGGTGTGACGAGAGAAGAGTTGGAAAGTATGACGCAGAAGGAGAAAGAGTGGATGGTAGAAAAGAGTGAGTTGATGAAGAAAGCATTTTTGGTGAGTTGTCTGCAGGCGAATTTGTTGAGGAAGGATGATGAAATAGAGCGGATGTGAAGCGTGGTGAAAGGGACGGATGAAGTGAAGGGTGTGAACAAGAGGTTGGTGACAGAAGTAGAGCGAATGCATGAGCGTCAGAAGTGCATAAAAAGAGGAGTGTATGAAGTCTATCTTCCCCTCTTCGATAACAATGTGTGCGACGCCCCAACTATCACAAGTAGTTTGAACCAGACGCGGCAGTGTCATTAGGGCGACGGAGTCCGATGTCTGCACATCAATATGGACATCAATGGCGAACTTGAGGACGTCATCGTCCGAAAAGTCAGAAAGAAAGTTCCCAGTAAGTCTCTTTAAGATAATAATTTCTCCGCTTCATCTAATCTCCTATTATTTTCCTTTCAGAGCTTTTACATCAGCAGTAGGATGGTATTGATTCCGAGAATGCAACAGACGGTTCTTTTAAGGGCCACATGGAGCAAAAGTGATAGTACCTCCTCGTGGTTTCCTCTGGACAGACTTCGGTCTGACTGAATCTATCACATAATTAGAAAGACTGAGTCATGTCTTTGTATCAGAGAGGTATATTAACCATTGCCTCTCTTTCATTTTCATTCTATACTCCATCATGCAGACACCGAACACGCTAGTCAGCTCTCCTGACAAGACTCGACTCAAACCGAGAAATTTATTTAATAAGATTCTACAGATGGAGGAGCGAGAGCGATTATTCAATAATCTTGCTCGAATTAGCTCATCAACAAACGTTGATGATGTCGATTTGACAGAGTGCGGCTAAATACCGCCTTCTGACAGCCGGCTGATAGTAGAGGAGGGCGATGCCGCTGACATAGAGAGGTTACAATTTTCTCTCAGCGGAATTGACTAAATCTAGGTATGCATTCGCATTCGAGAACGCAACAAACGGTTCTTTTAAGGGCCACATTGAGCAAGAGTGATAGTACCTCCTCGTGTTTTTCTCTGGACAGACTCCGGTATGACTGAATCTATCACACAAATATTAAAAATTTATTCATTAAGTTGTGTCTATTATCAGACAACTTTAACGTTGCATGGCATGGAGAGTTTCGGTATGATACTTCTTGCTGACGGGCGTTCTTTCGAGGCAGCGGTGAAACCCGTACTGAGCACTGTAGCACGGGCTTGAGACTTACCCCGACTTGTACAATCTTGTCTTTGTCGCAAGTCTACTTCTAATCACACTTGTCTTCATCCCACTCATCGATCACTTCAAAGATTTTATTGAAGATTTCCAATGCTGGAGAAGAGTTTGTCATGTTGGCGTGCTAGTTCGCATAATGTGAATGAGAAGCGTTGCAATCGTTTAACTTATATAGTTCTTTAACAATGAGTTCCTCAATAACCAATCAGAGTTATTCTAGTTTAGATGAAGATTACATAAGTTAGAAGATTGTGGCACTCTTATTCACATTATACGAAATAGCAGACTAACATGACAAACTCAGAAACACCATGTAATTTTGTGATCGTCAATGAGTGGTGTGATGAAGACAGGTGTGATCAGATGGAGACTCGTGACAAAGACAAGACTGTAAGAATTGTCTGGATAGATGAAGAGTGGACACCAAAAACAACGCGCGTGAGAAGAGCGCCAGATGCCCCTAATTGTCCACGGTGTTACAAAGTCTACAATGAATTAAAGGTTCTTCCACTTGACTTTTCCTCCTTATAAAGTATATGTGCTTCAATTGTAAATAAATCTAAATAACTACATGTCTCTGTTTTTGATATTCAATCCCTTTATCATTTATCCTCAGTGACAGAGGTGGTACTTAGGAAAAATGATTGTATCTATCATCAGCTGGTATGGTTTATACTGAGCTGTCAAATGATTAGATTTTCACTATGATGTTAATGATTATGTATGCTACATTACCCAGAAATAAGTGAAAAAAGACAGATATAACAAATGAATCATTTACTAAGAAATTTAGGAATAATTGGAAAGTTTTTCGGAAGTCACATTGTCCCAAAAATTCTTACAACATCTGCAGTTGCACTTCAACTGCCTTATTAGTTCTTCTGCCGCGACCAGCACACCATAAATGTAGTTCCATTCTACTTCATTCAGGTGTTAGTATGATGGACTATATCATCTCCGTATATCATTGAGAAGGTTGATGTCTTCCCATTTTCACATCTTCCTGATTGTAAAGCAGGTATTTCTATCGCACATAAATCATTTCTAATTCCTCTTGTTCCGCTAGAGATGGTAATTCCAACTTTGGAACATCATCCAGCCGTCTCTGCTTCTCCACCTTTGCCTTTTTCGGAGCGGGAGGGCAAGTTAGCATGTTTGATGCAGACACTGGTGATTCATGCGAGAGTGTTGTTGGCGAATTCATGACTTTGAAATGTATGCCATAAACTTGATTTCTTAGTGCTTAAGTATAAGCAAGCAACCACTCAGAATGAATGGACAATGAATGTTGAGTATGGGAGTATATAAAGGGGAAATTGGTCTAAAGTTCATCCGATATTTGAGACGTACTAAGACCAAGTGAACATTTCTCTCCACTCAAAAATATTCCAACGTTGTTGACGTATCCTAGTTTGGTTTGAGTCAATTACTACATTCTGACTATCAAAGTATCAGATTTTGGCTTAATTTCGTTGAAATGGTAAGTTAAAGATTTCATCACTCATCTCCCTTAAACGTTAGGTTAATAGCATCTTTCTCAATTTCAGGCATCTATTTCATCATCAAGGCACTCCCTTCTCAAGGAAGCTCTACAACTGTTGAGTGAAGGTAGGTTGTAAAAGTAAACTATGACTTCAATAGAGATGGTAGAATGATTTCTCCTCCAGATGATGACAGTTCCAACTCAAGTGTGCAGTCGCGAGAGGCATCCAAAACATGTGTTGATTGTGGGCATATCTTTACGAGGAAGCGCGATCTCACCTGACACATCAGACAACGTGTGTGTCAACCATAACCATCATCAATCTCCCGAGGTGAGGATGATTCTATTCAACATGTCTCCTTTACTTGTGACTTTTGTTTCCAATCTTTTGAAACAGGTTTTGAATTATCTTCACATAGACTTCACTACACACACAAATGAGTTATAGCAACAGCACCTCCTCTATTCGACTAACTGAAGTATCGCTCAATAATGTAGTGAGAAATTACCCTATGGAATCCTCAGAAAGTATTGCTGATTTTCTTGAGTGGTTCCACCAAAATTCAACATTGATAGATGCGCTCTTTCATAATTTAGAGCAGTTTAGAATAACAGCGCTCATCTGCCTTAAAATAAAATATGTTAAAGTTGATTATCATACTGGTGAAAAAGTACAGAGGTTGGTGATTTACATACCCTCCTCTCCTGCTACAGAGGTAGTCGATAAAGAATCTTGGTTAAGTTTTCACATCCAAGGACTAAAATCAAATATTGATGAATTTAACGAGCGCGATAGTGGTCTAATTTTTGATAGCATAGAATCTGCCAAGTTTAAAATTACTCAATTAGAAAATTATCATGGACGAGGCTCTTTCAATCTTCCAAAAACGTTAAGAGATAAGAATGCAGTCATTTCTGTAGATTATGAATCACAGTCTTTAAGTATGCGGTATTGTCTATTCTCCACTATCATGATGTACAGAAAAACCGTTTCCGTAAAAGCAAATGTCATCAATGGGAGAATGAATTGAAGTTTGATGACTGCAATAGTGAAGACATGAAATTTAAAGATATAGAGAAATTTGAAAAATTAAATGAAATTAAAATAGTTGTTCACATCTGGCAAGAGGGGCTTAAGGGTGTTCGTTACAACAATCGTTCATCAACTTATGATCAGGTAGTCAATCTCTTGCTAGTATATCAAAATAATGGTGAAAATTGGCATTACTGCGGCATTCCTAAAGTGACTCGACTATATTCCCACTTAACATCTAGAAGATGAGAGAGAGTATGTGACCGTTGTATGCGCCCCTTCTGGTCAAAAGATAAATTTCAAACATATTATGAATGATGTAAGCGAGGTAAACTGCAAATAGAACGCATTTCCAAAGATAAAGAGTTTCATATAGAGAGAAAGGTGATGAATTTAGTCCTCTTCGTGTCATCTATGCTGACATCGAATGCTATATTGGTGATAACACCCATAAAGCGGCAGCCATATCATGTTATGAGGTATGGCACGAGTAGTATTAGGTATGACATCCGGCGCATTGCTTCGTTTGGCTTCGCTCGCACCGGATGTCACACTTTTCGGGATTTTTCAAAAATTTACGTGGTCTATAAATTTGAAAAAATTTTGGTGGACTCAAATTTCACGTGGCCGAAAATTTATGTAGTGACAAATTTTCAAAAAATCAAAATTTCAAAAATTTAGGTAGTCTCCAAATTTCGAAAAGTTAGGCAGTCGAAAAATATCACGTGGACGATAATTTAAGTTGTCACAAAATATCACGTAATCTAAAAATTATCACGTGGTCGAAAAATATCACGTAGTCGAAAATTTAGGCACTCTACGAATTTCACGTAGTCTCAATATACCAGAAGATTGTATTTAAAATATTTTTTAAAAAATGGAGACCTCAGAAATGAAAGAAATCTCAACGGGGACGAAAATGGAAGAAACTTCGACGGAGGCGGCGACGACGAAAATGAAAGAAACCTCAAAAATATATCCTTCGTTATCATATGAAATGAACAAAGAAAAACATAAAGATAGAGTTAAGTATATGAAAGATGAGCAATCTCAATTATTATTAAGATTAGAGCATTATAAAAAGTTGAGAAAAAGATGGTCTAAAGTTAAGAATATAACACAAGGAATTGGGATATTCTTAACAATAAGTTTGGGTGCTTTAACAAATGTTTTTCTTCAGGTGTTTTAGTAATTCAAGTAGTTGCTACTGCTATAACTGGTACGGGTGTCTTTACAACTTAACCTTTACAATGTTAGACAAATCTTTAATTACTAAGAAACAAAAATCATTAAAAACTAAGCATTTACATATTAAAGAAGTTTATGATAAACTACATTATTATTTTCAAAGAGTCTGTCATGATAATGATATTACGTTAGATGAGATTGAAAAATTTGATCAAATAGCTAATGAAGCTAATAAAATATCATTTCATTTAAAGTCCGAAAAAGTTGATGATAAAAATTCTAGTGATGGCAAATCTTTTAGTGATGGTAAAATTTCTAATGAAGAAAATGATAAAATTTTTTTAGAAGAACTAAAAACTTTATTAAACAAAACTTAAAACGAAAAGATGTCAGACAACATAGCAATAAAAAAATAATTTGTTGAGTAAAATGTTTTTGTTGTATTCCAATGTTACCACAAAATTCAAATATTATATTTTAAAAATGAATAAAATGAAAGCTGATAATCAAAAAAGAATCGAACAATTAGATTAGTTAATAAAGCAAAAAAATATTATGAAAGAAAATCATATTTAGCATAGAATGATAAAAGCTGGTATTCAATCTGATATGTTTGAAAAAATGCAGCAAACCGAGCAAGTGAAAACTGATTTTGAAAAACTATTGAACCATTTAAAAAGCTTGAAAAAGAACTTACAACTAATGATAAACAAATTAATATAACAGATCGAGCTCACAAAACTATATTAGATGACTATGGATTACTAGAATCAAACTTTAATAAGAAATTACCAAAATCTATGCAATTTGAACATTCTATTTCATTTATAGATGGAAAAACAGTACCTATATTTTATCTCGGACAAAAAGAAATATTTCCACAACCTTTTCGAGGTTTAATTTTTTCACCCGATAAATCTCTTTTTAGTTTTGATAGAAATTTTGTTGATCTTTTAAGAGAAGCAGATTTAAAAAATTATGCTGTAGAAGATCTCATAAAATATAAAGCTACGTTAGATAGAGTTGGTGCAGTAAAATCTCTTAGACGTTATAAACAATTAGAAAATTTATTATCAACGGGAGATAAAGTAGGAAACGGTTTTAAAACAGAAACAACTGCATTCTTACTAGATGATCCACAAGAATTACTAAATAGAATAAATATTTTAATATCTGCAATTAAAGAAGGACATAATTCTTGTTTCAATGAAATTCATGCTATATTGAAAAGACTGTTAGAAAGGATGATTCTAAATGAAGAGGATTATAAAAGTATAGCTGAAATATCTTGTGGTTTTTAATTTTTTATAAAAAAATCTTTCATGAAAAAATATGTATTTAAAATTTTAACTAAAAAATGTCTTCGAGAGAATTATCATCAGCAGAACTAGAAAAAATTAATGATCATTTGGAAATACTAACAGAGATTTTGGGTTCATCAAAATTTAGTACGACGTTAAAAATCATAACAACTACTTCATCACACACTTGTAATTTAGAACCCATTCTACATTTGGAACAAAATAAAAATTATCAAATTGCATTGACTAGTTTCTCCACATTTAACACTATTCAAAGCGTTATCAAAGATGCGAAAGACCAATTTAGATATTCTACTGATAAAGGTAAAACGTGGAAAGTACTAACTTTTCGTCCTGGTTCTTACGAAGTTGAATCAATATCAAATGAAATTAAGAGACATTTAGGTATACCATTTAAAGATAAGAAACAACTACATTTTGCAGTTGAACCGGCAGTTAATAAATTTTCTCTTACTTTAGACGAAAATCATCAAGTTGATTTTGATCATTATAGATCATTGTGAAAGCTATTAGGATTTAATAAACAAACCTATAGTCAAGGTTATCATTTAGGTGAGAAGATTCCAAAAATAACTGAAATAAATTCAATTGTTGTACATTGTGACATTATTGAAGGAGGATATATAAATGGTAAATTGCAAAATTTGATATTCAGTTTTCCATCTTTTACTGCACCCATTGGTTATAGATTAAATGTATTTCCACAAACATTAATATATTTTCCTATTACAAGAAAAACTATTAACAACATTAACATTAGAATCACTGATGAGAAAGGACAAGAAATAAATTTTAGAGGTGAAGAGATTATGATAGATCTTTTGGTTAGAGAAGTTTAATTTTCTTCTTCTTCTAATAAAAATAATTTTTTTTTAAAATGTGTGAACTACCCCCATTAAATAAAAAAACTTAAATTTAATCATCATCCAAATTTATCTAATAAAGTTTTGTCAGCTATTTGTGGATGATCAGGATGTGGAAAAACATATTTATTATTTAAAATTCTCACGACTCCAAATTTTTTGGATTATAACAATCTTATAATTTATATAACAACAGCAGAACAACCTGTCTATCAATTTTTAAAATTTGGATTTGAAAATAATCTTAAAAAAACAGTAATTGCTTCATTATTCAAAGAATATGAAAAATCTGAAGATGAAGAAGAAATAAGTTCGTGGTGTGAAGAAGCAGCAAAAAATAATCAGTTAGTAGAATTCAATAAAAATAAACATATAAAGATACAATTAATAGATGATAGTGGTAATATGCAAGATCCTAGTAAACTAGATAAAACAATGAAACATTGTGCGATTTTTGATGATTGTGTTAATGATAGAAATGAGTCAGTTCAGAGAAATTATTTCACAAGAGGTAGACATAATTACTGCAGTGTTTTTTATTTAACACAAAGTATGTATTCATTAGATGGAAGTGTTATTAGAAAGAATGCAAATATATTTATACTATTAGAAATAAATGCAAGAAACTTAAGTGATTTGTTAAGAGATTTATGCGTAAGAAATGAAGATGAATTTAAACAATCGTGTAACAATGCTTGGGCAAAAGATTATGGCTTCATTACAATTAATATTGATAAAAAAATTCATGATAGAGTTATAGAAAATATTTTCGCGGAGTGACCAAATAATTTTTTCTTATAAATTTTTTATTAATAAAAATAAAAAAAATGTTTGAACAATACAAGATAAAACATGTACCAGTTTTAAAAGATTATCGTCATCCTACGCACCCTGTCAATTCGAAGAATGAAGTTAGATTCTATTATCATCATAAATACGTAGCGCTCGTTACAGATTATAAAACAAAACATGGTATTAAACCTTGTGCTAAAGCAAAAGATTTTCCACTTTGTCTACGAAGTTTCAGAGTATTTTTGGCATTCAATAATTTATGGTGGTTGGCGAAGAAAGAAAATTTAACAACACATGAATTAGAAACATTACATCAACTAAATATTCCTGTGTATATGTAAAAATACATTTTTTCGTTTAAAAAATACATTTTTTCTTTTAAAAAATATGAATCGTGAAATGTCTTTCGGATTAACGTCTAGGATTGATTAATTAATCAAGAAACAAATTGCTGAGTTTGATGCATAAAAATTAAACGTAGTAAACGTATTAAAAAACAGAAACGTAGTATTAAAAAACAGAAACGTGGAACAAAAGAGATATTAGAAACTCCTATTACTGTTATTTTTTTGATGATAGAACTAAGGATGAACTTGGTGATGATTTATATAGTTTATCTAATCCAAATGAAATTAAATATGAAAATTTATCTTTTATTGATGTAGTAAATGATATGCGGAAACTTTTAGCAAATGGTAAAATTATTAATCTACTTGGAAAAGTTATTAAAGATCAGGAAAATATAATTCAAAATTTCTACGTAACCTTCTGTAATAAAAAGTCATTTGAAACATGGTTTTCGAATCTGGAAGAGAAATCAGATAGTCAGGAATGGATTTTTACAGGTAATGTTAAATATGAAGATTTTGGAATGAAGCTAGTACAAAGATCGCATAGAGGTGCAGGTATTAATATGAAATATGGAATCAAAGAATATTTCGATGAATATTGTTTTATTCCTTCTGAAGATTTTTGTTTTTATAAATGTTATAATGTTTTACGAGATTTTAATGAAAAACAAGGAGAAATGATGAAAGAAATGTTTAATAATTTTTTATATAAAGAGAAACCCACATCTAGAACAGGAGTAATGTCAAACTGCAAATTTTCTCAATTCAATAAATATTTTGGAGAATGTGTTCAATATTATAGTCCTGCCAATCGTCATTTAAATCCTAAAGGAATAGAAACGTTTCATAATTATGATTATTTCAATTATTTTCACGAAGTTTCAACAATTGGTCACTATTGTTTAATTAAAAAATCTCATAGATTAAAAGCTGTTAGAGAAATTCAAAATAATTTCGAACCCATGTGTAAAACAGTTACTGATGAAAATCTAAGAACGCGTCCATATAAAATCATAACAAAGAAAAAAATTGACTATAGTTCAACATATATTTGGGATCTCAAAGCTTTTCCTGATCCTAAGTGCTCAACAGCTCATCCTATTCCTAATGCTGTAGGAGCTATTAATTTTTAATAAATTTATATGTTGCTTACCGAAACAAAGATTGAAAGAATTAGAAACACGTTTGTTAAGTGATATGATTAAAATTAAATGATCAAAAGATGGAGATGAAATTAAAAAACGTAAAAACAAATTAATGAGTATAATAATTTAACTGAATTAGAATTTAATAAACTTCAAAATTGTGTGAAAATATTTACGAGAACTGAGGATGATGAATTTCCAATCGTGGGAAACCCAGAGGACGCATGCCCTATCCAACAATTTTTAAAACTGTTGGAAAATTTAATTATTCGAAAGTAACTTTAATAGCTCACAATTCATCAGGTTTTGATTCCTATTTTCCGATAAAAGCTAATTTTAAATTATCTAAACCGCCTCTTAAAACTTCAAGAGGAATATTAACTGCTTCATTACAAAATCCTTATACAACTGAATGTGTTAGTAGATACATTCAAAAATCTTTTAGATTTAAAAACAATATGAAAAAAAATTCACCTCCAGGTAAATTAGCACTTCAAACTATTATAATGAAATGTAGTTATCAACATGTAAAAACAAGTCTTTCTAAATGGTGTGAGAATTTTAAAATTCCTACGAATGTGTGTAAATTAAATTATGAAATTGGAGACATAACACATGAAAATTATAAAGAAAAAGAAAATGAATGGAGACCATATTTAGTTAACGATATTCTTTCCTTAGCTTTTTGTATTTACAAATATAATAATGTTATGCAAGATTTAGTTGGTGAAGATATAACTACTAATTTAACATCTTCCGCTTTAACATTTAACGGTTGGATGAAAAGCGTACAAAATGACAATTTAAATATTCATTCTCATATAGATTTATGGGCTAGCAATTATATTAGAAAATCTGTTAAAGGTGGAAGAGTTTCAGCAAATATAAGAAAATACATATCTCTATTTTGTAACATCTTGTTACCAATATTAAAACAGTATTTACCTGGTCGCTACGCTGGGGGGACTTTGTCCCCTGGAAGTAATTTAATAGATTTAATGAAACAGTATTGACTTTTAGGAGATAAAACTGAAATTTGTAAGAAAATTTCAAATCAACTACTTGAACAAAAAAAATGAATTTCTAATGGCTTTTGATGCAACATCTTTATATCCATCAGCTATGTATGATCAAAATTCAGAATACCCTAAAGCTGAATCAGCTAGAAAATTTCGTCAAGAAGAAGAACGAAAAATACTATATAAATTTAATACTCAAACATTTATACCTAAAACTGGAATATTCTCTGTTGTGTTTCAATATCCGAATGATATGTTTTTTCAACCAGTTCCTATTAAAGATAAAGTTAAAAATCAAAATAATAATTCTCATGTAAAAGTGATCAGGTTTAGAAATGGTATATGTTTTAATGTATTAACTTCTGTAGACATACAAGAAATTGTTAGATGTGGTGGAAAAATCTTACATATTACTGATGGTATAATTTATGAAAAAAATTATCAAGTTTCACCATTTCGAAATAATATTGAAAAACTTTTTAATTTGAGAAAAAGATATAAAACAGAAGGAAATATTGTAGGCGATGAGTTAATTAAATTATTGATGAATTCGCTATATGGCAAAACTGTGCTAAAAGATATAACCACTAAATATTATTTATGGAATTAGAATACATTGAGAAAAAATTTCACTCAAGAAGTAAAAGATTATGAAAAATTAAATGATGAACAATATTTAGCGAAAGTAGAAATGGAAGATGATGAATTTCTTAAAGCTAATATTGTAACAGATGGGAAGACGTCATTCATGCCATCACACTTAGGTTCTTTTATTCTTTCTCACTCTAGAAGATTCATGAATAACTTTATTTTAGAAATTAATGGTTTCAACGAAGAATACATTCATTATACAGATTCAGTAACAGCTGACACGCCTGTAATATTGAGAAAGAATAATTCATTATTTATTTCTAGAATAGATAGTATTGTAAACAACTACAAAATTAATACGTTTGAAATTAATGGTGATATGAAAGAAATTTCATTTGTTGATAATTTAGAAATTTATACTCATAATGGATGGAGTAAAGTAAAAAAAATTATTGGACATTACACAAATAAAAGTATTTATCGAATAAGAACAAAAATGGGAATAGTAGATGTTACTGAAGATCATTCATTGTTAGATGAAATAGGTAATAAAATAAAGCCGCAAGAATTAAATATAGGAACAAAATTACTACATAATAAATTATTTTTACACGACAATACAATCACACTGAAACAAATTGTAAGTGATATTTATGTTAATGATTCACCTAATTTAAGATGTAAGCAAGCATTTATAGAAGGGTTTTTTTAGGAGATGGCTCTGCTGGAATCTATAATTATGAATCAGGAGTCAGATATTGTTGTACTTTAAATAACCAAGATCTTAACCTCTTAATTAAATTAAAAACATATATTAATAAAGTCTATAACAATGATTGTAAAATATATGATACAATGAGATCATCTAGTGTATACAAACTTAGTTTTCAAAGTCCAAAACAATATGCTATATACTTTACTGAAAATTATTATAATCAGTTTAAAGAAAAACGTGTTCCTTGGTATGTTCTAAATGCTGAATATAATATTAAATATTGGTTCTTTGTTGGATTTTATGCAGCAGATGGGGGCGAGGAAATCTTTTTTTACAAGTAAATATGCAAGTATTCGTTTTACACAGAAAAATAAAGAAACCTTTAGTGGTTTATACATTTTGGCATCATCTCTAGGTATTAATTTGCTAGTAAGCGGAAAAAAGATAAACCATTATGCTTTAGTGCGTGTCAAGTTAAAAATAATATTACCAAAGATGTCACCACTGTAAGATATTTAAATAATAAACCACAATATGTCTATGATACTGAAACAGAAGATGGCGCATTTAATTGTGGTTTTCCATTAATTGTAAAAACACTGATTCAATATACATTTCTAATGAACTCTTCAATAATTTAGATGCTGCTGGGTATGTTGGGGGAGACTTGTGTCAAGGAAAAAATGATTATGGAAATGGTGGAATTATTTTTGCAATGTTTATTGCTCCTAAAATAAAATATTGTATTACTGTAGATGAACAAAGGAGACTTAGTGAAAAGAATACATTCAAAGGATATTCTCAAGATAAAATAAAAGTAGAAGATTTTCTAAAATTATATTCGGGGAAAACATTATCGACTACAGTTAATAAACCATGGAAAAGATCTTTAGAAACTAGAATTAGTATTCCTGATAAAAATAATAATACTGAAGAAAAAAAATTTTCTGGTCAAATAAATATTCTTAAACGTCAAGCACCTGATGAAAATGAAATTATGTTACCTTATAACGGAGAAGATATTCAAGCTGAAATATTTCAAACAATCGTCTGTGAGAGTAATTTAAGTGATGATGATGACAGGTGGGAATAATAATTTTTTTATTACATCTAAAAACTTATTACATCTAAAAATTTTATTGCATCTAAAAATTTTATTACATATGAAATTTATTTATAGAATATTTTGGTATTTTCTATTAAGTTTTTATTATTAGAATATATCATATAAAGTCTTATTATAAGATAATTTAAATATATTTTCACTAACTGTTGATTCTTCATCAACATCATAAATTACACTTTTTGGTAGAGGATGGCATTCCCTACTAGGAATATCTAATTCCAAATACATTTACTATTTGATAATAATATAATAGAGAAAAATATTGGTCTTTGATCTCTTTTGGAAAATTTAATAACACCACCATAATCTAAATCATTTTTAGTTTTTATTAAAGATGATAAAATTTCAAATTGATTAAATGTAAATCCTAATTTGAATTTTGTAGACCTAACACGTAGTTGTATAATAGTATCTTCAACTATTCCATTATTATTATTTTCAATTGTAAGAAAATGAAATTTAGATAAGTTTTGATTATATGTATCATTAATATCATGTTGAAATATAAATTTTTCTTCACTTAAATTTTTATAATTACTAGTATTTTTATTATCTTTTTTATCATTTACACCTTTTTCTGATGTTTCAGAATCATCATCTATATTATCATCATTATTATCATCAGATTCTTTAAAATTATTAGGATTATAGTCATTGTTAATAGTATAAGGTGTAGTCGACATATAAATTTTTTCTTGTTGTGCCAAACCATTGATATATGATTTAAATAAATTAATATTTATATTAAAATATAATCCTATATAAGTATCATTATCATATCTTTGGGGCATTTCTGATGTTTCTTTTTCATAAATTGTATCTCTATAATAAACTTGACATAATAATTCTTCATTATGTTTTTTACTTTCAATATGAATATTGAATTGATTTAATTCATCAACAAATAATCTAATTTTTTCTTTCGAAAAAGATTTTAATTTTTTTACTAATTCAGTAACATAAATATAATTATTTATCTTATTTTCTATCCAATCAGTATTACTAATTGGTAACACTGCTCTAATAAATCCATAAACATTATTATGTCCTATGATGACCATATTTTCTTTATTTAATTCAACATAGGCCACATCATTATACTTACTTACAATAACCATAAATTTTATAAATGGATCACCTGGAAATATACAATAATTTGTTTCTATAGCAGGTAAACCTTTTGTTTGTTCTTTAAATATTTCAGCTTGTAATTCGAACAAAATATTAACATCTATACATGGATTATTAATATTATCAAAACATTTATTTTCAAATCCCGATAATCTCGTCGAATAAGAAGAACAGGATGATAAGGGCGAATCTAAATTTGCTTTTTCCATTTTTTATTTTTATTTGAGAAAAGTTACTTTTTCATTGTTAAAAAATGATGTTACCAAATGTTGATGGAGGTACATATATCCCGAATAATCGTGAATCAGAAATAGAAATACAAAATTATATCATGAAAACTGGAGACGTTTTATCTGGTCCATTGCATCTTCCTATTCTTTCGCAACAAAATACAGAGTTAACAAATACAAAATATGTTGATACACAAATCAATAACTTAAAAGAAAAATATATATCCGATTTCTTGGTTCCACTGATGAATGAATTAAAGTTGCTTAAACTTAATGACAAATCATTAAACGAAAAATTATTAAAACTTGATAAAAAGGATAGAGAACTAGAAGCAGATGTAGCAAAACTTTTTAAAAAGATTTAGAACAATCAAAAATTTTAATATTACTTTCTATAAAGTTAAAATCTGCAGTCATTAAAAATAAACTTCAGATAAAATTATTGAAAGAACAATTGGAAGATGAAATAGAAAAACGTCCTAAAAAATTTTAAAGAATTTAAATAAGTTACAAGCTACATTCCAAAAAAGTGTTGATGAATTAAGTTCTAAAATTACTCAACAAATGAAAAAGATGAATAAAATAATAAATGAAGTAAACTCACTTAATCAAGAAGTTGATAAAATGAAAACTCTTAAAATCAATTTAGAAAATGAATTAAAGAAAAATTTACAAGAAAACTCTAAAGGAAATAAGGAACAGTTAGATGTTGTTAAAAATCAGTTAGATGTTCTCAAAGTTCAATTGAATGCTCTTAAAACGGCGTTGAAGATTAATCAGCAGAAAATGCAAGTTAATAGAAAAGAAATTAAAATACATCACACGCTGCTTTACGCAATAGATAAAGTGCAACAGAAAATTAATGAAGTTATCACGAAGTTGTTGTCCATTCACACACGTAAATCTTGATAGAACATTGTTCAGAGGCTTTAGCCGATCACACGCGAAAATCTCCAAAAAAATTTCCCAAAAGTCAAATTTAATCCTAACAAATGCCTATAATTTGTAAACACAGACTTAAACATTTTGCTTCAAATAAAAAAATAGCACATGAACCATCTATGAAATCTGTTTACCATTATAACAATGTAGAAACTATTCAAAAAAGAAGGAGATGGCATCTTTTCTGGTATTGGAAGTATCGTTAACTTGATTAAAAATAATAAAGATTTGATTTCATCTGCTGTTAAAGGAGCAGCTGCTATAGGTAGTACTGCTAGTGCGATATCAAATGCTGTTAAGTCACAAAACGAATTAAAACAACTAGAAACTATTCGTTAACTTAAGAATGATTCTGAAGAACTAAAAAATTAAAAAACTTTCAGAGGAAACAAAAACCAAAATTGCTAACATAGCTGTTGATTGTAAACATAATGAAAAAACAATTGAAGAAATGAGAGGTAATGGTGTGAACAGCGGAGTTGGTTTAGCAAAATTCTAAAATTATATTTTAGTAAAATTTTTTTAGTAAAATTTTTTAGTAAAATTTTTTAGTAAAATTTTTTTAGTAAATTTTTTTGGTACAATTTTTTCTGTGTGTGAGAAAAAACAAAAAAGTCAAATTATTTTTTGAAAAGTGTATTCTCTTATCGAAGGCAAATTTAGATTAGACGATCCTCCGTTCGTCAGTCACAATCAAAAAAAGAATGACTATATAAGAATTGCTATGAATCCCGGATCTTCTAGTAGAGTAAATACTGGAGGAGATTTAATTTTTGAAGTTGATAATCAGCAAAGTTATTTATATTTACGTGATTCCTTTTTACACTGTGAATATTCTTTATATAGTGATGCCAATTTTACAACACCATCACCAGATAGCGATAATATTGCAATAGAAAATAATCTTTTTCTGAGATTATTTACACAAATGCGTTTAGATGTTGCAACTCAAAATATAGAGGCAAAAAGTGATTCTCCATATGTAATTTTAACAGACGGAAAATAGCTGCGCGTCTTGGTGGATTTGAACCACCGACCTCTGGCATTCTAGGCTACGCTCTACCAACTGAGCTATCGACGAGCGACAGAACGACATAAGTCCTCAATTGAAGAACCCGCGTAGGAGAATCCGATAGCTTCATCCTCCAAGACAACATAGCATTAACCGTCAAGCCAAACTACTGAAGCAAGTTATCAGTAATTCAAAGCCAGCATTATACTTTGAAACGGGGACTTAGTCCACACAAGTATTCAAAGAAAGCTGCAATGATAATTTTAACAGACGGAAAATAGCTGCGCGTCTTGGTGGATTTGAACCACCGACCTCTGGCATTCTAGGCCAACGCTCTACCAACTGAGCTATCGACGAGCGACATAACGACATAACGTAATTGATACAATGCTTAGATTTTTAACAATTGGTGAAAATAATAAAAAGCATGAAATCGAAGGTTGGTTTCCTGATACTAATGATGGTATAATTGTTGATGATTTAACTCACGCTATAACAGATGCCGCAGGAATTGCGAAAGATGTAGAAAATATTGCAAACCATTTAAATGAAACAAACAATAGTGCATATAAAGAAAGACGTGAATTAAACAAGAAAAGTAAACAGACAGTAAATTGGTCATTGTCTCCATTATTTGGATATTTAGATCATGATAAAATATCATGTGAATTAAAATGTAAATTAATAATTCATCGTACAGCAAATAATGAATTAATCTTTTATGGTAAGACTGGAAAAAAAGCATATTTAAAAATTGATAGACTTGAATGGTGGATAAAACATATTACTCCTAGTTTAGAGGTTGAAACAGCTATTGCAAAAAGATTAAATACTAACAAACCAATTCCAGTTAATTTTCTAAAGCAAACTGCTAGTTCGGAAACGTTTTCCGAACAAAGATTTAACTGGCATTTTAGTAGAACTTCAAATACTCCAAGATATTTATTACTAACATTTCGAAGAAATAATTCTCCAAGTTTTGATAAGAACAACAATCTTTTTCATATTAATACAATTCGAAGTTTACAAGTTGCTTTAAATCAAACCCGATATCCAATTGATCCATTAAGATTCGATGATACCAATAATCAATTTATGGAAGGATATGATGCTTATAGATATCTTTGTATAGAATTTGGAGTTGAACCACAATTAACTCCTGGAGATTGGAGACATTTATATCCTGTTTTCTGTTTCGATTTAAGTGCACAATCTGAAGATATTATCAAGACTGGTTGTGATGTAACAATTAATATTGAAAAGAAAAATTCCACAACTTCATTGATGGCCTATGGTTTATTGCTAGAAGATGTAAAATATTCTATTGAAATTCTTAATGGAAAGATGTCTAGGATCGGCTAGAGCCTCTGAACAAAGTTCTATTGGTTAAAACCCAAGACTTCGTCGATAGGTTATTTAAAATTTTTAGTAACATAAAATTTGTTCTTAAGTTAAAATTTGTTCCTAACTTAAAATTTTTTCATAAACACAATGGATTAAAAAAATTCTTAACTTAAAGTTTTTTGATAACTACAATATTAAAAATCCTTTTATAACTTAAATTTTTTTCATAACTACAATAGATTAAAATTCTTTTATAACTTAGAATTTTTTATTAAAAATGTCGCAAGCGAAAAGTAATAATAATAATAAAACTGTTGAATTAAAATTACGTAACATTGTTGACAAAAATACACCTAAAACTATTGCTGTTGACAAAAAGAAATATTCCATGAGTAAACCAATGATAGAGAATATTAAATTACAAGAAGAAAGGAATGGTGGAATTCTGCAATTAATTCCACTAATAATATGAGGTATAACAGCAGCAGGAAGTGTTGCAGGTTGGACAGCTGGTATTGTCCAAGCAGTAAATAAAAATAAATCAGAGAAGGCAGCATTAGAAGAACAAAGACGTCATAACAGAGAGCTAGAGAAAGTTGCTAGAGGGCAAGGAGTAGTAGATAATTTTATTAGTAAATTTTATTTAGTTGACGAAGGAAAACGAGTTCTCAAAGACATTTTACATAATGTTGATGATTTCATAGAAATAAAAGGAACAAAAGATGGTTCTGGAATATATGAAAGTCCTAGTATGATTCGGTAAAAACCTAGTGATCTTTGGTCCGATCGGCTAAAGCCTCTGAACAAGGTTCGATTAGGTAAAACATTTATTTTATTTTCTCTTCAAAAATGTATTCTACAAATTCCGAAAATTTAATTAAATTAAAAATTTCTAATTTAGATTTATTGAATTATCTCTTAAAAGTACATAAAACCCCAAATTGTCAGCATAGCGGAGGTGATTCAACTTTGTTGTATTCCGGACATACAAAAAACATTAGAAAACTTTCAAGAAAAACATCTTCCTGGTCATTCTTATACCGGTCCAGGGACTCGATTAGATATAAGACTAGACGAGAATAATGATCCAAAACCAGGTAAAGACTCAATAAATAGAGTAGATGCAGCAGCTTATAGACACGATTTAGCATACAGAGAACATGATGATATAACTTCTAGACATGTAGCTGATAAGAAGATGATTCAAGAATTAGATAGTATTCAAAATCCTACATTTAGAGAAAGAATTGAAAGAATGTTTGTTAAGAAAGCTTTACAAGCTAAAACATTGTTCGGACAGGGTTTAGTCAAAACTCATAACTCTGAAACCTACGCGTCTGAAATTCACAAGGAATATAGAAGGCCTAAATTAACTATTGAAAGTAAAAGTATTTAATAAAGATGATATTTGGAGTGCTGATCTTATTCATATGCCGAATGATTCTGATTGTAAATACGCATTGACCGTTGTAGATTTATATACACGATACGCTTGGGTAATGCCTTTAAAAAACAAAAGTGGTTTGTCATTTAAATATGCGTTTGAAGAAATCTTTAAAGAAAGTAATAGAAAGCCAAAGAAATTGTTTGTTTGTAAAAGATCGGAGTTTTATAACAGAAATGTTCAGCCACTATTTGAAACTGTTTATTCAACTGAAAATGCTGGCAAAGCTGTTGTAATAGAGAGGTTCAATAGAACGTTAAAAAATAAATTATTCAAGAAATTTACAGAACAAGGAAATCAGAAATGGTTAAAAATATTACCAGAAATTGTAGATCAGTACAATAATAAAGTTAGGTATTGAAGAAACTCCAAAGAATGCTTCTGACGATCCTGATTTGATACAAAAAGAAAATTCGAAAATAATTATTCGAATGAGAGTAATCCGAATTTTCAGAAACGTAAGCCGAAATTTAAAATAGGAGATAGAGTAAGGATATTTAAGTATAAGAATAAATTTGAAAAAGGCTTTGTTGGCTATTGGACTAAAGAAATATTTGAAGTTTGCAAAGTAGATCAAACTTATCCGATTACATACGAAATCAAAGATTTAGATGATCAGGAAATCACTGGCAGATTTTATCAAAACGAATTAGAAATAAGTGAGCTTTAGTGATTGGAACTAACGTTTTTCGGGAATTAAATTCCCCTATTCAATTCTAACATAATATCAAGAAATGGTACTTCTTCCTGCAATTTAAATAAAACATATAGACATAATTGATCACAATAAGTAGTTCCTGGTGTTTGAATTTGAAACGTATTATAAGTTCCATTGCCAAGTAATTCTTTGACTTCATTTATAGGGGGAGGTCCATAAGAGTCGAAATAGTAATTATCTCAATTTTTATTTCTTTGTCTTGCTGACCAATGTACTCAGTTTTGATCTGACGTATGGAGATTTGTTACAAAATTCACTTCAGGTACATCTTTTATCAATAGTAATTCATCTATCATCAATATGTGAAAATTCTTTATTCCCAATTGATTAGCAATTTTCTTTAGATCAAAATTCGTTGTTGCTTGCGTTCCATATAATTTTAAGAACTCGGTAATGCTAGACGTTTTATAATTAAAAAAAATTCTTATAGGGATTCCTATAAGTCAGATGGGGGGTATTAAGTTAAAAAACTGTCGCATAATGATGACTTTCCTTACTACTTATTCGATTTTGAAATGATTTAATTTAATCTAAATTAAGAAGTGACACTTGTAAGGAATCGGTTTATTAGCAAAGCTAGTGCTTCACACATCTTTAATCAACTGCAATTCATTTCTCATCAATACGTGAAAATTCTTTATTCTTAATTGATTTGCGATCTTATTAAATCAAAATTTGACGTGGTTTGTTGCCGTATATTTTTGGGAAGTCTCTAATGTTACTCATTTTTATAGAATATAAAATGCTTCTATTATATTAGCGTAAATGTAAAATCAAAAACAGCAAATGCTTATTTCACTTTGGTTACATGCACTTTGCATACATTCACTTTGGATACATTCACAGAATACATGCAGATATGTCCACGCGTGGACGCGTTCTATTTGGTTGAAGCACGGTATTGTATGTACATGTACAACAGGAAATAGCATTGCATATAAAACAGAGAGATTCAAAAATGATAAGTTTTCTTCACAACGCGACTCATGTCCACGACGTGGACGCAATCTAATTGGTTGAAGCACGGTATTATAACTGAATGGCGCACCATTGTTTAGGAAAATTATAATGAAATAGCTCTTAACATTGAAAATGAAGTGTCGTGCGGGCGTATCGCAGCAACAATAGCGGAGTTTCACATCCAAAATTCCATTGCATATGTCAGCGCGGTATTGTAGCTGAATGACGCACCATTGTTTGGGAGAAGAATGGAATCATTTTGTATGTCACACAATTGCTTTGCACAATTAATCTCTAGTTGCCGCACCAAAATTCTCCATCCTTTTGTAGACAATCTTCCAATATGGCTAGGTTGCGTTTTTAAAAGTCTAAGAGGAACCTGCACTCTACAAAATTTAGGAAATGTGTCGGCTAATTGTCCTAATTTCATAGCAAATGAAAGTTCGGTGCGTGAAAAATTGATCTGATTTTTCTTGAAAAGACTATAAAAATGTGTTTTGTCATTACCACAAAGAGACAGCAGATGGTGATGTGTTTGTCGATAAAAATTTTACACATAGCACTGAGTGAATTGTTTCTTTATTCATGCAACAACAATTCGCGTAAGTTTCCAATTGTGTTATCCTCTCCACCATTGCCTCTATAAAATTCTCCAAAGAATCTGTAAATTCAAACCTTTCAACAATAGTCTCCATTAATTCCTCTCGTAATTTGTTGATCCTCAGCGGCAACTGTTGTTGTCTTCTATCTTCATTTTGCTTTTTCTTGAAATTTTTTCTTTCTATCCGTGATGCTACGATGAAGTCTGGATCAAACAAATGAGGGCATTTAGCAGTCTCCTTTCTAACAAATTCGAAATAATCACCGTGTTTTTCTGAAGATATAAACAAATTCGCGATCTCACAGAAGAAATTTGCCAAATTTTCTCTGATAATCGTTGATTGAGTAGCGGAAAAATCTTGGCTCATTTTGAGAAATATATGACGAGACAGTTTTGGCACAACCTTCACTGACAAGAAACACTGTTAAATTAAATAAGTCTTCAGCACAATTGTTTGAAAAAGCCATATCGATTATTGTTGTTGTGTATTGTTTCATGGCACTGCAGCTGGAGTAGGATTTGCTGGATATATATTCCACGTCTTTCAAATGTCTAAGTGGGGGTGGCAGCTGTTTGTTCTGAAATGCTTTTCTTCATGAATGCGAGAAGCAGATGTTCTCTACAATTGAGTGATCATCTGAGTGCAAAGCAGTAGTAACTACTTGAATTACTAAAACACCTGAAGATATAACAATTGTAAGAGCACCTAAACTTATTGTTAAGATTATCCCAATTCCTTGTGTTACATTCTTAACTTTAGACCATCTTTTTCTCAACTTTTTATAATGCTCTAATCTTAATAATAATTGAGATTGCTTATCTTTTATATACGTAACTGTATCTTTGTGTTTTTCTTTGTTCATTTCATATGATAACGAAGGACATATTTTTGATGTTTCTTTCATTTTCGTCGTCGCCGTTGCCGTCGAGGTTTCTCCCATTTTCGTTCCCGTTGAGGTTTCTTCCATTTCTGAGGTCTCCATTTTTTAAAAAATATTTTGAATACAATCTTCTGGTATATTGAGACTACGTGAAATTCGTAGAGTGCCTAAATTTTCGACTACGTGATATTTTTCGACCACGTGATAATTTTTAGATTACGTGATATTTTGTGACAACTTAAATTTTCGTCCACGTGATATTTTTCGACTGCCTAACTTTTCAAAATTTGTTGCTACCTAAATTTTCGGCCACGTGAAATTTGTCACTATCTAAATTTTTTGAAATTTATAGACGACGTAAATTTTTGAAAAATCCCTAGAAGTGTGACTTCCGGTGCGAGCGAAGCGAAGCTATGCGCTGGATGTCATACCTAATACTACTGGCATGATTACTTCAAAAATAAAAAGTAATAATATGCGCGTCTGGCAAGGTGAGAATTATATACATAAATTCTTACAATTACTCGAAAGTGCTGCCTAATTTCAGCACAAATATGATTCTTAACTCCAACGCAAGTCATTGAATATGTCAGCAGATGATCAAGTAAACTTTGAAAGTTGTAAATCCTGTGCAAGATGTAATAAAACGTTTGATGAAGATAAAATCAAAAAAGTACGCGACCATGATCACATCACTGGTAAATTTAGAAACGCGCTATGTGCAAGATGTAATTTTTCACTGAGACTGAAACGGCGTACTCTACCCGTTATTTTTCATAACTTCAAAGGTTATGACAGTCATATGATAATATAAGGGGGTTACGAAAAATGAAAGAGTGGAAGTTAAGTGTGATAGCTCAAACGAGAGAAAGTTCACGGCCATGACAGCAAAAGTACCAGTTGATAAGCTAAAGAAAGTAAGACAATCTATTTTGATATAAAATTTTAGATTCCTATCAATTCATAGCTTCATCACTAGCATCTCTCGTTCAAAATCTTAAGTCTTTTCCACTAACGCAAAATTTGAAGAAACAATATCCTAACTTGACAGATGAAGTCATCACACGCAAAGGAGTGTTTCCATATGCATATTTTGATGACACTTCTAAACTTAGTGAGACTTCTCTTCCATCAATAGATAAATTTAAAAATGATTTGACTGGTGTAGAATGTAAGGTAGAAGATTACAATCATGCATAAGTTGCATGTACAAAATTTACTGTCAAACTTTTAGCGATTATACGTGCACGTATGATCGCCTATGTAAAATTAGATGTATTTTTGCTGACTGATGTATTTCAGGAGTTTCGACGAGTGGCATTAGAAAAAGATAAATTAGATCCTGTCCACTTTGTCAGTCTTCCAGCCATGTCATTCCAGTCTGCTTTTAAAATGACTGGAGAGACCATCAATATTTTGCAAGATCCAGAGATGTATAATAGATTTGAACGAGGAATTCGCGGTGGTCTCATATTTGTAAATGGGCATCAAATAAAATCAAAAAAGTAGATGATGATCAGATTCATCCAAAGTACGATGACCAGAATAATTAATATGGAAGTTCACTGTCCAAACCTCTACCTCACTCTGAGCTTAGCTGGTTGGATGATAGTGAAATTCAACATTTCTCCGACCCTTCAAACATACTAGCTATTCCAGATAATGGTGAATGGGGATATCATTTTGAGATAGATCTTGTCTATCCAAATAGCATTAAAAATATAACTGTAGATTTCCCACTTGCACCCGAATCAGGTGAAGTGACTGAAGATATGTTTTCGGACTTTATGAAACAATTTATAAAGATTTAGAAGGGAGCGGGTAGCCCAAGTATATGCCTTGCCGTAAACTTTTGCTTACTCAATTTGATAAAGAAAATTATTTGGTCCACTTCTACATCTTAAAATTTCATTTAGAAATGGACATAATTTTAAAAACAGTTCAACGCATTATAAAATTTAGACAGAAAGCCTTTCTGAGACCTTATATTGACAGTGACAGCCAGGAACGTGCACTAGCCCAAAATAATTTTGAAAAGGATCTCTATAAATATAAGAATAATAGTATTTTTGGTAAGACGATGGAGGACGTTAGAAAACGTATAAATTATAAACTTGTGAATCATAATGATAAATTTCAAAAGTTAGCGACATCACCTCTCTTTATTGATAGAAATATTATAGATGATGAGTTGGTTGGTGTTAAAATGATAAAATCAGAAGTAGAGTTGTGCAAGCCTATCTACATTGGACAAGCTGTATTGGAGTATTCCAAGGTTGAAATGTATCAACTATTCTATAGAATATTAAAACCAAGTCCAAAAGACGTGCGTTTAATGGGCGGTGATACAGACAGTTTCTTTCAAATATCGCTGCTCAGAAAGAGTTAAATTTCAATGAAGTAGTAATTTGATATACCAAATTATCATACAGATCACCTACTATAATCTACTAAAAATAAAGCAGAATTAGGATGCCTTAAAGATAAAATGGCAGAAAAGGAAATTAAAGAAATGATTCTTCTTCCTCCTAAAATGTATTCTTTGAAACCAAAAGGCTCCAGTGAAAGTATGAAGCGCGCAAAAGGCATATCTAAATGGATTATTGTAAATATGAAACATAGGGCCTATACGATGGCCTACATAAATGAGATCATAACGTTTGTCAACATGACTTTCTTAAAATCAAGGACACATGAGGTAAAAACTCATACATTTAGGAAGCGAGCACTTTCAGCGTGGGAGGATAAGAGGTGTTGGATAGGACATAACATATCTCTTCCACATGGACATCCTGACATAAACATATCACCACCCAAAAGAATTAAACTCACATTACCACATTAAGGAGACATGTAAATAGATTCATTCTCAAATCAGTAGTTTGATGATGTTTTTTGTTGATATTCATTTTTGCTTTATGTATCGCTTTAGATCGCACTTCCTTGTGAATATATGCCTACAGTCAGTTCATTCCCACTATATCTATGAAAAGATTTTCCCACTTTGTCAACGCTTCTTCAAAACACTTTTTCATACATATCTTTATATTTCAATAAAATCTTACACTGACTTTACTTTGTTTTCCGAAACACTAAAGTTATGAGGAACTTATTATCTTTCACATGGATGTACTGATGTAAACCATTTGTAATTTTGAGAGAAATAGATGGGATAGTTTGTTTGATAACACGATGGTACAAAATAGGTTTAGACATCTTTTCAACGATTCCATAGGAAGCGTCTTTATCATGAATGGTATCACGTAAAATGCATTCTTTTTCTCACCAACAGAAATAGGTGAAATCAGATTACTTTGAATGTAGATATGTTGTTCATGTTTATCTAGTGTCATTGCTGTTCCTACACAAATCGTGCATGAAGTAGCAAACTTATCTTGTAGCAACGAAAAACCAAAGATCTTTTTTCAAATGTTTACTCAATTGACATTGAATGTCATCCAGCTTCAGAACAGCACTTTGATTATTAATTGAAAACGAAATGTGATGTGCCTTTGCAGCATATCTGCTTTTCAACGCTTGCTTCAACTTATGTTGTATATATGGATTTATGACATGAATAGAGATTTCAGCTGTATTATATAGACGCGGCATTGTATTGATGCTAACTTTAGTTTCTTGATAATATTGGTAATTTTTCTTGATGCGATCATCACAGATGTCCACCCACCATTCATCATTAACTGAATCAGCTTAAGTGTGATATTCATGAGAAGCATAAACCATACCGCCTCCAATAATAGGTGATACATGTCTTACAAAATGACGCAAGATTGGAGAGAAATAAACTGTAAGTTTGTCATTATATTTCTGAATAACCAACTTATCCTTCCGAGCCATGACTTTCTCTCCATACTTCTTACCCACAGTCTCATTCCATCGTTTCACTAACTCAATAAGTGTCAAAGGCTTGACACCACGCTTTTTCAAAATGATACGTTCTTCACCTTCTACAACATCTTCATCATTGCAATAGCCATTGATGTAAGATGCAGACTGTGTCCAAAACCGAGATGTGGATAGGATTAATTATCCAACCTCAATGTAAGACCTTTAGTAAAAGAGTAAAAACGATCGGAATGTCTCACGTACCATTCATATATAGTAGACTCATAAACTTTCCGACCCTCATTTTTCATAATAGAAGCATTACCACTATTGAATGCTTTAATGATTTTCTCTTCATCTGATGATCCATAATAATCTCATTCTAACTGATTCCATTCATAATTCCACTTTCCATCTGATGTTAAATTGCATGGAAAATTGAATGCATTATTCATCGCTATTCCATCATGGGTATGAGGAGTCAATACCATCTCTTCCAATTCATTCACATTCTGAATATTTCTATCATAACAAATGCTGGAAACACCTAATTCACATTCACCTTCTAGAAGTAATGGACGATTCAATTCTACTCGATAGTCTGATGGTTTATTATTGGGAAATTTATTCATAGAAGCATTACTGGGTAAGTAAAGTAGAAACGAATCCTTATTTTCATATTCTATGTCATTCACATTGGAAACATGTATTTCCACACTTTTGCATTAATTCTTCATTCGGAAATGGAGTGTGATACTTGTCGCAGCATCTTTATGAAAAGGAATCAACGCACCAGCATCGTCATAAATTGCAATATAAATTTGTGGTATATAGTTTGCTTAATGCACTTCCCTAGAAGTATGCTTAGATAGAATGCTGCAGCTTTTTGGTTGGTAGGGTATTGTTGCCAGAAGTGGAGCTTCAACATCTTCCACACGTACATCTTCACCAATATTGGAATATATCTGAAAATAGTTAATACGACGCGAGAACGATATGCTCGCGCTAGCTTTTGTTACAATACCACTTTTAAAAGTATTTTGATCAAATCCCAAAATGTCCATTAGGGTATTGTCCATAATCAGCTCAATACCTTTCCCACTTGCACTAAGAGACAGAACACCTTCTTTTCAGAAAAAGAAATATGCTGTTCATTAATCACTTTATTCAAATAATCTATAGCCAATTTCTATGAAGTGATAATGTGAGGTGTCAACACTCTTGTTTTTTATGTAAGATACCACTTAAAGGATCTATACACTTTCTGTATAACGATACGGACCATTCTGTATCAAATTGATTTGAGCTATTACATGCCAGATAGCGGATATCAAATTTGCCATGTGCAGCTGCAGAACGATGTCGCAAGAACTGATGTAAATCTTTTGAACAAACCAATACTAGATCATCATCATTTAGTTTACTGATTACGATATGATTAGACAACTTGTTGTAAGTTAATGTTGCCACTTGTTTACCATCTATTCGAAGGAGGATATAGTTAAATTTCTTCAATAATGCTTCAGGAATCAAGTTCGTCTTTCTTGCTTTAATCACAATCTTCTTCACCAGCGTCCTTTCATTTTTTGGAAATAGATCCACATAATAGGTTGATTTGATGCTGATCTCATCTGTATGAAAAGTTATCACATAATCTTGAATAGCTTAAGTTTTGTCCCTTTAAGTTTTGTCGATGGAAACTCAATGTTCCACAATCATTTGAGAAAGACATTATCATCCTTCATCGATCCCACCCGTTGCATGAAAATAGCAAATCTTTTCATAAAGCATTTATTGAACGACTTGAACAAGCATGCATTACAAATTTAGGGTTTGAAACAGATAAAATAGATACAGTTGGTAGCTGTCATATAAACAGCAATGATGACCAAACATTACCTTAGCAGTGTTAAGATATGGAGGAAAAAAGCATTGATTATGAATGTAGCGCCTACAACAAACATTTAAAATAGGAACATTCAATTCCTTAAAAAGGCTAGTGACTTCATGATAGTGTTGAATGGCTCTACTATCCCAAGGTGGAAGTATAATATCATTAATGTTCAGATTGGAAAATAGCTTCTTCTCCTTAGTAGGATCATTACAAAGGATATGTACAATATTGAAAGCTGCTAACCATCTTTTAAAGTCAGTAAGAAGAGTACTTTCATTAGAAAAGCCATAGTCTTGCAAGTATTGCTGATTAAGTCCATGGATGTGTTTTGTCGCCCAGCTATCAGTGTTGGGATCACTGTTGGCATGTTGATGGTAGTCAGTAATAATCTCATACGACCAATTGTCCATAGCAATAGTACTGAGCTCCTGTACAGGTTCACCCTCACAATCTATAAAAATGATGGTAGATGACTAAAAAGGAAATTACATATTTTTACTCATCTGATGAAGAGTCCTATAACATATTGCAAAATGATGAAGTACATCGATGCTGTTCACGACAAAATACACAAATAACATGATGGCAGCAAGAAGTAAAATGTATCTGAGAAGTCCACGTCTACGACACTCAAAGCACATGAGCGAATTGTCATAAGGTAGAGATAGAAAATGATTAGTGATTCTCCTTCCTTGACTTGCGTTTACCGGCAGCATTCTTCTCTGACTTGCGCTTCGTACCGCTCTCGTTGAGGATTGGATCAATAATGTCATGACGTCTGGTTACTTTGGTATATATAGGATGGACTGAGTATGCATCGATATAGAGGCTAATTTGTTATTCTGGTGATAGCCATAATATATTCCATTGATATATATAAGCAATATTCCAAGTGCCTTCTGCGAGGTCTTCACATCTGATGGGTGTTACTTCATCTCCATTCTTTTTATAGTATGACCACCAATGCGATAGTGGTAAAGAAAGCTTTTTACCATCCCATATCTCTTTCTATATGGAGTATCATTGTCATCTCTCGCCTTCCATTCCTTGCTCAGGGGAGTAGGGATGTCCATATTTAATGTTGCAAACTCTTCAATAATATCGAGTTGGCGGCGTATGTATGGATTCACAGGAATGACTAGTCCCCATACTGATTGTTCAATATCTTCACATCAGTGGAAGGAATCATTCCCGTTTGGAAATACTATACTATGATCGTAATAACGTGTGGCTTGTCTAAATTTACGCTGTAGTGGGGTAGGATTATGTACCTTTGTTGTATCTTCTAATGGCCTCAACATAAGACGGTTTGATTGTAGCGAACCGTGTAATGCCTGAACACCATCTTGTCCTGCAAGTGTAATACATGTAGTAGATGCCTGAAAATAAAAGAGAGGCTATTAAGTTAACGCTTAAGGGAGGAGAGGAAGGAAGGTTCCGACTTACAATTTCAGATGGATAATATGATAGGAATGTAGAGGGAGAAGGTGCGTCCGACACTTGCACGACACAAAGACAGAACGATTGCCACTCTGAAAACCTCATTATTTATAGAGTAATGCTGGATTCTCATTAGACAACGCTTATCATTGGCCAATAACAACAAATTGATTCGAATCCAGGTCTCAGTTTTCTCGTCCGATGCTTCGTTCGCCCGTTAGAGCCCAAAATACAAAATTCAACCTTCGTCAATTTTCCAACATGACCAAAAATCTTTAAGTCACTCTCAAGTCTAAACTAAGGAAGGTATGGCCGAACTGTGCTTTCCAATGAATTTGTCGCACTCCTAGCTTTCTAACGAGCTATTGCACGACTTCCTACGATCACTAGAATCAAAGTTGGAAGAAACGATGCCGACGGGGGTCGAAGTTCTTCATTCTTTGCCCTACGACGCTGGAAACAACTCTTCTAGTCCCAACTTTGGCCACAAAGCTCAAATCCGCCGTCCATTTTACCGTACGAGGCTTTGTTTAGCCGCTACAGCCATTGTCTCACTAAAAACCCTCTTAAATCAACCTAATGGACAAAAGACCTCCACCTACACCCATGAAACTCAACACACGTCGACGCAGAATTTCATCAGGAATCCAAATCTAATGGCAACTGTCACCTCCAAACACTCCTACACACAAAAAACATAGACTGCCGCCCAAGACCATCCCCTACCTGGTAGGTTGACCACAACCTACCCTGACGGTCGACCCAGACCGATAACAACCAACTCACGCTCCAGATGGGAGTCGCTGTTCTCAGTTGGGAGTGATCCTTACTACTGTGAGAAGACAGCATTTTCGAACAAAGGGCCATGATTTTGTGATAAATTCACGAAATCAGTCACTTTTTATTAGTTCACTGATTTTGATGACCAGTATATCAAAAGAGAGCTCAGAAATGCTCGTTTTCTCCCTTTCCTGATTCATTTCCATACTTACATGTCTTCTTACTGAAAAATTGCGTTTTGTAAATGCAACGATTTTCATATTTTGGGCACTGCTCACAAATGCAGCAAGGGATACAGTCTATCATAGCCATTTCAAAGTTGGGAAGCAAGCTATCGGATGATGTATGACACTCTAATGTGCGACACGATTTGAAGGCATTAGAATTATCGATTCAATTTCAGTGAAATGTAGGTGGTCCGTCTTTTGTGATCAGCTCTGTATATGATGGAGTCATATTGTGTTGTGATTTATACACCATTTTTGCATGCATGCATGAGACATTGTGCCTTTGAAAAAATGTCGGCCTTTTTCTAAGTGATCACACATTCTCTTGATTTTTGCAGAATGCTTGGATAAATTCAATCGATCTAATGAATGGAAGCATTTTGCTTTAGATTATAGATTCCTTCTCAATAAAGTGGAAATGTTCAACGGAACTTGTTTTTATGTACTCGAAAGTTTGAGGATATCAGTAAGCTATCGACATAGTTAAATCTTTAATTTAGGAACAACCCAAGTGGTGGTCAAGATAACAATTAACAAAGAAAGTCGATTTATTGGAATAGATATTCATTTCTTCATTTGAATTAACACACTTAAGATTTCTTTCATCCTGACCTTTCATAGTAGCTGCAGAAAAATCATACGATATCCTTGACCGTATTGACAAGTATTAACTGTCGATAAAATTTAGACGAAAATATAATGTAATAAATCTAATAATGCAAATTCACGATATAATAATAAAGCTCACTCAGCATTATTGTGCGATGGCTGTTCTTTTCGGTAGACATTCGAAATGCAATAAAATAGGACATTAGACATTAAAGACTTCATAACTGCAATAAATTCTGACAACTTTTGTGAATTTCTGTGGAATTCATTGTCAACTAAATTGCAAGAAAAATAGTCATTCTGTTGACTGAACAATGTTCTCTGTAAAATTCAATGAGTGCAAATGAGATAAAATCAAGAAAGTTAGTATCCTTAAAGTGATAGACAGTGGATGAGATAAACTGTCTCTATTTATACTAGTACCAATTTGCTTCTCTTGTAACAATGGATGATAAAAGAAGCATATTTGCATTTCTGATCACAATCATTGGCGCCTTCTCCGTACCTGCGAGGCCTTCGGCACATCCTCAAAAATAATTTTCAACATCTATAAAAATGAAAATTGTCATCATTCATCAGATTTTATTTTAATTCGATAGTTCATCGTGAAAGCTGTGTACAGCTTTTCGTCTGAAAATCAGACGCTCAGCCTCAGAGTGAACAGTTTTGCAGCACGTGTTCGATTTACAACTGTTTTCTTCTAACAATCATACACACAAGCTAGTTGTGTTTTCAGACGGAGCATTGATGTTCAGACAGAGCGAAAGAGAATTGTGTGGGTTTGAGACAGTAATCGCAGGCACCCGCGCCAATATTGGCTTTCCCGATAAGCATAATGCTTTGACGTCTCCAGTTTTTGCAATGAAATTCTATGCAATTCTTGATCGAGGCGCGGTACCTAAATATAGTAAGGGAAGCACAACCCAATTGTTCCTGGCTTCTTTTCATGTTAGAGAGGCCACTACATAAACAGTAGCAGATGGCTGACGCTCTGACAAGACTGCGATCAGATGATGAGCGTTCTCCACTGAATGCGGAATAATGCATCTGACTCGAACACCCAGATTCGGTAGAATTCCGTACTTTGTTAGTAGCAAAGTCTGGCCCCCATCCGCCGCATTTGCACTAAAGTACATGACCGTGCTCCGGGCATCAGATTACACGCCCACGCATCAGAGCACGGGGTTGCTAAGAGGACAGGAAACAGAGCACACGCCCACGCATCGGCGCACTTGGGTTAAGAGCACGGAGCACCAATCGGAGCACGCGGCGTCGAGCACGTGTGATGAGTCACAGCAAGGTATATAAGTAAGGTGCTGTCAGAGAAATTCATTCTCATCATATGTCGACAACAGTAACGAGTAGATTACGCCCTCTGGCTGAGACACGTCATCCCAAGGAGGAGATATCCTATACACCTTATTCATCGAAAGACTTTATTGTGGAACGAGACTGTAATACACTGTATATTATTCCGACAAAGGAGAAGAGTGTGTCGTTAGAGAAGATTATCGCAGAGCTTCGTATTCAGTTGTTGAATGTAATACTGTATGGACCACGTTTCTTGTTTGATATTCGAACATCTGCAAAATTCCCCAAAGTTGCACTGGACGTCTCCTATCGCTATTTGAACATTGGTGACGATTGGGACGTGGAAGAACTGATTGATTCATTGCAGAAGAAGTTACGTTCTCAACTGGAGTGTCGTTATTTTGGGGGAATCTTGTGTATGCAGATTGGCATTGGGTTTGGTTCATTGTTTACGTAAGATACATTATGTGAACCATGATATAATGGGGCCACCAACAAAGAAGAGGCGAACCACAGTCCGTCCCCGCCCTCAACCCTATTATGAGTGAGAGTTTTGCAATAAACGCTTCCGTCTGTTTTCACAATGCATCCGTCATGGACGCAAGGAGATAGGGAAGGAGTATTGCGATCGTTGTGGGAAATGGTGGACTACCGATCATTGCTGCTCTCTGGATAGGGGTGACTGGGGCGACAAGGAGAGTGAGTTCACCTGCCTGCTTTGCAAACAAGACTATAATATGGAAACTTACCATAAACACCCATGTGTGGGTCGGTGCAGGTACTGTGATGAGAAGATTCAGGAGGAGGAGAATGAATGGAATGAACATTTATGTCCCTATTTGAGCATGTATATGCCCACCGAACCCTTGGACCCGAATCGCCCAGTGGAGTCGGAGAGTACGAATTCATATCTGTACGACTTGTCAAAAGTGAAGTTGGCACGCTGTCCCTGGTGTCATAACATATACCAAGCACTCTTCTTATGGGAACATGTTTGCAAACATCATAAGAAGGTGTGTGGAAGCAATCCGACGTGGAGCAAGACGAATGAGGCATGCGACAACTAGGTCGATATGTGTGTCTGTGGTGAGATGCTGCACCGTGACGTGGAGGAAGAGAAGGTCCGTCAATTCGTCTCGTTGCATAAGGAGCATAAGGCCAAGAAAATATGGAAAAATCAGCGCGAAAAGTTGAAACGGATATATGAGAGTCAACCGAATCCGCCCAAGGAAGTGAATAGTGTTCCCCAAGCCTCGCTTTGACCAGAGAATAGAAATCGGGACCCACGCAAATATTTATTTGACTTTAGTAAGAAACGAGGGAGACCTCTGAAACGCATTGTTTTTAAGAACCAATTGAATTGGTTCACGTATAATGTAGATTTGGATGATGAATAAATGTAGTGATCAATCTCCTATTTTTGTGACTAAGTTATGATTGGGAAGCGTAAACATTAATCATGACACGCCGTAAACGACGCCAGAGAGGAGGAACTGTAAGACATGTGAAACGGTATATAAAAATCTCAACTGCATCGTAGAGGGCGTGAAGCTCTTCAGAGACATAAAGGCGAATTGATTCGACGTCATTTGGGCAATACGTTGTTGCCAGCAGCGTGGCGACCACGTTATAAATCCAATAATCAAATGATAAAGGAAGAATGGCAACGGTTGAAACACGATCTAAATAGGAACACGTTGGGAAAGTTAAAGACGTTAGGGAAACTATTAATGAAGAACTAAGTAGGGACATGTAGCCTATCACGGTAATCATGCAACGTGGAGGTATTTATCGCGGAAGCCGTCGTCAAAAAGACGGAAGTCAGAAAGGGGGTATTTACCATGGTAGTCGTAGACAAAAGGGTGGAATCTACCGCGGGAGTCGTAAACAAAGAGGAGGTATCCTCCCACTTTTACTCCCCCTCGTCCCTGCACTTATTGCCGCAGGAAAAGCTGCAGCGTTGGGAGCAGCGGGTGCAGCCGGTGCCGCAGGCGTAAGTGCTATAGCGAATAAAATATCAGGAGGAGGAAAACGTCGAAGGAGACATCATCATCGCTAAACCAATCATGTTGTACACCTACCTAGGGACGGATATATAAGTCGAGACACACAAGGTGAGATTCATTTCACGATGCGTCAGATTCAGCATTTGGGCGAGCTCTTGCAAGGTTCTTATACCATTACATTTCATCATCCTAAAGTGCAACAATGGTGGGTAGAGCAGAAGAAGCCGGTGCGCAATTTCATCGTATTTGATGCGGAAGGAGATCCCATGTAGGAAGTCGCTGCCATTTGGTGTCATTATACGTCCAGAGACGATAAACCGACTGGATATGTGACCATTACATCGCGCTTCCATGACTTTATCAAACATGAGACATCGGGGTGTGATGTTTTTGCGACTCATTTTATTCATGGTCTCAACCCACGTGTGATTGGGAAATGTGGTGCAGAAGAGAGTGTGATTATTCACCGTTTTAATTTCTGGGTCCATGAAATGACACGCGAGTATGGAGACGTGGAACTGATTGTAGGGAATGGAGTATCGGAGATGGAAAGAACGTGGTTGAAAATCATAAAACTCTTGGAAAAAGTGACCATGGATAGTATTTCTCTCCCCGAATGGTCTCAACGCATTGACTCTCATTGGAATATATTCGTCTCATGTATGCGGGATAGTGAACTGTATAGGCTTGGCTACAAGGAACATATGCGTAGCGGATGTCAATGGATGAATCATTCCCAGTATGAAGGGAAAGAGGCTTACCGTCGAGCCCTGTTACATTTACGCCGAGGGAAAGCACTCACAGAAACTCAAGCTGCCAAGGTACAGTATGGGTGCCACTGTGCGCTGTCAGATGTGGTCGAGATTCTCCTTCATTATTGCTTTGAACTACACTATCGACTTTATGTGCATACACTGTATTTAAATTATGATTCCTGTGAAGCTGCATGGGTCTGGACCAAGATTGACCACATCACTGTGATGCATGAATCAACCGCGGTGGACAATGGACAACTCCACAAGTCTTACATTGTTCATTATTGTAACTTCAGTGACTATGCCGAACATCGCACCTTGTGCAAGAATAATGCATGTTGTGAAATGACTCAAGAAAGTGCATCTCTATAATAAATGTTATTTCAATCACCTGTTATTTTTGATAATCATTGACTTGGGAATATCCAATAGCACTTGTCAATTTTATGAACTATTTTCAAATTTAAAATAATGCTAACTTGCAAATTTTATGAACGATTTCCAATCTTAAAATTCAATCTTTAACATTGATTTTAACTTCTATTCTATCATGATATGTCCTATAACCCATTTCACCCTTGAATAAAATAGTCATAGCTTACCATGTATGTTTATTGAATACACGTATTAAAAATATGAAGTAGAAGAAGAAAGATACACAAGTTAAAACACCCAATCGTCAACAAAGTCTACATCGTCCGAAAATGCAATCGCTTCATCCAAGTTTTGTAGTTCAGTTCTAATGTTATACCGACTACTCAAATTAGTCAGTGGACGGCGAAAGGGTTGCCGGTGAAAGTCTAGTTCAGGATAGCCAGCTGCATTCGACGGAGTATTCTCCTTCTCATCTGTCAAATAGTCCTCCACCTGACCATCACTCATACTCGGTGGTCAGAGATCGTCGAAACTAGACGTAGAAAGTTCAGGGGTTGGTGGGATGTAATAGGAGCCATCGATGATGGGTGGCGTTGGCGGTAGGGAATATGGTCCGTCCAGATCGGGAATGGAGCCCCAGTGGGATGGGAGATCCGTTGGGAAATCGTCTTCTTCTGAACCGGCTGCTAATGAAGGCAGTGGGCTTGGAGTTGGAGTTGAAGGGATTTGTAAAATAAAAATGTCTGTGGGGTCCACTTGTCGGAATTGGCGTTGGTAAATCATGTTCACGAGTGTTATGAAGGTGGAACATTTTCGACTTGGCTTTATAGTTTTGCAAATGCCCCACCCCCTGCTCCGAGCATTAGACGTGCCCCATTTCGTGCTCGGAGCACAGAACGGAGCATTGAGTGTGCCCCATTCCATGTTCGGAGCACCTATCGATTGGAGAACTAGGTAAAAATGGAGAAACGATCAAGACACATACATGATGGAAGACTTTCACGTGTACACCTATCCAAATCAGCTCATTATTTACCCGAAATCGACATGTCAACCGCACGCGATGTTGGAGAAAGTGATTCCATATGTGAAGGAAAAGATCAAAGTGAAGCCTGAATGTGAACTCTCCATGGGTACATTCACGATTTATGAATACAAAAGAAATGGTTCTCCACCATTGATGGGCGCCAGTGAACGCTATTATGAAAGTGACATCCAAGAAATGGATGACTATTTATTCTCACTGAGGAACGTATGGGACTATGAATTTATGGACAGTATTAACAAAGAGATTCTTGGTGTTTATTGTATAACGTTTAATTTTGAATATATCTCTGTTGGATGGACATCAGAAGAAGAATATGTAAGCGACGCAGACTAAGTATGAATAAAGAATGTCGTTGTATGAATCATGTTGCTTTTCCATATTATAAGTATTCTGCTATTGGGGTTGATAGATTTGGAAAAACATGCTTCTTGTATTCCTTTTTCTTCTGAGAGAGATTGTACGCATACTCACCTATTTAAGTGATATACTATTTAAGTTATGGATCCTCACACTCTCTCAAATAAGATCATGTTACTCCTGCCCTATTATCGAAAAAGACGACATCGCCCTATTCGGACAAGACACCCTCGAAAAAGACGACAACGCGGAAGATGGACATCACGCCCACAGAAAGTTCGACATCTCCTTCGCACCAAGCGCGGATGAAGATCCTTATTGATTTTTGGTTCGATGAACGCATCCGAGGCAATGATATCCCCAAATTAGAAGAGTTTACCGACACGTCCACAGTCTATTTGAATCAATTGGTACTGAATGACCACTATTCCATCGTGGGACGTGTGTATTTACTCATGGCTATTTTTGAGGATGATATTTTGTATAAGGAAACACTATGGAGCTTTATGAATGAGAAACATTTGAAATATTTACAAGAGCTGTATCATAAACGTGTGATTTCAGAAGCAAGTCTTATTTATATCAAAGAGACATTGAATCATATCTGTGCTCATTTCAGTGTTTTGTTTCAATGGCCAACGAATGTATTTGAGCATGCACAGGAACACACAACAAAAATCAACCATGAAGGGAGGAACGCGTGAAAGTGAAGAGACACTGACGTTGCGAAAATTGAGAATAACCCGATGTCCTGTCTGTAAATGCCCTTATCAAAAAGATCGTCTGAGAAGGCATATTTATAATTCACACAATCTAATATATAAAACAAAAGAAGAGATAAAAGCAAGTGAAGAGTTCATCTATGCATGTCTATGCGGGGAAACACTCGATGGAACGGTGGATAGGAAGACAGCTTAACAATTTGCGCGTCAACATACCCATATTTTAAACGAGCGAATGGAGGGAGAAAATGTGAGCAAACTCAACTATATTATTCAGCAGCATGTTCCGAGATCCTCTTTGAAGGTGTCATCTACGTTGACAGGACAAGATCGTCAATTATCACCCACCTCACGTCGTACAACCCCCTTGCGACCCCCTCAACCTATGAATACAGATTTGGATGCTGACGATAGTCTAGAAGCACTCATTTGATCCTCTCCAGCTGATCATCACGCCTTAACAACACATCAAGCAACACCTGATCATTCTCACGCTATGCTGCAAGCTGTCGTGCAAAGTATGGTTGAAGATCGAGCCAGAGTGGATGCTCCCCCTGATCCCACCCATACGGTCCATCAAATACAAGAAGAATTGAATCGATTGCAGCCAGATGTTTTAGCCATGGCTGCGAATGAGATTGATATGAGTCCTCTATCGTTAGAGAATATTCAACCTACACTAAGTCATGTGACATTTGATAACTACCCATGTCCTGTCAATGATCACAACAGTTATGTCCAAGCCATGTCGAACACAGTGGGAAATCCAGAGGTTGATCAACAAGAATCAAGAGAACCTTTCCAACAACACTCGGTGATGGTAGGAACCCCTCAACAACAACACTCAGTGGGGGTAGGAACCTCTCAACAACCCATGGACGCACACCCCGTGGAGGAAAGAATGTTTTATCCAGTCAATTCACCTGTCATTGACAACTCCCACGAGTACATTATTCAACTGAACAATTTGAAAAACAGCGCCATTGTTCAACTGTTGAACGATTCTATTCGTCTCCATGAACGTCATTTAAATGCTCGTAAACGCATCTTGCACGTGTTGGAAGATGCATTTAATCAACACATTCATAAACCCAATCGTACAGATGGCAATGGAGACTATTTGGATGAGACATTGGAAAGCATGCGGCGTGACTTGCTGACTCAAAAGGAAGAGTTTATTGCCCACTTAACCAAAATGTAGACGTCCACGCACGCTACATGAATTTGGTGAACGCCATGTAAACTAAGTTATGTGGGATAGAGGATGATATACAAGAATGACGTGTCAGTGTGAAACATGTTCAAGTCGACGTCAGGACTTTACCAATGTACTGAAATCCCTAAGTTCAGGGATAGGATGCTCGAAAAAGAAAATTAACCGTCATGTCGATCAATTGCCTGAGGAATATGTCAAGGGTATGCAAGCACTCATGAGCAAAATGCGAGAGAATCCAGGGAAATTAACACCTTTACAGCACGAGTTTATTCAATCTTACAAAGGAATTCTCCGCAAATTTGTGAAACCACCCCCTCAAACTCGCAAATACTTGGGCCAAAAACGGAAATTTGACAAGAAACAAATCCCCTTCGCACAAGCCTATGCCATGGCATATCACGATAATCCAGCAGCTTTCAAACAAGCCTTACATGCATCGATCAGGTCCAAACACTAAGTAAACCATACCCACGTCATCAACAGCGTCATCATGGACACTGTTCAATCCATAGCGAACACACTTTCAACAGCCAACGGAGGAGATTTAAAATGTTCACTCATTGGTTCATTCAAAGAAACCCTATCACAATTCTTTACACTCGTCATATTCATTTTGGTTTCCCTCTTATCTGGTCGAAAAATGATGAAAGATATCAAAAAAAAGGAAGATAGTAGAAAACTCTTACCAGATATGGAAGTAGTCAACTATGATACGTCCAAAACACCTATACTCAATCCCACCAAACCGCACAATGAAATTCCTATGAAATCAAACGATGTACTCAAGATTTAAAGGTTGATTTTCCCATGACATCGTTAAAAATACTACGGATTTGATGTGTTATTTTCCCATGATATCAATCGATTCACTGTGACTTTGAAGAACACACTCTGTTACAAATCCTCGTAAAATCAGGCGATTTATCGAGAATTCTGAGGTACTTTTCCACACCAAATCGACCGATGTTATCGTAAAATGACTCAGCAAATTCCCATGAAATCAAGCGTTATCTCGTGAATTTGACCTACAAAAAGGGACAAGCCCCGTACACCACCAAAAATGAATGATTCATCGTGAATTTCACGGAGCACCAATCAGAGCACTTGTATGCGTGGGTGTCAACCAATGAGAAGAAATTTTCCCACGCTCAACTCTATATAAACTGAGCCATTTCAATCATTTTCATTCAGTCATGGGTAAAAGTACGAACACGTTTGAAGCTCCTCTCGCGAAGAAAGTGAAAGTCACGCATTCGTCAGATACACCGACATCGAAGCCAGTCTTTGTTGAAGCGACGGAGCCCTATTTCCATACGAATGGGAAAGCCGAGAAGAACTACCTTACCAAGGCACAACCACAGTTGGAGCCTCTGCCCATCACACGTCTGGTATTGGGCAAGAAATGGGGTAACACTGAATATTATCCCATTCGCAGAGAGAATGCGACGATGGATGCGATGGATTGGCAATCACGACGAGACATCTCAAAACTCGTGTTTGCCACGGGATTTTGTGGATGGCGTGCACAAACGTACAATAACACTGGGTACGGCTCCGATCAACTCTCCTCCCTCTTCACCATTTCTCAAGCCGTCTCACGCGATCTGGAGGCGTTGGAAGATGCGATAAAATCCCTCTACAAACAAGTCCAACCCGAATCCGCCTACAACTTCATCTCCTGTCTCGGTTATGTACACAAGAAATCGGCCTACGACAGTGTCTTTATGAAGCTAAAGCAGGACACACCCATCTTCCTGATGAAGGAGAATGGAAAGAACAAGAAGGTTAGTTTGGCCAATATTGGATATCTTCTTTCCAATCTCAAGGAGAATACCTTCCTTCAAGCAAATACCATCTTCCGCGTCACAGGCATATACTGTAATCCACAGACAAAGACTCTGAAACTGTATTTTACTGTGGATCAAATCCAAGTCCGTATCAAACAGGTGGAGGAATGTCAGAGCACAGTGGTGGGGGAAAAGAAGAAGAAGAAGACAAAGCTGACACTCGATTTAAAGAAGGCACACATTCCCTCCAGTGGTTTATTTGATCTGATACACATGGTGCAATCTAAACAGGACATTGATTGGGAGGAACTCAAACACTTTATAGATGATGATCTCGATCATCTCTCCCAATCAGAGGACAGCATTGCACTTATGAAACAAAAGGAGGATGAGATGACAAACATGATTTCTCAGAGGTGGAGTGCTCAACCCACGGAGGAGGAGGATTGAAGGATGATGCGGACGGATTTTGCCAAGGCACAAGCACTCAGTGTGTACATTCGAATCCGGGAAGAGTCACACGCGCTGCATATATTTGACGGTGATCAAATACAAGCCGAGAAATGGATCAATCGATTCCTCGAAATGTTCAAGGATATGGTGGAACACAACCAGGAGAGTCAGTGGTATGTGTCATCCTCATGGTACAAAGCAGGACAGTGTGTCAATGGGAAGTGGTCTGTCTTGAACTATATTGAACATTATTTCATTGTTCGTAGTGCCTTCGAAATCCATCGTCGCACCTTTCCCAACATGTTGAAGGAAGCATTTGCACGGTACAATATGAATCCTCTTACCAATGACATGGAAAGGACATTGATGAGTGAAATGGTGACTGCTCTTGAAAACTCACTCTTTAAGACATGTACACGTGGACGTTTTATTCCACCTCTTCTTTATTCTGGAAATGATTCTATGTTTTGGAAACAATTTTAAGTTATGTTTAATACATGATGCATGGAATATATATGTCTGACTTTTATGATTCGACAAGATGGATTTCCGTTTAGAGAATGACTCATCCATGATTATCTCGGGTCCTAGTAAATCGGGAAAGTCCACGTTTGTGGCGAATATGATCAAGAATCGTCATACTTTATTTAAAAAGCCCATTCGTAAAGTCTGGTGGTATTATGGGATAGAAAGTCCATTTCATAAAGAATTACAAGATGTGATATTGAAAATGGGTGTCCCTATCCAAGATGATTTTGATCAATTGCAAGAAAGTGATTTAATTATTCTCGATGATTTACAACAGGATTCTCAAAACAATGAAACTGTGACGGGATTATTTTTAAGAGGATCTCATCATAAACGGTTTTTCGCAGTGCCAATCACACAGTATTTGTATGGTGATAAAGAACAACGTATTCGTAATGGCAATGTCCATTATTTGGTCGCGTTCAATAATCCGAGAAATCAACAACAATTGGCTGAATTCATGGGGAAAATGCTCCCAAAAGGCAATATGAGCGTCGTACATGATATTTTAACGACGTTGGTTCAAAAGTATGGGAATTATGCCTATTTATTGATTTCACTACAAATTATCCGTTTTAGTACCGATTTCGCACCAACTTATTTAATCCACCTATGATTGTGTTTAAGTTAAGCAAAAAACCCAATAAAACGAAAATGGACTTTAGTGAATTAGTGGTGGTTCCCAAATCTGACATGAATGAACACACCGGTGGCGGACAGCAAATGGGCGGTGGTGGTGACAGTACCAAACTGATGTCGACCATGTTGCAGCGTCAAGCGGAAGAACAGAGGGTGAGAAACATGATGATGAATCCTCAACAAGCTCATCTTGACCGTATTGCGCGAGAGATTGTGCGTCACCATCCTACTGCCAATAATATCGCTGCATGGAACGCCCGGATGTATTTGTTCGATAAAGTTCGTCGCCAATTTTTCAATTTGGACGATGATCGTGGGAAGAGATTGGAAAAACCTCTGCTCACTCACGCCGCAAAACCTCCGCTCACTCACGTCACAAAACCTCCGCTCACTCACGTCGCAGATCCACCCGTCCTCAAGAGATCTAAAGGAAAAGTCGTCAAACCTTCTGTTGTCACATCTCCCAAGACGAAGCGTTCTCCATTGAAATCGTCCATCAATACTCGTTTAAGTAAAAAAGGAGTTCTTGAATTGGGATCCTATGGCTCACCATTCAGGTAATGGCAACGGCAGCCGCGCCAATTGCCTCCTCATTCTTATCGCGTATCTTTGGACGTTGTTGCGGCCAAGGCAACGCAGACGACAGCGCAGAGACACAGTACACCATCACGGCGAGCTTTAATTGTTGTTCCAACGGGAATACCGCCTATCTTCAACCCCACGTCAATGCCAAGCAGATTGTGTCGATGGAGGACGTGTTGCACAAGATTTATTACAATCCCAAACATCCCGCTGGCTATGGAAGCGTCAATGCACTTGCTGCTGCTTCACATTATTCGAAACAAAAGTCAAACAATGGTTAATGCGTCAACCGACCTACATCCTTCACAAATCTCGATTGCATCGTATTAAGCCCTTGCACCCGTATCGTGTACGCGGTCCGCAAATTCAATTTCAAGCGGATATTGTCGATTATCAAAAGTATGCACAGCATAATCGTGGCTACAAGTATATTCTCATGGTGATGGACATCTTTACACGCAAAGCCTGGGGATTCCCTCTCAAGACCAAGAGTGCCAAAGAAGTGTCGGGGGTTTTAGAAGCCATTTTTGCAACCATTCCCACCCCGCAACGACTACAAACGGATCAAGGCCGTGAATTTTATAGCCGACCGGTGAAAGAAGTCTTGGACGAGCACGCTATTGAATTGTTTTCCATCTACAGTCCCTATAAATGTGCTCATGTCGAACGATTGAACCGTACAGTCAAGAATAAATTGGAACGTATCTTTACAGCCACCAATAACAAGAATTGGGTGGATTATATCGCCGATGTCATATATGCATACAATCACAGCACCCATTCATCCACAGGATTCACCCCGATGGATGTGAATGCCTCCAATACCGAGGAAGTGAAACGAAACAATGCGAAACGTCTCCGACAAAACTATAAAAAAATTGCAGTCCCGGGGAAGTCTATCCCTGTGGGAGCACGTGTACGTATTACACGTGATAAAGGAACGTTTGGACGGGGGTATGAAGCGAATTGGTCGACGGAAGAGTTCATTGTCTCCAACATTCTCAAGAACCCCCATGGTACCAAAATGTACAAGATCAAAGACTTGAGTGGAGAAGAGATCAAAGGATCCCTTTATGCTCAGGAATTACAAGTGATTCATCGGGAGGAAGAAGTATATCAAGTGGACAAAGTGCTTAAGACCCGACGTCGGAATGGACGACCAGAATATTTTGTGCACTGGCAAGGATATCCGGCCTCGATGAACTCATGGGTGACAGACTTAGAACCTCTAGGTAATGTACGCCGATATTGATTTGTAATCATGCAGGAACTGCATGAGGAACAACATGTGCACTTGTTGAGCAATACTCAACCCCATTTGTATGACAATAAAGCCAATCATTTCTTTACACGACTGGAAAATCCATTTTTTATTCCTAAAGGAGAAACATGGGAAGTAGGCTTGAAAGAGTTTGGGTATGTGAATAATGTGGATACGATTCCCGAAGATTGTTATATTACCGTGGGGAAAATGGTGGATACGAAAGATTTGAAGGCCTATTTGCCTTATTATACGATGGAAGGGACCAATGTGGTCCGTCGTCACACCATTTTTGAATCCGATGAGGAAGTGAAAAGAGTACCCATTATCACAGCGTTGGAATTATATACACGTCGTACCATTTCCAACATGATGACTGTCACGACACATCCATCCTACTTGTATTATGGATGCAATGGCATAGAGGAAGCAGATGTCTATGTGATTGACATTGTCCCATTTTCCCTGTTTCAAATCAAGGAATTCCCCTATTTTCATTACGTCCTTGTGTTTTCCCCTCATTTGGCGGACTCACTCTTATTGGACAAATGTGTCTATCATTTATCGTTGAAGGATGTCGTTCGGATCCATACACGACTCTCCATTCATCGAAAGGAATGTGACGTAAAGAAATATCCTGCCTATAACTATTGGTTCAGTGTGATTCCCTTACACCGCTGTCATTTTGCCAAACATGGGATTGAAAGGTTGTTGGGAAATGAAATCTCAGTGCTCAATTTATTCAAACAATTAGAATGGTTTGGTGTGGGGAAATTAGTGTTTCATTCGTCCAACAGATTGTCCTTTCATGTAAAGCATGCTTCCAGTTATACATTTTCTGCTATGGATTATGGGATCCTCTCCGAATTGCAGAAAATAGCCACTGTTACCATGGCTCCCCCAGTGACCTATAAGGATATGCAACCCCTGAGTGATGATACGACACGTGCTGTGTGGATGAGGACCGATACCTTTGTGAGCTCTCTCAAACGCAATGCAAAGGCACCTCCTATTCCCAGAGGGTATATAGGTCTGTTTCATAATCTTCGCACCCTTCTTCCTAAACTGAGAGCGTTTATGAAAGCAGTGAGAATATATCAACGCACCTTTTTCCGATTGCAACATTTGGCCTCTAAAAAATGGTTTGCTTTACCAACACGCACCATGAAAAATCAATTTATTTTCCCAGTGGAGTTCCTAAATCCACTCACTCCAAAAGAACGTGAAAAGGAGTATCAACATCCCAAGAAAAAACATTTGCCATCTGCAAACTCTACCGCCTTAGACGTCACCGTCTTAGTCCCTACATCAAACTCCGTGCCATGGTTCAGAAAGCGTATTGATCAATTGTATGACAAGATTGATACACAGTTACACAAGATCGATCCTACCCTCAATATAGCCGATGCTCCTGATTTACTCACCTCCCGTTTCTTGCATACCTATATCAACACACTGAATGCAAAGTACCGCAAAATGATGCGAATCCTACGTCAACACAAGATTGAAGGTGTTTTAGTCTCTAAACGATTCGGAGCCAAGAAGCGATTGCTTGATACTGTCTTATTGATAAATTTGTGAAAATCGATTCAAAAGGAAGAAGTCACAAAACGGCCTATTATTCATCATTTAGTTCATTCCCATCCTAAAGATGGGAAAGAAAATGTATTTGCCAGTGGTGCGGATATGTAGCATGAAACGGGGCAACATGCACTTCCCTTCACACCTACGGAAAAGTATCATATCTACAACACGTATAGTGTATTTGCCTATCATAGTTTGGTGGATTTGATGGAGATGTATGGGAATATTCTCCATGATTTTGAAGTGAAACAGGAACGGTTTGCAACGTTAAGAAGGAGAGTGAAAGAATTCAAACCCACTGCAGGAACTGATCATCTTGACGAGAACGTTCGTGAACGAGATAGGGTGAATGCAGAAGTGACTGTGTTGACATCGGATCTTTGTCAATTAATCAGGGAGAACAAACTGTTATTTTATGTGTCTAGACCTGAATCGTTTTATTACAAGAATTTAGAGAGTGATAAGACGTGGAGTTCTATCGTCCCCACGGGTTATGTATTGAATGGGACCCATGTCTTGTATCGAAACGGAAAACCAACACAACAGTAAAAGACCGAGGATAAGAAGCATCCCAATATTCTCAACATCAAACATGGCGACTATTTTGAGATTTTTCATACCCTATCTCATCTCCCTAGTCCATTACGACTCAATTTACCCACGAAATACTATACCCTCCAATCCTTTGTACAAGCTTTCAATCAAGCCATCCCCCTGCCTGATATGGTGTGGGTGACGTATACAACAGTGGGCGTCTTTCACGTGCTTCACTTTAAAATCGCGGAAGGGTATTGGTTGAAAATCAATCCACCACAACTCTGGCAACATATGTTGAATCATAGTCATGTCATGAATATGGTATGTTCACCTATCATGAACAAACTTGTATACACTCGGAAACGCCGGAACATTGTTCTGCAAGTTACCGTCGGTATCAACAACGTCCAAAACATGTCACCCATGGGATGACATTACACATCTATGGTTTACCGGAATATACCTTTGATTATGCCAAAGGATGGAACCACACCCTCGACACCCTCTTCCCATGGAAAGGGAAGGAATTGGATCGCTTGTTTCAGAAATCCTATTTCCCTTATGCTTACGAATCGAAAGAGCTGTTGGCCAATACGTGTTTACAATCCTACTTGTTTGGAGATAGACTCTCTGATAAGAAATTGTATTCACCCGCTGTCGCGTATCAAGAAGGATCCAACCTGAAAGTCTGCAAAGATAGACTGACTTCCTTTATTGGATGGTTCAGTGATGATATGCAAAGGCTCATGACGACCATGATGGAACGCTGGCAAGAAAACATGTTTTATCTAGTGGATGGTATGGTGTTGGGAGTAGATGTGGGAAAACAAGATATTCAATCGGTGATGGTGAATACACATCCCACACCTCGCCCTTTTCTTCATCTCTATAGCAAGACCATGAAACCTTTGCACATCTATGAACACATGATTCGGCAAGGTTACATCAACCCCACCCTGGACATTTCTACCTCGTTTCATCGTGTCCTCATTCCCAAAGGGAGTTATACCTTGGAAGGACTCTTTTCTAAACTCCAGGTGAATTTACAGGCGTGGACTGATGTATCCCTCTCTCTCTCGAAAGACCATTATTTGACGGTGAAAACCGCGGAACATGCCTTTATTGATTTTGGAGAAGCGTTGAGTTATCGTATGGGTCTACCCCAATCCTATTATGGACCCAATACACAGATGACAACACTCTCTCCCCTCAGCATAACCCCCTATTCCTTCAACATTATCGTCTATTGTAATATTGTGGCGGAAAGTATTGTGGGAGGACAACGTGAACAAATCTTGAAAATTCACCCCATTGAAGAGAAACAACGTTTGGGGGAAATGGTGTCCTGTGAAGTGTCCAATATTGATTATTACCCCATTTTTACATCAGCTATTGATGAGATTGAAATTCAGTTGATGATGGCGAATTTATTCCAATTCATGAAGGACGATCCTATTTAAAACTCCATCTCCGCCGTAGGGAGACTAGGTAAATGGGTACAGAGTGACACTCAACCATGCATGAGGAAACGATTCACTTGTTCAGTAATGCTCAGCCCAATTTGTTTCCTGAAAATAGAGCCAATCATTTCAAAAATCGCTTGGCTCCTTCCATCCCCATGGTCCATGGGGATCAATGGGAAGCCGGTATCTCCGTCGTCAACTTCATCAATACCCTTCAGACATTACCCGTGGATGTCAGCTTTAGTGTGGGGACATTGAATGATCATCCTGAGACGATTCCGACCGTCTTTACGTCCTCTATCATTCCCATCAAAACGGATTCACCGCGAGGAGAACCCGGTAAACAGGGAGAGCAAGGTGAACAAGGCAAGCAAGGTGAACAAGGCAAGCAAGACAAACAAGACAAGCAAGGCAAACAAGACAAACAAGACAAGCAAGACAAACAAGGCAAACAAGACAAACAGGGAGAACAAGGCATGTTTACGCGTTTCAACATTCCACGCGGTATTTATTCGGAGAAGACGCTGATGCAGTGTTTGAATCAGAATCGACACCATGGACACAATTTCCACTTTTCTATCACTACATTGGCATCTAATGTCCATTATGTCTCAGTGGTCGTACCCACACACTATAGTATGAAACTCCACTCTTTGCTCAAAGACATTCTTGGGTTTAAAACAGACTTACTCACTTCCTCACAGCAAGCGACTGCACCTTTGAATTTGAATGCCTTTACCTACAATATTCTACTGTATTGTAATATTGTAGGCTATAATTATGTAGGGGGTATGAAAACAAACTGTATGTGTGTGATTCCCTACACGGGGAAAGATTATGGAGATAGTATTCATCATGAATTCCAGAATGTCACCTATCTTCCTGTGAAAAGTCAAAATGTGCAAGATATTAAAATCAAACTCATGTCGGATGACGGTCATCCCATCCCTATGACAGACGGACGGTCCTATGTAAAAATGCATCTTCGACGTCGCGCAATTAAGTAATTGTCTTTTCCCAAGCACATCAAGACACGATGACGAATCTCTTTTTAATCCGTAACCGAACAAATTCCTCTGGACGATTGTTTGGAAGAGGTTCATTTATGCAACGAGGTGGATGGAATAAAGTGATTGGACAGAAAACACGCATGATTAGACCACGTGTCACTGGTGTCAAGAAATCATCCATCCGTCTGCCCAAATCACTCAAAAAGAGAGTTCCCAGAAAAACATTTCGAAAACCATCTCGAAAACCATCTCGACAACCCTCTCGAAAAACATCTCGAAAAGTATCGCGAAAAACATCGCAAAAAGGACTTGTACATACGGTACAGAAAACGTTGGGAAATTCATTACGTACGACAGAGTTTCTCAATTCTGCGAAACAAGCTGTCACGGATGCTGTCAGCTCTACCGCACAAGAAGGAGTTGATCGTCTCAAAAAGGGTGTGAAAGCGCTCGCCAAACGCACCTTACAGACTGCTCCCGAGCGTGTTGTAGAAGCTATTCAAAATAAAGTGAGTCGGAAACGCGTCTTCACGGATGAAGAAGGGGATAGGGTGGAAGCACCTGCTCCTAAACGTCGTCGTGGTCATGTGGACATTGCTCATCATACGAAATGGGGGAAAGGAAGTTTGATGGGGCGTTATCGCGGAGGTGCTAAACAACGCATGCTCTTTTAAGAACTAAGCAATCTTAGGACATCAGTATCATCAAGCATGGCGGAAACACCTGCATTATTAGATGCTCGTTACGATGTATTCCAAAGTGATAAAGTCGATGTCTCGAGTACTTCTCAGCATACGAGCGTTCTGACGCCAGTCAATGGATTGGAAAATCCCGGTACCATTCAATTCACAGTCCCTCGACTAGCCATTCATTGGATGGATGTATGCAATGCCTATTTTCGCGTGGAAGTACAACTCATGAAACATGATGCGGCTAAAGGAGCAGACGTACCATGTGAGTCGTCAGACAAGGCGATTATTATCAACAATACGGCCCACTCCCTCTTTTCCGACATTACTATCCGCTTGAATGAACGCACCATTGAAGGAGGTAATGACTTGTATTATTTGAGAGCTTACCTTAGCAATCTTTTACAATACACCAATGATGTGAAGAATACACACATGGTCACACAAGGATTTACTGTTCCTCAAGTGATGTATGACACAGAGTTTGATGCAGCGACTAAGACGGTGACGTATAAGGCAGTAGAGTTTACAGATAAAGAGAATGCACTCAATCAAGCCATTCTCAAACAATGGGCAGACCACAAATTTAAACGTACCTTTGACTTTCCCCTGAAATAAATTTGTTCCAACAAGTGATTGCTCTGCCCCCAGGCATGCAACTGGATCTCATTTTCACCTTGAATAATACGGAATATGCCATTTATGTTATGGCACATGCTGCAGGGACGACCTCTACAAAGTACAAGTTCAAAATCACCTCTTTCCAATTGTATATGCCCATGCTCACACCGAATGCAGAACTGCAATTGAAAACTGCGAATCGACGCAAGACAGAAGCCATTTATTATCGCTACAATGGCATGACCGTCCAACGACAAACGATTGAAAGTGGAGTACAAAAGAAGACGTTTTCCAATGTGGCTGCTCTATTGAGTCCTAAACTCATCTTTTTCGCTGTTGTTCCCAGTAACTCTTGGTTTGATCCAGGAAGTCGTAAACTCTATTTTGAAAGGCATGGACTCTCTCAAGTCACCATGACCACCAATGGAGCCATCATGACAGGAGGCACCATCAGTTGCAAAGATGACCTGATTGCCTACAGTCAATTCAATCGAGCGATTCAAGTCTATAACACGAATGAATCATGTGGTATTGATTTAGAGAGTTTTACCAAATACTGTTACTTTATCGCCTTTGACTGTACCTTGAATAAACAAATCGATAGTGTTCAACCCACCAATACACGTCAATATGGACTGGAATTGCAATTTGAGAATACGACCAAGCAAAATATGGATTTATTAATGTTTGTCATTCATGACGAACAATTCTCCGTCACACCGGAGAATGCTGTCATCTCCAGTGCGTATATCCCACCGCTATTTAAAGTGTTGGCGCGCATTGACAATCCTCATAAGATATGTTGAAGGAGCCCGAGTATCACGTTCCTCCTATCGCTTGGACACCTCTTTATCAACATCGTCTCATTAAAGCTCAGCGTTGGTTGAATGGGAGACTGGTTAAGCAACACGGAAATCGAAGGAATCATGCAGGGTATGAATCAATTACAAGAGAAACATTTACTCAATGCCTGCATGTGCGAAGATGATTTTCTCTGTGCTATTCAGTGCAGTTGTCAAACGTTTGCTCATCGCCTCCTCCAATCTTCTTACGTTCCCTTCCAAGGTGTGTTTCCTGCTGATCTACTTCCTGCTCATTCCCTAGAATCAAAGACACTTATTTTCAATAGTGATCGCTCGGTATCATCAACCTGGCAAGCATTGGCTGGCCTTTTATCAAAATGCGGATCAACGCGTGTGTGAATTCTTTGACTCTTATGGACTCACTCCATCTCACTATCCACATGTTACCGAGTGGTTATCGACAACACCTTATCCTCTAGACTATCGTCGCCCTCTGCGTATACAAGGTCCTAAAGCCTATTGTGGTGCTTACTGTATTTACTTTTTAAACCATCGCCCTTTTAACACGTCTATGGATAAAACACTGACCTTCTTTCGAACATTGGATGCTCACGAGAAAGATCAAGAACTCATTAAAACCTACTTGTCCTTCAATGATAAAATTGTCTATTCCTATTTGTATTCTACATTATCCCATGTTTTGAAGTCAATAAAGAAATGAATCATGTCAATGATTGTATTTTTGTTTCAATGGAATCTTTGATCTTTTTTCAGACAGAGGTTAATACTACAAGGTTTTGTACATGAAACAGAGATCAGTCACTCGTTATAGTACACTATACACTATACACAGAGTTTTTACGTACATCATGCACGATATACAGTAACTGTTGAAGCTATGTCTTGATCACAAAGGGGGCAAGATAACGTTACAAAGGGAACATAACATGTAGAACACATAACACTATGAGAACATGGTAAAAAGAGAAGGGACCGTTCCTGTTTAAAACATTTAACACAGTTTCGTTCACATAATAATTTAAATGTCTCTTCTTCCAATTTCTTTCTAAAGTCATTTTTATGGGGAGAGTTACCTGACACATCAGTTGCAAATGTAACTTTTTTCACTCTAGATCGCGCCAATGTCATTGCATTGCAGTGTAGCATGGAGACATCCTCTATCCACCTACGATCCAAATGGTGATTCATAGCGTGCTCATCGAGATCCATGAGTCAATCCACTAATTCACCAGCAGTGATCTTTTCACTGAGATGTGTTACAGTTTCTATAGTTTTGATCGAATATCCGAGGTCTCTTGCGACAACCCACGACGTTGGGATACTAGTTGCTGTCCGATTCATTGAGGGAATCTCCATCGAATAGGGATTTGAGAATGTCTTCCACCAACGATTCCGCTTCAGCAATCGATAAGACACCCGTCACAATCACATTTCCGTTGGAAAAGAAGGATCAGTGTAAATTACTTTTGCGTATTAACGTTCCGGGAAACAGCTCGCGCTCGTTGGAAATCACCGATGTCGATGGCAACTGTTGAATGGTTTGCATGCGGTCCTTTGTATAGTTCCATTGACATTGAACTGTGCATGATTTTGTGATTAAGTCGATCACGTCCAATCCGTAGGGGGTGAGTAATTGGCGCATCTGTTTACAAATACGATCGTAGGTTTCCAGGGAGTGGTTGCCGAAAATTTGGATACACCCCCGTGGAAAAATCTGTACGATGACCGAAGAGTTCCATTTCCAATAGACTCGACAAGGGCGTGATGCTCGGTATGTGGCCAGAGGGAGTAACAATGTCTGCAGTGGTATTGCGGAGGATGCTCTGAGCTCCACCATGCGGTTGCAGATGCTTGACATTTTTGACAGCGGGGTGTAGATACCCTTCTTCATATAGGCGATGGTTACCGTATGGAAGGCTCTGATTGGGTAAATACCAACACCGCTTGTCCTCCCAGATACTTAAGGCCTTCTTCACTTGCGTCACCGTTCTCATTTCTTGGTGTTGGGATTGGAGGAGGGTTTGTGACACTGTGGTAATGGAATGTTTTTCGAATGCGTCCACATAATTCTGATGTTTCACTTGACGCTTCTTCGCTTGACACACTCCTTTCATGCGACAGTCGTGGATTTCTTCCTCATTGCCTTTGAGGACAATGTAAGAGTACATTTTGGCACTCAAACATACAAACTCCTTCACCCTATCCCCCACACACTCATCCTTGAAACATCCCAAACGATTTGCATTCTCGGTACGTCTCTCTGGATGACTCACGGGATAATTTGAGGTATCGAGAACGCCTTTTGCCTCCGTATCAATAAAATTTGGGATGTTGTCAAACGAACGCAGCACTTCTTCACGTGTATACCGGCTGTGGACTTTGAGGAAGAAGGAGTCTGTGTCCCCACCAATGAGTTCCACTGAGGTGCACGTCTTGTTGGCTTTCCACTGGTCAAACAGCTTGTACATAATAATCTTGCTGTTGTCCAGGATGCATTGGCCGATATAAATGGGCTTGTTCAAGTCTACCTTGGTCTTGCGCACATTTACCACCACGGCTTTGTCGCTGATGTTGAAGAAGGATTGACAATAGGGATGACGTGCCCATTTGCTAAACAATTTCGGTGATCGCACAAAATAGTGCTTCCCTTATTTCCGCACATTCTCCATTGTCTTGCCGTACAGTGCGTTCACCATCAACTTGTGGAGATTACGGCGCATTTTCGTTGTTGCCTTGGCACGTTCTTGCGTATGGTATTGAACATAGGGGCGAATATACGGTTCTTGATTGAAGGAGATCCCGTAATGAACCTTGGTGATATGTAAGCCCTTCTCCACATAATACTTGAGAGTAGCGATATGTACCACATACTCTTTGCGGTTCTCGTGCGTCATCATTAACTTGTCGGCTGAGTGAAAGGGTCGGTTCCCGTTCAACTCTTGCCATAGCTCTTGCATATAGGGAGACATGTCCTCCCATGTCGCCGTCCCGCGGTAAGGTGCCAATGGTAAATCTTCCGTGGCATCTTGCACGTGTGGGGGATACTCCAAATCGACGCACAGTACATGACCCGTGGTGCCATTGACATTGTATCGTCTCACCCATTCGTCGTTGATGTCCACCAAGACCTCCGGTCGTACCCAGGCAAAACAATCCTTCGGCAAAGGTCCCATCATGGCCGCACCGTATAAACTGTTCGCATCTATATAAAACAGGTGAGTGTCTTCTTCTGCTTGAGCGCGGTGCTGATTCACAAATGTCATCCCTCCACGAATCCCTGCTTCAAACACGCGGTACATATCCACGTCACGCAATTTCTCCAACTTGACCTGTGTGTTTTTAAAGAAAAATGAATAGGTCAAGCCAGGTGTGCCGAAATAGTGGATGTGGTCCAATGCAGACACGTCGCGTATTTCACTTCGAAAGTGTTCGAAGATGTCTGCGAGCAAGGCTACATCCACTGTCAAATAATAGTGGATATAATCTTCAAACGTGCTGCACCCCGTTTCTGTCCACGCCTTTTGTGCCACAGCATACTCGTCCTCTTCCAACTCCTTCTTACTCAAATCATTGTAAAATGCTTCCTTCGGAGGCAATTGAGTCTCGTGGATACGATCCCAGCAGTCAAAGTATGTATAGGGAAAATATCCTTTCCGAATAGATGTGTGATCGCAATTCGGATAGACGTTGCTCAATATGTGATTTGAGTGAGGAAAGTCGCTGATGGTTGTTGACAAATTGTTTAGAGAGTCTTTCAAAAACTGACACGAATCGATGAATCGGAGTTTATATAGGGTATGGCATGGGAAGAAAGATGGTCACTCCCAACGTCTTGTCTTCTGACACATAAATGGGCTCGATCTTATACTTGTGATCCAGCTTGGTAAACCCTTGTACAATCACCTGGTGACTGTCATATCCCTTCCAATTGTGAAACAAGATGTTTAATGTGGTCCGGGATTGACGTCCTCGCAGGTTACATGCATTGCACAGGGTTTGCAGATACTTGCCCGTGATATGATCGTGGTCTCGCACCTTTGCGCTGTTACATTGAGCTGTCTGTTCATAGTCCCGCATATCAGCCTCTGTCAGCGTCATGTTACTGTTTGTCGCTTTCATGTGATCAAACATAGACCAGATCACCTGTCTGATGTGTGTAATAAAGGTAGAAATACACTCGTCCTCCTTATGGATCACCACCGATTCTTTCATTTCCAGCGCCGGATGCCACACCACATAGGATCCCACATACGCTGCCGTATGCTTCTTGGACACGGTATCAATCATGCTCTCAATGTCCGCATACATCACAGCGAGGGGTTGAGTGGTTTTCGCGTGGTCGATAAATTCGTGCGGTTTCGTATCTTCCGGGGTCGTTTCCATCTGGAAAAATCCTCCATCGCATTTGGCTTGATGCTCCAGACGTTCTTTGTGCGCCATGACCTTTGTCTTTCCATACTTTACGGCCTTCTCGTAGAAATTGAATCGTAAACTACATAACTCACATGTTTCAAAACGTTTCACTTGCGTTTGGTTCATGTTCCGATACCACATGCGAGCACATTTCTGGAAATCCGTCACGGGAAGAAAATGTCCAGACTGATCCTCCATATCGTACCGCGTCACCATCACCAGATGAGCGATGCGTGTGTTCTCCTTCACAGCTTGACGGACCGGGTATAAGTGGCCCACGAATCCTTTACTGTCATGTACGTGGATACGAACAATGACACTGTTCTTCTTTTCAAACTCCTGAATATCCCGTGTATTCATCAACCCCTCTAACGTCATCCTGGAAAAGTCTAGATGATAATACTGGTTCAAATTCAACTTGCGCACTGCAGGAAGCTCATTCTGATAACTGTCGTAGGATGTCTTGGTGCGTGAATTAGCACGTCGAAGAATGCGATTGTCTTGGTAGGCAAGTGCATAGAGGACACTGTCTTGAAAACAATGCGATGTGTACTTGTTGCGCTGAAACACACATATGCCTTTGCAGAGCTTGATATCTCGGTGGATAGGAATCGGTGCGCCCATGCGAAAATTAGGGAAGGAACTTTTTTGAACCAGTAACTCCAACACTTCCTTTACCGCAAATCCTGATCCGTCTTCTCGATAGTCTTCAATAAATTCTTCAATCTTTGACACAATGTCACTGAACCATGTATCAAAGTTACGTGCTTGGACGCCTTCGTGAATGTATGGGGGTGTGGTGATGTCTTTCACTTCCTCTTCACCCGTCGACATATTCATCTTGACAAACCTGAGACTCATACTCACAAACACTTTCACATCTTCGTGGGGGTGTTGTTTCACAATGACACGATACAAGTCCGCATAGATTGAATTTAAATATGTCCTCCATTCATTCGTGGCTTGAGGAGGGGTAAATCGATAATTATATCCACGACCGTCCATGATACGTTCTTCTTCCACAGCTGCACCGCCCTCTTGCATGAACTGAAACAGGTAGGGACACAAATGTTCATCCCATCCTTCCGCTTCAGCATTCACCACTGCATCACAGTAGCGACACCGTCCCACACACGCATGCTTATGGTACGCCTCCACGTCGAAACTTCCGTCACAATCCAAACACAGCAAGTCATTGTCGTCGCCATAATTAAACGCGCGGCAATCGTGCTCGTCTCCATACCATTTACAGCACGTCCAACAATAGTTACGACCCGTCTCCGCTGCTCCATGGGCAATACAGTCTTGAAAGCGAGAGAAGGACTGACAGCAGAATTCAAACGTGTACTGCATGGTTAGAATGAGAATGAATTTCTCTGACAGCGCCTTACTTATATACCTTGCTGTGACTCATCACACGTGCTCGGCGCCGCGTGCTCCGATTGGTGCTCCGTGCTCTTAACCCAAGTGCGCCGATGCGTGGGCGTGTGCTCTGTTTCCTGTCCTCTTAGCAACCCCGTGCTCTGATGCGTGGGCGTGTGCTCTGATGCCCGGAGCACGGTCATGTACTTTAGTGCAAATATGGCGGACGGGGGCCAGACTTTGCTACTTTTGTTTTTACGTGATTGATGTGACGCTGTGTTTTGTACTGTAGATGAGATCATGACTACGCCTTTCGTCTGAAGGGAATACACTGAGATGACAGTCGTCAAGCAAGGTAGGCCAACACATGATACAAAAATTGAAAGTACTCACAGAGAAAGAAATAAGAAATACACGAGACATTTTAATGCATCAAAATTTCAAACATGTGAGTGGATGACCCGCCATGACAAATGCAAGAAACTGTTTTTCTCGAGAAAATGTGGTCTGGACAGAGAGGGGATATAATGATCTCAGCTTCTTGGGTAAGGCGATTAAGCGACATGAGCAATTACTTCTCATGTCCACATTCACTTGGCTTTAAAAAATGTTCGGGAAATTGTTATTAAAAATTCATCTTTTATGAAAATTAATGTTGTAACATAAAAAATGTCTGGTATAGAAATAGTATTCCAATTCCGAGCAAAGGCGTATGGTCTGGGAGCACGCGACGCCACTGATCACAATGCAACGATTGAGGAACTACATATGAACTTAAAACTAAATAAAACAAAGCACACACCTGCTAGTGCCAGTTGAGGGATGAGGCAGCTGTCCACCAAGGTAGAAACCATCTAAGACTTCAAATGATGCTTCAATGAAATGTTTGTTGACTCTTGTTCAATTGGTTTAGTGAAAGTTCACTAAGTGAATCTGTGTATATGCGCCTTAATTCAAAGCAGTCTATCATGCGTCTTAGCATCTTTTGTTCATTAGTTTTAAATATTCCTAGCTCCATAATGTCAATATCTTCAAACTTAAACAAGAATGAATATTTCATAATTTAATGAAAACCATTGCACAATGATTAGCATTTTGTTAAAACTGAAAATCGCTTTGCTGTGAATGTTAGTTTTGTGTTGCTAGTTTTGCATTCTGATGTTATTTTGCATTTTGTGTTTGTCACAACTATTTGTTCTAGATTTGAGAACAAGCAATTTGACAGGTTTGTTTAATGAAGACACTTCTCAGAGACTCTGAGTTTTGAACTAATCCAATATTTAGTTTTTCTTGACCGAAAATCTTCTATATAAGCCTGTGATAATTCATTCATATATATATATATGAATTGATATATTTGAGAAAATATTTGTCATTCCTATAATCGATATTTCCTTATTTTCTGTAGAGAACAGATAGGAAAATTCATCGATTTTTCAGTTAGTTACGTTAGCTCGCTAAAATCTGTAATAATAATAATAATAATCAATACGATAATATTGTGATTGTACAGCGCATGACCAATGATGCTTTTCGTGGCATTGCCCACATCCTTTGAAGGGCATTAGATCTCCCCGAGTCTTGGCAAGGCTCCGAGATGTAATGAATGATCTACCGGCCATAAGAAGATCCTGATGTACTAAAAAATAAATAGAGAAAACTGATAATAATAACGTATATTTGTTTCAAATCACATGAATGACAATCGTGAGGAATATAAGTAATACATTTCATTTTATGGAAAGTCAAAATATATCATGGCAAAACTAATCCGAATTTCAGAAAAAGAGTTGGCCTATTAAAGTCAGTTTGGAGCATGCAGTTTCGAGCAGTGAGATCTGATGCGGTCTCTTTCATGTCTTACATTAGGTTTACACTTTCTTTTTACTGAAACCGCTTGAGAAGGTGAAACCTTAGACAATGACAAAAAGGCATATATCATCTACCTTAAACTGCTCACCACCAAACACATGCAAAGGTTCGATACAACAATGTACTTTGGTATGTTGCTTTCAATTAGCCAATCACAGAAGGAGTTATTTGTATTGCCACATTACAAACACATACGAATATACACTGTATACGATAGGAAGTCAATTTGAAAACCATGCCAAATATCTATAAACTTACTAGAATCTCGCATTAATTATAAGTTCCAAATTGTGTGTGAATTTGATATCAGTTTGTATGAAATTTTCGTATCCAGCGATTTAGAGGGCATGCATTTTTATTTTCTGAAATATAGGTGCAAAATATTTTATGAAAATGTGTTGTTATTCATTTTTGTTTTTTCAAGTCAAATGCGATCAGGAAGGATTTCATAAATTTGATTTTAAATTGAAAAGCTAAATTGAAATGATAAGCTATTTGACTTCGCCAACACATGTCTGTTAAACGATTAACAGCAATGAAATTAAATAAACGATAAATCAAATTGCCATGCAAAAGATGTGCGACTGGCAGCAAATCATTCAAATATCAAAGGAAGCACCAGTTAATACCTTTTTCCTACTGCTCAACTTGCTTCCGATATTTAGACTTTAGCCATACTGGAAGGGAAGGTCATCTGCTATGGTCACGCTTGCGTGTCTATATTTTTAGCTTTTTTTAACTTTTTCTCAAGGACCTTTGGATTTCGCCAATTTCAAGTCCCATATGTATTTTGAAAAGTAATCTTCGAAATATCTAAATTTAACTACTTTATGAAATTTTTGTACGATAATTTCCAACAAAGCGAACTGTTCTTCAGTGTGAGCATGGCTGTTTTAAGATATAGTATTGTAATAGTCAATTTTGAAATGGACATCAAATGCAGTCTTCAAAATTTGAAAACGAGAAACTTTTACCCTCTAAAACTTGGTTAGTAGCCAACTTGGTTAGTAATCCAAAGTCTAGAAAAATATATGCAAAATAAAATAATATGCTGCTGAGCTGAGGGTGTACCGCGATTTTATAAAAAGCCTATATCTAAACTGAATAGTATGTATTAGCAATAATTGCGTTGCTACCATTTGGTGCTTACGCAGCAAGTGTTACTTCAAGACTTCGTATCGATAAAGTTTAAATAGTATGATATTCTCCAAGCATTTCAAAATTTAGCCAACATCAAATTTAGAAAATGTTGAAAGGTAGTGGAATTGCAAGCGATACCTCCTCGAAATTGAATAAACCATGAAGTTAGACAAAACAAGAATTTGAATCTGCAATGTGCTCATCAGTCTGAGGCATCAACTGCAGTCACCCACATCAAGATTATCATGCCGCATACACCGATGAATCAATATTGAGAAATTGTGTCGTCATGTGCGGCCATTTACAACTTGAAACTTCTGTAGTTTCTCACTTGTGTTCGTCGCAATTTATCTACAGGTTTCATCTTACTTTCAGCATTATGCATTATTCAATATTTGCAAATCTTTTGATCTTGCTTTGTATGCAGTGGTCAACGCAAAATGGAGCAACTGTAAGTACATTGTTATTAAAAGTGATTGGAAGAGTTTCATGGCGGGATAACATTGGCATTTGATATTCTCCTTTCCCTCTACTGCTTGTTAAAGCGAAAATAACTCCATTGATTTTATGCGTGAAATTGTTATGCACATTCGTGCATCAGTGGTGGAATTGCTTGATACTCGTTTGCATGCTTCATCTGTTTTTTTTCTAAATATTTTATTTAAGTAAGCGATTCCTTCCCACAGATTTTTGAACGGAGAGTTTGATTTTACAATAGAAAAGTAATAATTGTATGATGGGTGAAATACTTAAGGCATCAATGATTTGCATTGCCATAATGGACGATTACATTAAATATTTGTGCTACGAGACATAATGAGTTTGAAGTATATGTAAAATGCACATCTGATGCCGCGAGTCACACAGAATGAGCCATAAGACATCATTCGGAAGTCGAGCCACGATCCTCCATAAACAATAAGTCACTTTGACAATATTTTTTCTCATGCCAGATAACACAAGCAGGTAATAAATGAAAATAGATGATATTTTTCTAATTTTTGTAACAGCACAAGCATAAAGAATTACGCGTTATATCATAATATTAAACAAAGCTCATACATGTACAACAAACGATACATTAATGAAAGTGTAAAATTTTTGCAATGTCGCTACAACGGCTTATGGCTTATCATGTTTGCCTCCGTATTCAAAGGCGGCTTATGGCTTGTGGCTTATTCATGACCTCTCTCAATGAGACTTATGAGTGTTGAAACTCTATTTCCAGCTAATGACTTATCGAAGTGACGGATATTGTTTTTCCCTGTCAAAATCAGCCACCATTTACGCGCTGAAGAAGACACTCGGAGTTTCACTCAAAAAACAAAATACTTCGTGAGTCAAACTTGCCAGAGTACGTTGCGTAGCATAGGACGTTGTAGTTCCAAAATCCACAGGCGATTAATTCCATTCAATTACATAGGGTGTACACTGTACATCAATCTATGAAAGTCTCATTTTCGGCCGCGTTCCCTGCAGAAACTCGTTCTGGCTGCCGGACTAAATTATCATAATTAGCTTCAAAACATGCAAATGGGTCCAAATTGCTATTAAGATTCAAGAATAGAAACATAAATTAAGCGAATCATAAAGTCATGCCACTGAAAATGAAACTAAAACCTTAAAATTTCAGAAAATAAGCACAATGATATCTCAAGTTTTTCATGAAGACTTGCATCATAATGCGGTTTATGAAATTCCCTTCATAATCGGTTTAAGTTCCACTTACGTAAGATGCTAATTAGCAAATATTCATTCCTTCCGATATCCAACAAATTTCATGCTACTTATATATTGAGTTCATGTCAACAGTATATAAACATAGGAATAATTTGCAAAAATTTAGCTTTCTAAAAATTGTTCAAATAATTTTTTGGACCACAGAAACATGATCTCTACAAAAAACTGAACCTTTTCATATAGAAATTTTAACTGTACACATATACTTTTTGAGTCGTCACTCTACCTATATCTATAGGGTTGCTGAAAAAGTTTTCACCGATAGAAATTTGATGAACTTCAAACTAAGGCGTTAAAGAAGCGAAAAGTAATCGTATCAGATAAATATGACGTTTTTAGAATTGCATTTATATAGGTATAATGTGGATTTAATTTGTGATTCATCGGCTGAGAAATGAAAAAGATAGAGTCAAATTTCTATCGGTCAAAACTTTTTCAGCAGCCCTACTATATGAGTGCATCATCAAAATATGGAAGCCTCAGCTTGAAAGATGCGACTGCATCCTCCAAAATCACTGCAGTGTGGATAGGACGCATGATTCACCAACGCAAATTAACTTTTCTCAAGGAAAATTCATGTACTTGATTATCACATGAGAACCGATATTTATCCAGCAAGTAGGAGTGGATACTTCGCGACAATTTGAACATGATTTGGTGAAGTAATGACCGTGAATCTTGTGGTAGAAACATAACATAGGATATTTGGTTATCATAAAACTACGACCAGAATTAAGTGGTGCTACTCGTATAATCAGCAATGCATGTGCTGATTGCAGTGAGTGCTATATAGATGTCTCCAGTAACATGCAATTTAGACGCATCAAACAAAAAAATTTGAGATTTCCAGCTTTGGATCGCCGTTTTTGCTAGATATTTATAAATATCCTCCCATATGTAAATAAGGCACTGCTTTTGCTGTTTTCATCCGCTGCTTGCGAGAGGAAGACTGAAAGGAGTGCTACTGGATGCATAGTACTCACATGAACTTAAGATAACGCTAGGTCTTTATTTATGGTTTCCCTGTCTCTTGAAACTTCTCTGGTCGTGAAATGGGATCATTTGCCTCTATTTTTAGGTGTGTTCTTTACAAAGCCCAACACTGCTTCCCATGTTCGTTTTGATACACCAGGAAATACTGTCTTAGCTCTATTCACAGCTCCTATCAAACAAATTTGATTAAGTATGAGATTGGCCTACACATAACTCATCAACGTTTGGCTGTCACTTTTATAACAGAATAATTACAAATTGAATAATGGTTTGTTCTGTTAACACTTTTTCTGTCTATAGAAAAGTTTTCTCTTATTCGTAAATTCACTTAACAATATCACATCAAACAAAATGAGTGAAAGTGAAGCGACCATTTACCACAATCAGATGAAACGATCACTGTTACCAAAATTTATCTGCTTAAACCATAGAAGTAGATCATAGAAAACTACAGTAGAATGGAAGTTTGATATCTTGCTTATGTTTCAAACATTGTATCATAGTCAAATTATTTGCTAAGTTGGTTGTGAAAGTTGTTGACAACAAATTACAGGATTTTCTTGAAGAGAATTTTAAGTGAGATGATGGCATTATTTCATGTGAAATAGCCCACTATTCCATGAATTAATATGCTGTGTCTATTTGTAGCAGTCATTGACAACTATATGCAATTTTTTTACACTGGAATGCGAATTAAAATTTGGTTCACAAAGTCATAATCGAAAGTAGTCAGTGTACTGGCTGTAAGAACATCTCAAAAATACACAGATAAAATTTCTAATTAATGGATAATTTCTCCGTCAAGCGGTAACGAAATTCAGCCTGGAATAAACACACTGAAGGCTTCTCTACCTACTATCATTTCTCAGATAAATGAAATGTCGCTGGAACTCTTCAATTAATCATTGAATGAAGTATGTGATATTGTGTGATGATGTTTTGGCAGCTGATATTCGAATGCATGCAAAGGTTTTGAAAATTGTTCAAATTTAATGTACAGGGGAGCCCTTCAAAGTAAGATGAATACTTGAAGATTTATTGGCCTCTGATTTCAAGCTGGACTAATGCATTTTCTGTAAATCGACATTACAAGTTGCACATGTGTCTGATTATACTCTTGATAGATTATAGGAGCGATATTTCAAAATGATGAACATACAGAACGTTTGAAAGGACTTCCTTCTTTGTCATCCTGTCGCCGCAACATTTTGTAAATACATTGTTGCTTTTGTGTACATGATCTTTGGACAAGGAGCAACAATCCAGATCACAAATTGGTTTGATAAGTATAGGATATCAAACGATATTTGAAAGCATTATCAACATAACAAACGACGGCCGCAGGCCAGAGTTTGTTATAGGATAATGCTTGAAAATATCGTATGATATCTATCATAGTTTTACCTGTAATTCGGACTGTGATATCTGATGGTTTCCGTTTGTTATGTACAAAATACACGGAATCTAATAACCAATAGCCATGGATTTCTAAATGACATAGAAATCCATGCAGAAGTTCATGGAAATATCCAAATCCATTAATTTCCATTCGAGTCATTAGCGTCGATGTACCCAAGAAAAAAAACAATCATCCAATCCAAGTTTCCATTCCGCAAACTTTTGAAATAATTCTTTTATGTGCTTATAACGACACAATAACAAACTTTTTCCATTGAATACCAGCTCTTCAAACTGTGTATGTGATATTTAGTCATCTAGGAATTCATGCAAATTTCCGTGTGATATTTTTTCATATAATACACTGCAGTGGCGAATGCTCCGGGCATGCTAGGCATGCGGCGCTTGCTCACAATTTGTGGCTTTAGAAGCACTTTTAACGCTGAGTTACTATTAATGCGATTCAAGATTAAACTGTAGCAAATCAGACCTTGTCAGCTCTGTCTATGAGAGCATGCGGAAAGCAATAGCTACTATACTGCTGCTGCTGCCGCTTGCACTGTAGAAATCTGTTGCTGAAAATAGAATCGCATCGTTCCCTGTAACACTTGCATCGCTGCCGAAGGTATCTTCCGGCATGCGCTCATCGAGAGAGCTGACTAGGAGCTGACATGATCTGAATATGGATCGATGCCATTAACGCACGTTGCCTGACATCAGTAATGAATTCCCTCGCACACGTGAGCTGATGACTGAGATCATTGGAAGACCAAGGATATCTGCATTAAACTATGCGTCATATAATATAAATGCCAATCAGAAAGCTTGGAAACCAGCTCGTACAATTTGCATTTTGCCCCAACTAAGTGCCATAATTTTCATGCAATTTCCATTCTAGGACTTTCTATGGTACTGTTAATTTCTATGGCTTAAACGAAAATCTGTTGATTGACAATAGACAGCATTATGTAATAGATAATGCATAGATTTGAGGTCATTATTGCTGTAATTACCGAGAACCGAATGATCGAGGTTATTATGACAAATAATGACCGAAGAAATCTGTGCATTATCTGTTATAATGCATGACATTTTTCATAGAATTCTGCACCAGGTTAATAATTTCCAACCAGGAAAACAATTACCTAATTCTTGAAACTTATTAACCTGTGGACATAGAGAGCCTTGCAAAATCATGCATTATTGTGTCATAGTAATCTTTTGCCAATCATGAATAACTTTAGTTCCAGCATTCAATATTCTTCCTAAATACTGAATTTTAGATCAAATTAGCAACGGTTGTTTCATATGCAGACAACCTTCTTTATACTCTGAGTATGGCATGATATTAGATGATCACAATATATTCATAAATGAATTCTAACTACATAATATATTTAGATATGTCAAACAATAACAGACAACGAATTTGTGACAATTTAGCTCCAATGATGGTGGATTCATTATTTCGTAGTCAGTGATCTCAATTTTCATTTTTCATTTTCATTTCAATTTGTCTCATTGAATCTATGTTGTCCTCTACATGATGCTCATCGAGATTATCATGCAAAATTGTAGAGGTTTCGAACATTAGCTATATATAGGAAAATTAAGGCGAGCGGCGGTTTTATGTTTTTATGTTTATTTTTTCCGAACTATGTCTCGCATTTTGTGCACTGTAAATCGCTCAATATCAATCACATACGAAGGATGCATGCAAAAATATTTTTGGTATATTTCTGTATTCTCTTGGTATATATTTGTATGCTTTTCGTATGTTATTTCAAATGTGGTATGCTTTACATGCTAAAGCCATGCCAGCACAATGTTAAAAGAAAGCATCAATCATGTCCTAAGTATGTTGATTTAAGGCCTTTTGTCAATAAAGATCACACTAATGTTACTACTGTTTTGTAAGTAGTGAGATAATGACATTTAAGAGTCATACTTTCAATACTGAATTCGATTTTAATACACGTAAGTCTAAGGCATTTCATGAATAATCAATAAGATTTCAACTATCAACAATTATGCATAATGTAATTTTGAAATTAAGCATATTATCAATCCGAAATAAAAACACATTATAATTCATGAACGCAAAAATAGTTATGTTTGAGATATAAAAGTCAACAAGATTTCCCTAAAGATATCGTTTAAATGAAATGATGTTTATCAATTTGGGTCATAAAGTAGAGTTAACTATACTGCCCGTCAAAAGTCTTTGCACCCCTCAGAAAAATAGCGTTTTCAATGTTTTCATACTTTATTACGTGTATATAATAGCTTTCAGAGGTAGAAGTCGTGAATGTGGACAGATTTGTCCAACTTTAGTTACTACAATATGTGTGGATCGCCTATAATTTCTTCCCAAAAAATGTAATAAGAGAATAAAAAACTGCGAAATGCTACCAATTTCCATTTTAATAGAAATGAAACGTAACATACAAGCATACTGATACTGAACATATTTACAATTATATACATTTTATACAACAAACTCTGTATAATGTCATCAGTACCTAGTGGCACCGCCTTGAGCTGCGATCACACTGTCGCAGCGTGAACGCATCGAACGAATGATACGACGAATGGAGTTCTGAGGAATACTGCACCATTCATCTTTCAGAGCAGATTTTAGATCAGCAATATTTCGAATTTGTCGCTTTGAGATTCGCCTACCAAGCTCGTCCCACACATGTTCAATAGGATTGAGGTCGGGACTGCGACTCGGCCACTCCATGTGAGTGTAGTCATGATTCTCGAGGTGGAGTGTCTCAAGAAGACGGCAGCGATGGGGTCGAGCATTATCGTCCTGTAGAAGGAACCCTGGACCTATAACACTGAGTCCAAAAGGAATACCAACGGTGGTCAAAATCTCACGGTACTTTTCACCGTTCACAGAACCGTTTGGCATCACAAGATCAGATTTGCCGTTCCAGGCGATAGCTGCCCAGACCATTACTGAACCACCACCAAAACCTCGCCGCTCTTGGGTCTGCGTACCGAGTATTTCTCTTTCTCCAAACTCTCAAGCGACCATCAGTACGACGGAGACAGAAAACACTTTCATCAGTGAAAATTACTTGACGCCATTCTTGAAGTGCCGACCATGAGCGATGCTGTCGTGCCCATTGCAAACGTGCAAGCTTATGACTATCGCTAAGTGGAAGAAATCTGAAAGGACGAAAGCTGTGAAGACAAGCATCATGTAGGCGTCTACTTATTGATGACTGGGACACTCGAACATTCCTCTCACGAAGAAGTCTCTGTAATTCTGGAATGCTTACAAACGGATTTGCTTCAGCTGTGGAAGTAATGAAAGAACAGGAGCCTTCAGCAAGAACTGAAGGTCTGCCGGATCTGTTTCTGTCTTTCACTGAATGTGTCTCCCTATACCGTTTAATTTGATACCTAACGGTTGATTTTGGAACATTCAAATGACTGGCGATTCGATTGTAAGACCACTTAGCATCAATACTGAGTGTGACAATACGCCACCGCTTTTCTTCGCTCAATTCACGCGTCGCCATGATTGCTGACTACGTTTGTTGACGCTTGTCCGCACTTTTATTCTTACGACCGCTTGTCACTGAATGGTGTTCACAGCTAATTAACTCCGTGTCATGACCCAAATTGTTTTTATCTAAGTGAAGCATTATAAGACATTAAACTGGAGACATTCGCTAAGAATAAACTGCTACTTAATTAGCTTGAAACTTCAAATATCTTAGGGGTGCAAAGACTTTTGACAGACAGTATACTTTAACTCCTGTTAACTCTTGTCAATGTTGCTAGACAAGTAGAATCGACAACAATGTGCATAAATATCACTCTATCAAACAAAAAATATTCACGACTGGTATTACCGAAAAAAGTTATTTGACAGTAGTATATAATATAAATATATTTTTTGCTATGTAACTTAAAGCTGCACATACCAAACACACACCAGAGGCATACGAATAAGGATGAATTTGCATCGGGTCTCGTATATAAAACATGCGAACAATTCGTACTTCAGTGCAAAACAGCCAATCACAGATAGAATAGTTCGTATCGCTACATACCAATCACATATAAAAGTAAGTGAGATGTGGTGTGAAAATCATACCAGATCTCTGTAGACATACCAGAATCTCGTATCAGATATTTGTTTCAAATTGTATGTGATTTTGGTATATGTTTGTATGTAATTTTCGTATCCAGTGATTTACAGTGATGGAATTACGAATTGCCCACATATCACACATTTTAAGTAGGACAGTCGGCTTGTTCAAATGCACTAGCAAAATTGGCTACATGACGTTTTCAAGAGCAATAGCTCCAACTTCCAAGCCACAACTGTTTTAAGGAGAACCAGATGGTTGCAGACTATGTGAAAGATCTGCTTTAAATGTGAAATGAAAACTGCAAATCTGATGACGAATGATCAATTTGATGTTAGATCATTAGTAAGCCAAATTTGAGATCACATGGACACTTCTAAAGCGATCAAATGTTGCGATATTCAGCATTCCGTCACTTGTAAGACGATCGGCTTTATCTCCTGATATTCCCTATCATCGATGTTGAATGAAATGTTACTATTTTTAACTGTAAGAAGCTAGTGCGCGAATTTAACATTTAGACGTCATTAGCTCTCGCACTCCTTTCTTCCAGATATCGTGAAAGGACTTCTAGGTAAATCTCATTATGCCAATGATAAATTTATGACGAGCTTTTTTTCCTCTTCGTGGGGAATAACATCTACAGGTTATAATTACAAGGTTAGTATGCTCAAATTATTTTCACGATAGACAATATGATCGGTATATGCTAGCAGGTATATAAAATCCCATTTTGTAAAATACATGTACCAGTATTTTCCATTTCTTAGCAAGCTGTTCTGTATAGGTTCACTTCCGCATTCAATAGAAAAAAAAGTGATAACTCATTTCTGTACACAACCCGCTACATGTATACGTACGTGTATGTAAGTTGGAAAACATATGAAATCAGCCTGTTCAAAAGTCTCAAAACATGGTTGATGCAATTGCAGCTTTGTCCTAATCCTCTTACCCGGGCTATTTAAGATAACACCGGAGGCCTCGTCAGTGTGAGAACCTCACCCATGTGATTTTGATGTACCCATCATTCAATCGCTCCCAAAATCTGCGGCTCTACAGAATTGATGCATACTCGTGGCAATGATGGCATCAGCTTCGATCAACTTGGTCATCTTATTACTATAAAAAGCAATTCAACATTAATTGAATTCCATTTTTTCAACAAAATTAATTATTCGAAAATCTTTTGGAAATTGATGACCTATGACTTTGATAAACGATGCGCTTAGTTAATTACTAGCCTTTATACGTATTTCAGTCCCTACTCTGTATTGGATTTGGTTACTCAATGTAGTTAGCATTAGTTTGTATTCATTCGTTCATGATTTTTAACTACCTAATTATTTACAGGATTCTCCACTAGGGTAGTTGTTTAACTTTGGTATCTTCCGTTTCCTGGATCCTTCGAATTTTTTTGATTGTGTCGTGTCTTAATTCGATTGTCATTAGTCGTGCTGAATGCAACTGCACCAGAATGTTTTAGAAAATTTTAGAAGAAAGTAGCCTGCCTGCTAGTTGAGAAGAAAAAGTGCAGCTACTGCACTTCTACATCAACAAGTACATTGTGAGGCATGAGAATGTGTCAATGTGTATATTTTATACTAGGGATCCACTACTTGTAGCATGAGGCGAACATTATTACCACTACCACCTATAAACATTTAGTGAGTAGTGCATATATATAAATGTATATATATATATATAATATTGTATCGCCATCACTCACACCTTATGCCTACGACGAATATGCGCGTCTGCAGAGTTCTGCTTGGTTCTTCTTCTTGTCAAATACGATAAAAGAAAAACACATGCTATTCCAATTGGACGCAGATTGCAGTTTTTGGTTAAAATGAAATTTTCTATCTTTCTCTGATAAAGCGAAAAGTGCCAAGCCAACAGTTACAAGTTTCGACATGGAATGTCTTCAGGCTCTTTCTGATCATGTGCATATGACTTTATCATGCTTCTGATCGGCAATGTAAGAGAGAATTTGGCTGAATTTGGATAAATTGCTCAAAATTCTTGCCAAATCTAAATATGTACAGTTTTACAGGTAGAGTTAAATGAACACGATAGGAAATAATGACTTGAAGACATTCCATGTCAAAACTTATGACCCTTGGTTTAGTACTTTTTGCTTAATCAAAGAAAAACATAAAAAAATAATTTTAAACCAAAAACTGCAATGTGAGTTCCATTGGATCTACATGTGCTTTCCTTTGATCCTTTCTGACAAAAAGAGGAACCAGGTAGAACTCAGCATTAGAATTAACCCTTATTGAAATTTCTCATCAATCAAAAGTGATTTATCTGGATTCAGACCATGCTAAATTACCTCATAATATAGTTTCTACCACCCATGTATCCACATAGTCCAGTCACTTGTCAAAAAAGTGCAGTCAATTGTCAAATGCAAGAAAGGACACTTCTGATCGTTGTGAATTGCAGTCATGTATCAAAATAAAGCAATCAAGAGTCAACATGTGCAGTCAAGTATCAAATTATCAGTCTAACTGTGCTGACGAACGAGATGATGAGGCAGCGAATAAGAGATGATGATAAGGAGAGGCTTTTTCAGGCTGCTGAAAGAGGAGAAGACTTTCTCCAACTTGCTTCTCAGTTACCACACTATTCCCTATTCTTGAATCTGGTCGAGAAAGCAATAAGTGCATTTAAGTGGTCCCTCAAAAATAGTTTGGAGGAAGTGCGGCAAATCTTGCTGACTCAAAAACATGACATGCGTCTGGCTACATTGACACAGCTGGCAGAGCAGGCTGTTAGTGTCATAACTGCATCTAAAGCGGCTCACTGGTTTGCTCACTCGCAGAGACATATTCCTGATTGTCTTCAAAAAGCTGACATTTTGATGTGAGTAGGCCTACAGTGCTTTCTTGTGGCCTGATTTTTCAATATATGTATCGGATCTGGATGAGAAGATGTTTTTTTCCTCAAATTTTACTATAGGTGTTAATTGATGAGTTAAATATACCATAGCTTGATGGATGAATATTCGGCGAATAACTCTGAAAATCTGAATGATTCAATAATTTCTCCTAATCATATTTCACCTTTTTCATGGTAATTCATTAATTTAACATGCCTTGAATATCCTCATAAACCTATGGACATAGATATTAGTAGGAATAAACACTAAAAAGCATATATTGCATTTATTTGATACTTGACTGAACTTATTTACACTTGGGTGGTGTAGTACATGTATGACACTTCGGTGCTCTATTCTAATACATGGGTGAACTATTTGGACAGTCGACTGCCTTATTTTGATAGTTGATTCGCTTAAGTGGATACATGGGTGGTAAAAACTATACACTTTTACCAATCTTACTGATGCAAGGTTATTAGAAATAATCATTTTACTGCTTGAAAATACTTTTTCACGGATCGATAGATTTAATGACTGCTGATTACAATAAGCATGAAAATCAATAACTCTGAATGAATCATGACATCAAGCTCTCGTAAATTACTTACACGTGCAACACCCTCAAACCGATCAGCAAATTACTTGAGTTTGGGTGTCACGAATCTTTCGGAGCAATAAATAATCAACTGCTTGATCTTGTAATGTCCCTTGCTGTCACAATATGTTCATCTTTGTTGATGATTTGTCCCCTTAGAGAGCTAAAACTAGCATCGTCTAAAAGACGGTTAATGGAAGAAATTGAATTGTTTCTGAAATCTCTCAGTAACTTATCTTTAGTCAAAAGCCCAAGTACTTTTCCGTCAATGTTCTAAAATCTTAGAATTCTCAGGTACCAAAATTTTCAGATTTATCAGCTTCACGACATTGTTGACGCACAAAATGTGGCATATGCTGGAATAGAAGAAGTTTATTACGCTCCTTCTTATCTCGAAATCGCTCGATGTTTTCAAATGGCCATACCATCGAATTGGACCAACCACACGTATGATAGTATTCCACTTGTTCTACAGCAGGGTCAATACTTTAGATCCCGCTTTATCTGCCACGGTAAATGAATGCAACATTACATAAAGCTTATCACTTTCGCGAAGTAATGTATCGCTTCCTATTTTCAGAGAAGAATGAATATTTAACCCAACCCATGAAAGATTCAAATGAAAGCAAAGGTATGCTTAATTTCGTAATTATACTTTCCCTTCCTCTCATTCTGGCGTGGTGTAGACAGAGGAAATCGATTTACAACGCCATGAACTGTGCTCGCGGATGGACGGAAGGCGCTGGGAAAGTTTGTAAATTTTGTAATTTTCCTATGCCAACTTTGAATATGCAACACAAAAGACTCACCAACACCGTTGTTTCATTTGGATCCGATTTGTTCTAAGCTTAATCCTAAATTTCATTTTGTATAGTGCCGAATTATGAGAAACAGTAATGTCAGGCACAAAATTCTTAAATAATTTTAAATTTAATTAAAATTGCTGATTGGCTGTTATATTATAAGATTTAATTTCATCGTCAAAATATAAAGGTGCGCATTTCTCAAACTTAGGACACGGAAAGGAAAATTGAGAATTGTGACAATAAAGAATATACAGATTAATGGAAGCAGGGATGATGTGATGGCATTTTGCATTTAGAAATATTTACTAATGAAAGGATTCTGGAAGAGGAAGATAATTAATAACACGAATGGTGCTGAGTAAATCACGACGTGAATCAAATGGATTGCATAAATACAATTGGAGATCATAAATGTTTATAAAGTAGTTAAGTAATGAGCTGTTAATTGACTTAAAAATTGGAAATCATTTATGTAGCTTAGTTTCCATCGAGTATATGGTAAAATATGTGTATCAGACGTTACAGTGCTTCTATTCTTTCCCCCATAACATTTTTTGTTTTTGACACCCGCGAGTGTTGCATCGTCAACGATTTTCTCTTGCTGCAAAGAATCAGTCTCACTGATCGGTCAGAAGCGTTGAGTGTGTAGAATTCTTCTGGTTTGTAGAAATATTACAACACTTCCTTTGTCGGTCACTGGAGACTACAATCCCACGAAGTTCATGATCACAACTGCATATTGTATTCTAACTAAGTATCCAATGGATCAGTGCTTCATCCCAGGGTTCTGTAAAACTTCTCAGTTGTGTTGCAGTGTTACTCAGTGACAGATCAAGTCTACTTTGAATCCAATGTGACTAAGTTTGACGAAATTTGATGAATTTGCAAGAATTGGAAAATGTCGGTGGAAAAGAATAGGAGTAGGCTACCAGCATCAGAGTGTATGTGAAGACACTGTATGTGTGGTAACTCTGCATTTATTAAATCCCCAATGTGTATACACTTTCGATTTTATTAAATGAGCTCGAGGGGGACACAGGTGGTATTGTCACCAAATGTGAGATATGCAAATTTTTGCAGTTTTGCAGAAATTGCAACGGAATTGACTGATCATGACAGTAATATAGAAGGAGATGATATTACTTTACAGATCCTCCGTATCGTGACAGCCTTGGAGAGGTAATGTTTGTTGTTCCAAATATAGCAACTCGATGATTTGCCGGTGCTTTCATGCCGAACCTCAAGAGGATCTTCTTAAGCGTGAGCCTATCACAGGCAACCTGCCATGGCAGAGCAAAATCACATAATCAAAGACAATGATTTCAATTAACTTTGAAAAATGTAAATGGGTCCACATCACTATTCAGATTCAAGAAATGAAACATGAATATAGAGAATCATAAAATCATGCCGGTGAAAATTGGATTAAAAACATGAAATTTCAGCCAAGAAACCACTAATAACATCGCGACTTTTCATGAAGACTTCCATGATAACAAGGTTGGGTCTAATCTTGGGGTACACCCCAAGACCCAAAACCAAGATTGATCTTGGCTATAATCTTGGGTGTCACCCAAGATTTGACCCAAGATTGACCAGATTTCAGTAAAAGATGTACAACTGGCAATTCTTGAAGACAAACTTTGAAATATATTTTGTTGATACGAAGCATACTTTTCTATTAGCATATTTATCCATTGTCTTGGCCTGATATTCGTCATTGGCTTACAATATTCGGCCGCTATTCAGCTTTGATTTAATGTTGATAGCCAAATTACTGATAATTCTACAGGCCTATCCTATTTCGAATATACCGTATTTGGTTATTAAACACGGTATCAAACAAGAGTATACAGTACGTGGAGTGATAATTGTACATAACTCGAAAGATTCTTTTGTAGAATACGTTGATATTTTTATACAGAACTCGTAAAATTCTCGTTTTAACGATTGCAGTGAAGTGTCACATGTTTTGTAATCATGATCTTCTTAGTATACCTCCTTCTATACATAGTATATAGGCCTACATTTATAAGCTTATTATTTCAATATATTCAAATTAATACAAATATCAATTCATTCTTAAAACAATTATATAGCTACAGTTATAGCTATATAGTATATAGTATATAGCTATAGTTAAACAGCTTACGGTATATCTGTACTTCATTAATGCATTATTATAGCTTTCTGTCAGAACTTGACCTATTTTACAAGGCTTTGCTTTTATTATGCTAATAAAAGTAAATGACAAAAGCTTAACATTGTATTAAGCCTTTGTCATTTCTTAGTTTTTACATATGCATTATAAATGAAGTACAGTGTCGGCCTAAATAATATTAACGGTTTTATAAATATAATAACGGTAACCTATACAAAAATGATAATTAGGCTAATTATTATTAGATGGTGTAAAACATAGGCATATGTTTGATTACTATGTGTAGATATAATTTTGACTCAAAACGACTACAATAATCAAGTGTAGACAAATACACATTTCGGCCAAATATTGTAAAGTACTCAAAATGCAAGATTCTCTGATTTGGTTGCAGGTGCTAACATACTGATTTCAAGGACTACGACTTTTTTGATTTTCCGGGTAAATTCTACATAGGCCTACAAGTATGTATTACTCTTGCATTTTTTTACACTATATATTTTTAATCTTGGGTGTTACCCAAGATCTTGGTTCGGCACCCCAAGATCACCCAAGACCCAATATTAAACCCCAAGATCCAACCTTGATTATAATGCGGTTCATCAAATTCCCTTGATAATCAGCTTAATTTCCGCTTAGTTAGGATGCCTATTAGCAAATATTCATTCCTTCTGATATCCAACTTGCTTCCTACTACTTATATGAGGCCATCATCTCGATGTCTCAATGTTTATACACCTTCGATTTTATTAAATGAACTCAAGGGAGATACAGGTGATGTCACCATTATGTGAGATATACACATTTATGCAGTTTTGAAGAAATTACAACGGAATTGATTGATCATGATGGCAAAGCAGAAGGAAATGATATTATTTTACTGATTGTCCGTGTCATGACAGCTTTGGAGAGGTAATATTTGTTAAATTGACAACTCGATGACCTGATATTGCTTTCATGAATTACATGTAGAAATATGAAATTTCAGCCAATGAAGCAGAATAAGATGTCGACTTTTTCATGAAGACTTCCATTAAAAAACGGATCATGAAATTCCCTTGACAATCAGCTTAATTTCCGCTTAGCTAGGATGCCTATTAGCAAATATTCATTCCTTTTGATATCCAACTTGTTGCATGCTACTTACACAGAGGAGTCATTCCGGTAGTATATAAATTGGCAAAATCTTGACCTTTTTTAGAACTGCTCAAATAATTTTTTGGACCATGGAAACGTAATCTCCGCAAGAAACTGAATCTTTTCATATAGAAATGTTCACTGTATACATATACTTTTCTGAGTCGACACTCTACCTATCCCAACTCTATGGATACATGTATGGGATACACGATGATTAACGTCGTGAAGTTCTACATTCCAGGAACTACACTCACTCTCTCCCCACCATGGCTACCAACTCCCTGGAAAAGCAGCTCCGGCCTCTCCGGCTTCGATGCTGGCGAATCACGTCATAACCGTAGATCTTCACCTCCCTATATTCGCCCTCAGGTTCATCTACTGCAGGAAGCCGACATTCACACTCTTCCCCTCTAGTCATTCTTTCAGCTCAGAGGGATTTATTTGATATCATAGACTACTTATAAGCGTTATAAAGTAGTGCTAAAATCTGAAAAAATTTGGGTAGAGTAAAATTAAGTAAGTTTTTGCTGGTTTAAAGTTTATCTAACTCTTTACAGTATCAGTATTGCTGCAGACTACTTTATAAACGTATCAAAAACTGAAGCTTTTAAATTCGTGTTAAATGATGTTTAAAGTTGGAATCGTATACAGACTGTTTCCTCTGGTAAACAGTTCCACCGGTTTTTATGTCAAAATCGGGGTCCGGATACCTCACAGTGACATGACAGTATCTCTGTCCGCTAAAGGTTGTATTTGTGGTCGAAGCTGTGAAGCTGGGACAGCATCCCTTCTGAGATATGTCTTTAACGGATTCAAGGCCTTATTAACGCCTATACGGTTGCTGACTTGCTATCAGGCATCACCTCCACTAGTTGACAGCCAATCCTCCAACCTCCTGGGAAGCAAGCCCTCGACGGCCACCACTCCGCTTCTTCCCTCCTCGGCGTCCCTTCTCTTCTTTTCCTCCCGACAATCTTTGCACGTCCACTTGTGCAGGTCATGCGGTTGGCCAGTTCCGCAAACCCTACCCCATGCGTATCTTGTACAGGACTTTGTTGCACGACATGCAATCCACTCTACACTCTGTCTTAATGACCTTTTCTTACAGCATTACATTTTATTGCATATCCAAGCTTATTGAGTGCGTCCCAGAACATGTGCAATGAACAGGAAAATTCTCAGCAATATACAAATACTTTCGGTGCATTTTTCGATTTTTTGTTTGAATTTTTTGAGGATTTCACAGAATTGTTAATACAACAGTCAACAATGAAGTAGCAATATTGCTACCTACGGATTGCATTGCGCCCTCCACGTTGCCTTCTTGAGTAATTCACGGTCTCAACAGATGGTCCTATGGCCCTGTGGTTAGATGATTTGTTTGCACGACCTCTAGCTCCAACGTCACAGGTTAAGACATACCCACGACTGATGAGGCCCAACAGGCCGAACATGTCTCGTGATGGCTGTATCTGATGAGATTTGATAAAAGTATGAGCAATTTGCACATGAAATTTCGATATCCGTATAATGCTCAGTCCTTGTCAAAGACGAAAAGCAAGTTCCCATTGTCATATGATGTTCAACAAGACTAATCGGAAGTGAAACACCGAAAAAAAGTTTCCAATGCACTGGTACTGCATTTTATGAAATACGCAGTTTGCAGATAACCAGCAGCTTTATGATAATCATTTATGAAAAGAAGTTAATTTTCTCGATCGAAATTGTATTATAAAATTAAAGTGCTCGACGTTTCGTCAGAGACTTAGTCATGAGCAATAGAAATGAATTGACAATAACATGGTGTTGAGAGCCGGTCTGAGGCGTTGAATTTCACTCGCCTCGACCCTACGGTGAAGACTGTCATTCATCAAATTTGTTATGTAAAATTATCCAGGCAATGTTATTAATTGACACTTGATTATGAAGAGCAAGATGTTGAAATACTGCGGAATTAGCTCGCGAGCAATGTTCTATAAGGCGAGTGTGTATTTGTCTCATTGATTCCCCCACATTAATTTAATGATATAATTTCGGTCGAGAAAATTAACTTCTTTTCCTTTTTTGATTATCATATTGGTATCGAAAGATGGCCAAACTCACTGAATACAGCAGCTTTATGTTTTGGTGCATCTCTACAGCTGCAGTTCAGAAACATTAAAAATCTTTAATCTCTGATAATCAATTAACTATTCAGTCATCTGTTTCAGATTGTATGCAATATCGTACCGGTTATGGGTATGATGGAAACATCTCCATCTCAGGGTTTGGAAGGCCATGTTTGCCATGGAGAACAAAGAAAACTATTCATTTACCAGCTTCAGCACAACATTCCGGAACCGTCATTGAGTGGCCATTTATCCAGACAGGAAAAGAAAATGTGATAATTAATGTAAATTGTAAGTCTTGATTTATGAATCTTTAATTGTCGGGAACATTGTGTGTAGAAAAGGCTGTCAGAAATTTTATAGCTCAAGTTAAAAGAATTGTTTGATACATTTGCGATGTATACTGATACTGGGCACCAGAGTCCCTCAGGCTACTTCTGCTTAGCAAGGTATGAAGGGGACATTTAAGGTGATTTAGATCTTTGGCAATAACAGCAGAACAAATATCTCATGAAACAGCTTGCACATCTTGCTGCTTATTACAGCTGGCAGTTCAAGTAAAATGAGAAATTTTGTTGGATTTCACGATGGCTGCTCAAATGATGCAGTGAATTCCATCAATTCAAAAAGATATATGCATGTACGGTACAATTCTTATTAATTCAGGTACTATTCTTATTAATGCAATACATTCTACCTAATAATCAAAGTTAACATTAATTATTAGGTGTGTCGAATTCGATATATGAGGGAACATTTGTTCGCCTCCCCCACGGGTATTATTCCATCCTGATTTGATAAAATTCAAGGAAGACATATCAGCATGCATATGTACGCTTATAAGGACGACGAAACACAGCAGTTCAACTATAATCTGCAATGTCATTCTAAGCGCACTTGACATTTGAATAAAATTTCATTTTCGTCATTTTCGTGTGTCAAATGTGTATTTTCTACATACAATGTGCATGTTCATCAAATATACCGGTACAAGAACACAAACCTTCATGAATATTGTGATGTCAGCATGTGCGGCGCCAGTTGATTCCCTGCCGCAACGGGGCAGGCTTGTTTCCATACCGGCGGCGCGGACCCACGCTCGCTTTCGATCTCCTACTTTGAAGACATGGCAGGCGACGAGGCATCTTGCGCAATTAACGATGGTGGCAAGGTCTTTCGATAGCCAACTCACCGCAAGATTCAGTGCTTGCCAACTGCTTGCCAAGAAGATGCCCATACTTCTCTATTCGCTTGTGTGCTCGTGCGACAAACACTGCTCCAGCCCTTTAATGGATATTTTGTATGTCACTGATTTATTTGTCTCATCAACGGGCCTCCGTGTTTGAATCCTTGATAAAGTCCGTGGCCATATTCCTTGATTTGAAGTTTCAAAGACATTCTAAAATTTGTCTTTCAGACAGCGGGATCAGTTGGTCTGAACAATTCATAATTCCTTCATCGGACTTTATGCCTTACAACTTGCACGGAAATGGCAATCAATGCAGAAATATTAACGGAAGAAATGTCTTGATTGCCCAACCAGTATGTCCTGTTTGGCGTGAAGATCTGAATGTGGTCTCTTTGGAAGCTTGTGCGATCTCTCTCTGTAAACGAAAGAGATCAGATTTAAAAGGTGAGGTCTATTCATACGGATTGATTACACATATTTTCGCAAAAATGCTGAGTTCATTCTACAATGATCTTCGTGTGATAAAGAGTTGCGACTTTGAAAAATGCAACAAAGGCATGATAATTCAGGATTCATACTCATTCCGCTCCGAAAGAGTACTTATGGGCTATCTCCCACCACGTTTTCAAACTTGTCTGAAATCTATAAACATGAATGAACCGTCACAAAACTCCAAATGCACGCAGGTCAGCATATTTTCTGTCCACATACAAAATTTGTGCAAATAGAACAAACCATAGAGTAGGGATATATAGGTAGAGCGTCGACTCAAAAAAGTATATGTATACAGTAAACATTTCTATATGAAAAGATTCAGTTTCTTGCGGAGATTACGTTTCCATGGTCCAAAAAATTATTTGAGCAGTTCTAAAAAAGGTCAAGATTTTGCCAATTTATATACTACCGGAATGACTCCTCTGTGTAAGTAGTATGCAACAAGTTGGATATCAAAAGGAATGAATATTTGCTAATAGGCATCCTAGCTAAGCGGAAATTAAGCTGATTGTCAAGGGAATTTCATGATCCGTTTTTTAATGGAAGTCTTCATGAAAAAGTCGACATCTTATTCTGCTTCATTGGCTGAAATTTCATATTTCTACATGTAATTCATGAAAGCAATATCAGGTCATCGAGTTGCCAATTTAACAAATATTACCTCTCCAAAGCTGTCATGACACGAACAATCAGTAAAATAATATCATTTCCTTCTGCTTTGCCATCATGATCAATCAATTCCGTTGTAATTTCTTCAAAACTGCATAAATTTGTGTCTCACATTTTGAAACAATTCCGACTATATCCCCTTGAGTTCATTTAACAAAATCGAAAGTGTATGCACATTGGGGATTTAATAAAAGTGGAGTTACCTAATATACTTTTACCTTTACTAACATACTCTATGGGACAAACGGCTTTTGAATTAGGGACGAAAACTTGAAGTATAGCGATATCTTAGCAGCAGTCTGACTTAGTTTGACCTCGTCACCTGAGCAGAAAGTACTTCAGGAAACAAACTTGTGAAGTGATAATGACCAAGTCCCATTCCTTACGTCAATGCACTTAACTAAAAAAACACCTGGTAGTGTAGTGGTCATGGGAAGATTTCTAATGGCAGACACGAGTAACAATAATGCATCGAACAGTCAAAGTCAGATCAGGTTGCTGACATCGCAATTCACGTTATCGCATCTAATTCAAAAAGTACGTGTCTGATTTGCATAAGATGTTCTGTATGGGTAGAAAATATACTCAAGTACGCGTACCTGAAGTTTTGTGACAAGTGATGCATTTTGTGGATTTTAGAAAAAATTGAAAGCGTGGGGATATAATCCATAAGTACCTCCAAAAGTAGCAAATCTTGTACAAATTTGATATGTAACCTGTCAGCTGCTGAGCAACAGCTGACAAGTAAAATTTATCAAATTTGTGCAACTATCACTTTACTGCAGCATCACATATACCCGTCAGAATACAACGGCACAGTTGTGGTGCGATAGCGGCAGGATTTTTTAGCCGCTATTTCTTGCAGGGCACCTCTGACGTCATTTACCCGTTATTTCGCTATTCTCAACATCACGACAAAAATGCATGCAATTGCACCATTATACAATGAATTATTTAGAAGAAGTTTTCTGTTATTTTATCACGACATAATGCTTGCCATTATCAAATAACATAGCACTGCAATTGAATGTCCCTCCACTTATTACTCAACGAGAAAATAGTGGCATAGAAATTGCATTCCACTTTTCTTCATCAATAAATAATCAAATGCTAATTTTCATCAAATGCCAATAATCGAATTAATCCACTTTTCTATGATGAATATTCTCCGGAAAAACTGTAGAATCACGAAACGGTAAATCGGTCGAAATTTGCAAACAAGTGATTATGAACTTGCAAGTTTGGTAACTATCCACTATTATTGATAAAGTCAAAATTAGTACTAGAAAGACAACTGAACCTGAGTGCGAAACTACGACTAAGAAATGAGTTCCAAATTCTATTACTTTTGATTGTATATATCAATATCAATACTCTGTTTTTGAACTCTTTGGGTTCGGAGCTCATGACTTAATTCGTGCTCATTTTCTAGTTCTCATTTAATGAGTTGCATATAAGACTACCACCTCCACTAAAACGGCAAATGCCATAAGGCATATCTAACCTGCCATATCACATACTCACTTCCATCGAAGAATTGCTTTGGTAATTAGACGCAAATGCATTTGGATCAATAAAATATGCACAAGACTCAAAACACAGTCGGTGAAGTGGGCAAACATTGACAGGACTTAAACTACAGTCGGAAAGGATGGCAAAAGTTGACAGGACTCAAACACAGTCGGAGAGAATGGCAAACGCGCTAACAGTAGGAGCAAAGGACATCGATCAAGCCAACACGAGCAGTGACAAGGGAGATGGCACTGTGAATTGTGATGACCAATATAAGTGATGTTATTGCAATGCAAGTGACGCACCCCGATCAATGCATCGCTATTGTCCTACACTGGTATGTCCTTCCCTCTTAATGAGTCATTGCTACATTAATGTTTCATCATAGTGGTGGTTAGCAAGCATTTTAGTACTTCTGTGAAATTCAAGATTCAAGTGTGTAATTTTGATGACCAGTATATCAAAGGAAGGCTCAGACAATGCTAGCTCTCCTCGTCTTGATTCATTATCACACTCACATCCTTTCCTAATGGAAAATTGTGATTTATAAATTAGACGACTTTTATATTTTGAGCACTACTCAGCAGATACAAAAACAAATGCAAGCTCTCGAATAATGTATGGCAAGCTGTTGTGCGGCACGTTTGGAAGGCATGACAATCGACTGAGTTTCAGCATAATTTAGGTGGTCCGTTTTTTATTATCAACTTTGTAGAAAGTGCATTTTGGATTCTAAAAACACTCTCTGCATCAAAACACTTTTTCTGTCATCTCGTTGTAGTATCTTTTTAGTTTGCCTCTTTTGTGGTGCAAGTGAATATTTCGTCTGCGCTGAGACATTCGAAGCTTCTATGCAATTTCCCTCTGAAACGTGTCATTTCTTGCATAATGCGAGCATTAGACCAACAAGAAAATCAATCGCGTCTTCCATGCGCCTCATGACAGTCGCACGAATTATACATAGTATTCTAAGGGGAAGGACAGACGAGTTTAGAGTCTTCAGAGACTGGAGGAAGTTGACAGAAGCAGTATTGTCTATAGAAAAGCGGGAATCTGTTGGATGTGGGTTGAGGTTTTCGCGTGGCATGTCCCTGACAATTCAAAGAGGTAGCATCTACTGACTGCGCCGGCAAGCGACTACCTGGAAAGAGGTCGATACATGAACCTTTACGTGGACTCGTGGTTGCAAGCTATCAATCGCACTGGTTTGCTTTGCTCGCAGTGTGGCAGTCTATAACTGCTGCAATGATGACTTTATATTTGCTGCAAAACGCTTTGCTCGGAAACGCTTGGAAAAGTTCTCAGTGTGGCCAAGGCCTTATACAGTCGCTTGTGATTGCTCTACTATTTGGGGTTTAATTTGTTGCAGTTATCGCAATTCTTTATCAGTAACGATTATAAGAAAACTAATCTTTGATTTGATAAGAAAAGTGATTAAAATTAATAAAATCTTTATTTACAAATGTAAAAATACCAAATGAAACTCGAAAAGTCAACGCAGCTGTTCAAAATTGTGTCCTGCAACTTCACTGCATGCTTCCAGTTGGCTGCGTGCGATGCCTTCCGTTGGCCTCGGCCTACATCTCAATTCAAATGAGATGCAAGTTCTATTGAAATGGTGACTGGGATTAGATATGTTTTTAGATGGATCCACCTGCCCCACTTATCCATCAGACAAAAGAACAGTCCTTGATCAATTTGGTCATCATGCACTGACATGTAAGTACGGCCCAGGTGTTTTAAGTCGTCACAATGCATTGAGAGATTGCATTTTTTGAGTTTTGTCGAAGAAGTCATTTATCTCCAAAGCTTGAACAAGGAGGAGGGGAGGGTAGTGACCAGAGCCGCCCAGCAGATATTTGCTTCCGTCCTGGCATCTGGGTCAAACATCAGCACTCGACATTACGGTTGTGCATCCGCGGAATAGAGCTAATTTCACCGCAGCGAGCACCAACCCTGATATCGCAGTTGCCGATGCTGAGGACAAAAAAATCGATAGCAATACCGAAAAGTGTCTTGTTTTGGGATGGCATTATGTTCCCATTGTCGTATTAACAAACGGGTCATGGGGTAAGATCGCCAACGATTTTGTCGCGAGTTTCGGGGAGGCTGTCCATGAAATCCGGACTGAAGACAAACAACACGTTGCCCATAATATTTGAGCACCTCTCAGTGACTCTCATGAGATCGAACGCGAGAGCACTTCTCCTGCGATCCGAAAGTTCGAGTTAGCCCGTATCTCTTCCATTTTTTTGTCTTCATTGAACTTTTTATCTTTGACTTTTAGTGTTTTGCATCATTATCTTGTACTTTGTATTGTTTTGTGTTGGAATTTAGAATACATAAATTCATGTTAATTCTACATAAGACTATTGCATATAAGACTATATAAGACTATTACATCGATATGACACCAGTAATGCTGCCATATCGACGAGTGCGTGTCAGCGCACGAGACGATATATATAAATGGCAGCATCACTGGTGTCATATCGATACAATAGTCTTATCATTAATTTTATAAGATGTCTACTTCCGTCATTACTGGTGTCTGAAATCACTGATTCATAAAGACAGGTTTCTGTAAGATATCAGTGTCCCATTCGATGTCAATGGAAAATCTGAGGCTCCAGTTCAGTAGATCATTTCATAACCAGCCGTCTTAGCTCACTGACGCATTCAGAGCAGTAGATTTTGAACAATTTATTAACAAATCCAAACGCATTTTCACAGTATGGAAATCAATGTGCAGACAATTGATCAGATGACGTGATGATAATTTATTGAAATGTCCAAGATAACAACAGCATTATTGTTTTTATCTTCTGAGCAATACAAAATTACCATCGCACGAGAAACCGGGCGTAGATGCTTGAAATTTTTCACTATTTTCGCTCCAGTCATGACATAACGAGAATCCAGTTCCAACATTTCATGGACTCACTCACTTGAGAAAGAGCTTGTCATCGAACTGTTCTATCATTTCAAGCCCTAAATTATGCAATCTTTACAGAACTATTAATTCGAGCAATGAGGAAATGCAGTTTTGTCGTCAATATCTCTTGGCCACGCTCTCCCGATGTATGCTCTGTTCCTATCTATTGACAACGACTCTCTTTATAATTTGATATCACCAGTGACGTGAGACTTTGTTCACCAGATCAAATTTTATATTGCAAATGCCAAATTTTCGTGTACTCGTAGAACAGTGGAAATGCACTATGAAAGCCATATTATCTTAGAGGTTGTATACAGTGATGCGAGTACATGATTCTTGAAACTAAACAATTTTTTAACAGGAAAAAGGTTCGTGCAATTCATAGTTTGAAGGAAAAAATATACAAAGCCATCCCATATCGATCTCAAGTGGTTCATCAAAGATATTTCAACATTTTATTTGCAAGAACAACGCAATGATGAAACGAAAGCAGAGGTAGAAGAAATACAATGTGCTATTTGTTAGTGGAAAAACATAAGATTCTCACATGTAGTACCGGTATATGAAATTGAGGATTATTGCTTTGTATTCTTCAATAATCTTACGTTGTGTTTAGATATCTATTTATAGCTAGCAGATAAAGTCACCTTTGATGTCTAGTTCCGTCATCACTGGTGTACTTCCGTCATAACTGGTGTCCTTTTACATTGGATGCATAGGAAGAAATTTTGAGTTATCTATGACAAAGCGGCATTGCTGGTGTCAAATCTCATAAATAATGTATACAAACTTATGATACACTGTATATATATGCAGATATACGATGAGATTTCTTAAATATATTTCACATGCATAGATACAGATATCATCATTAATGGAATTGTAGAGGTATATTCCTATAAATTTTTACAAGCTATTATTATACAAAAAAAACAATAGGTTATAAAGTCACAAAGTCAAGGGGAAAGGACTCAATTGAGCAGGCGAGTATAATTGCCTGGACATTATAGGGCATCAGACTAACGCTCAGACGCCTGTGAAGCTCTCTTGTTGTATTTTTGAGAGGCATCTGTTGCTGTATAGATAGTCAGACAGCTAGTCCTTTCAGAAATTCATTTGCAATGTCACGAAATTCTCCAAAAACAGACATTCCAAATGGAGCACACATCCAGCGAAGACGATCACATCTCTCGCCGTTGTATCCCTCTTCCGCTGCTCAGCTGCAGCAACACATGATCGCACGGTTGTACTCGTACTATGTATAATTGTTGTTGCTTGCGGATGCACAATAAGGGATACATGGCTGCGTTCCTTTTTCCACATTGTAATATGATATCTGTGTATTGTATACTCTCTGTGTATTATGTAATCCTACCTGCAATGATTTTACCATAGAATCATATTACAATGCAACTGTAAGCATGTTTGAAATCGGACAGCAATAACTATCAGCCTCGGCTGTCGTCTTTACATAGTCATCGCTGTCCTCTCAAATATCCTCGCAGTTATACATTGCGCACAATTATGCATGCTGTCTAATTTCTATGACAATAACACCTAAATTTGTGTGTTTTCACTACGTGATGCCAGAAACTAACAGCATATTTTTTGAGAGTGCACTACTATAATTGTTGATGATTGTGAAGCTATCTAAGAGATGAGCGTGTCGACGAAAATTTCCATATCCATCTCAATATATTCCTCTATGTCTGAAAGCAAAAGGCTGCATTGTATTTCATATTTGAAGACAGTCAATCGCCATCATAGCGACGTTGGTCGCTACAGACGATTTCATTGTGATTGTGCGATCATACTTGCCCCTGATTCGTATGTGTAATCGAACAGCCTTTTCATCCGCGCGTGCTCCCTGATGAGCCTTCAACCGATCGATTTATTATCTGATATTCAAAAAGTAAATTAAAATTGAAAACAAAATTAAAGAGGATCATCAAGCAAGTGGTCGCTCCTCAACCTGCTGTCATTTACAAGTAATAATTTTTCTCCTATCTTGTAAATACAAATGTCTCTTAAGAAAAGCCACATTTTCGATCAATTTCAATTTTTAATTGTGCATGTTGTACCTATCACTCTATTTTCTCTTTTCAGTATATTCGTGGCTATTTCAAAATTATTTCACGATGTACTGCGCATGCGCAATCTTCGAAATGACGGTATACATTAATTTTGGTTTGATACCACATGCGAGAATATGTCATCAGACATGGTCATGCCACACTCTCTTCACTGTATCATGCTTTTCAACTCTATTATCTAATCTTGTATGCATTATAATAGTTCTATCTATGAAAATATATCAAGAACGAAGATTTAGACAAACTCTCTATCTATCAATGTCAAATGCTATCATGATTCTATCAGCACTGTATCTAGCATTCTATCGAGTTATCTTTCCAACTGCAAGAGCAATTTGTGTTCTTTCATTTTGTCTTATGGCATTTGGATTGAATTCAATGCAGTTATCTGTATTGAGTCTTTCTGTTGATTGCTTTATTGCAGTATTTATTCCCCTTAAACACAGGTCATTAGTCACAAATTCTCGACTCAGGAGATACAATGTGTGCGCTCTACTAATATCTTTCCTTCTCCATGTATGTTTTCCAATGTTTAACTACGGAACTCCCTTTAACCAATTCATAGAAAATTGTCACATGCAAGTGATCATGCCAAAAAGGTATTATATGCTCGTACTGTTCTCTTCTGTTGTAATTATGACAGCTATTTTGTTGCTGAATGTTAGTATAATTGGTCTTACAGCAAGGGCACTTTACAAATTTAGGCACATGAGAGTGAAAAATACTATGGACGCAAAACTATTGAAGTTAGTGATAAAACAAATGTTTCTGATTGCTGTAAACACAACACTTATGATTCCTCTAGGGGCCAGGACTGCAGGATATAGTGCCGGTCTTACAGATTGTTTAGCACTCTCTATAACTGTGTCAACTGGGCTGTGGAATACTTTGCTATTCTTCTTTCTTGATCCCAAGTTATGGGAAAATATATTGAAATGACACTGTTGCGTTAATGAGAGTTATCATTCCCCTATTATATCAGTTATTACGTTCAATACCTGAGTTTAATTTTGTGTTCTAAAATGATTTCATCAGAATAAAGGCCATCGATCACTTCTAAAGTCGTTTTCATTTGTCTTGCATCATGATCGTCGTTTGGTGTTATCGTCTGATTGCAAGAGAGACAAATGCCAGCTACTGATCAAACCAAAGAATTAGATTGTTTAATCGTGTCACTTTGCTAGAAGTACAAACTGATTCAAAACGATGGCACATCCAGGAACTTATTAAGTGGGCAAACAGAAATGTTTAATACCTTGCAGAGATGGAAAAAATAGTCGTGCGTCTATTGCGGATTTCTCTGAATTCCTTCAAAATGCTCCGATCGCCACGATTCCTTCAATTTCGAAGAATTCAGATCATTTCGCAAAAGTTTTCTCGATATTGGGGCTGTTCATTAGCTGAAATTCTGCCGACAGAAAATTAAACCGATTTAATATTCTGCCGGCAGAATTTTAGTTAATGAACAAGCCCCAATGTTGGGCCCTGCGATTATTATCAAAACAGTTAGTAGGCGCACGAAAAAACGCTCACAAACTTCTGTGTAGAACTTGACATCGACTGTCTCTTTGCTGTGTGAACTGGCTGTGATGCGCATCTGCAATGAAAACTTCAATGACTTGTGACTGGCTTCAATGCACGCAAACGCTGAGTTATGTTGAAGACCGCTATGAAGGAACAGAGGTGATATTTCCTCAAATCACATTTGCAATGTCTCAAAGATATGCTCAGTAAAAGAAGATGTCATTTCAGATGATGACGCGAGGTGTTGACTATGTAGCCTGACTCCACTGCAAAGTAGTCATTGTGACTTTGAATCGGTATTTCATGTAGTTTTCCCCTTCGGTTGCATTGTGGCTGCATAATCGAGTTGAGTTATTATTATATCACCCACTAGATAAATGATTTGAGCCCTCTGCGAACCTCAGATTCGTGATCGAGTTGAATCATGGAGAGATCAAGAAATGCGAGGTGTCTCTAGTCATCTCCAGGAAGTGGCTCGACTTCATGGTGCTCTCTGCGATCAAGGATCCCCAATTGTGGCAAACTCGCTTGCTTCCAAGGGACGCTGTAAATTTTGTAGACGGAATCTGAACAGAAAGACGAAGAATCGCTGCTGTCTCTGCAATCGATTCACTTGCAAGGAGCATGCCGCTCAAAATATAGTTGTATGCATGCATTGCAAGGACTTCGAGTAGCAGTTTTGCTTATTTTTTACCTACACGCTTGATTCATAAAAAGTTCTTGGTAATAAATGTTTCATGTAAATGTTTGTTTTTATGTTGTGGTAAATGTGGCACATATGAGTGCAATATAATGAATCTACATGAAAATTTTAAGTCAAATATCAATTATTCTGCCGGGGTCCATACAGACCCCTTTTGGCCTTTCGTAGAGGTGAAATTGTTTTGGCTTTGCGAGGGTTAATCCACAAATCTGCGAGCTTTACCATCAATAAACGATTACTCCTTTCTACAACTGCCGTCTTGTGAAAACACGCAGCTGTTCAAGCCGAATTGAATATTTTAACTGAATAGCTACACTGTAAATCGCTGTATACGATTCGTGCATACGTATTTGTATGTACGTGTATACGTGTAATGCATTTCGTATGTAGAGCTTCATTAAGTCACATAGCCAAAAAACATATGTATTACATACTACTGTCAAATAACTTTTTTCTGTAATGCTAGTCGTGATTATTTTTTGTCCGATAGAGTGATATTTATCAAGATTAGATTTATTGTGAATTTAATGCTCCACGATATTGTCGTCGTTGCTACTTGTCTAGCAACATTAACAGGACGATTAGTTAGCTCTACTTTATGAGCCAACTTCTAAACATCAGTTCATTCAAACGATACCGTTCTTGCAATCCTGTTGACTCATATATCTCAAACATAGCTATTTTTGCGTTCATGAATTATAATGTGTTTTTATTTCGGATTGATAATATGCTTAATTTCAAATTTTCATAATGCATGATTGCTGAGGTTGAATACTTATTGATTCTTCATGAAATGCCTTAGACTTACGTGTATTAAAATCGAATTCAGTATTGAAAGTATGACTCTTGAATGTCATTATCTCACTACTTACAAAACAGTAGTAACATTAGTGTGATCTTTATTGACAAAAGGCCTTAAATCAACATACTTAGGACATGATTTATGCTTTCTTTTAACATTGTGCTGGTATGGCATTAGTATGTAAAGTATACCACATTTGAAATAACATACGAAAAGCATACAAATATATACCAAGAGAATACAGAAGTATACCAAAAATATATTTTGGTATGCATCCGTCGTATGTGATTGGTATTGAGCGATTTACAGTGTATGTACATAGAGTTCAACTAACGTCGAAAAGTTGTTAATTTTAATGCATGTTGTTAGTCATAACTACAGAATGAGACCTAGCTCGTTGCTTCTAGATCTCCGTAGGAAGGAAGAGTCGCATCTCGCATGCTATAATAAATTGGCACACACTCACGTACCACACCATTAGTTTCTGCCACACACAATCTACTCGAAACTCTCAAACAATAGTTGTCATTGAATAAGTAGTGAGCATTGGACAACTGCCAAGAGCGTGCGTGTGATGCACATCGCTGTCACAGTACTATTCATTGATGAATCCTGCGAGGCGAAGAGATGGAGTGAACCAATTTTCGTACGTCTGCCAACTTCCAAGCAAAGGATCTGATGGACAAACATTATCAAGAAATTTTTTTTGTTGCCATTGGAATTGAAAATTGGAAACAGTCCCTTGTTATGGCGATGTTTCTAATTTTTAAGATAAATAAAATTACAATGTGCAAACCGCCCGACGTTTCGTCCGCCGCGGACTTATTCATGGACAAACTGGCATTGGTAAGCGATGGTTTAAATATCAAAAATGACTTCTCATCAGTTCATGTTTCCTATTCATGGATGGACAATGGATCCTGATGCAATTCGCTTCAGCCAACCTAGTATCAATAGGGTTGCTGAGGCGATCGATGATATCGATGATATCGACATCAAAGTCGTGTATAGAAAAAGAACGATCAGAATGACGTAGGACAATATGATCTGAGATGGCACTCGCGCTGTCTAGATTATCAATGCTTCTACGATGCTCAGCAAAACGGACGCCGAAGGGGCGATTCGTAGAGTCAATGTAACACTCATTGCATTATCTGTATGTAAAACGATATACAACATAGTGCATGCTGCAATTATACTTATTAGGAAGCGCTTGACAAACTTTGCAGTCACATTTTTCAGTATAACTAAAATTGAAATTGTTGCTAATTTTGGTACCCGGTTGATTTATCACTCTGATATTATCGGGAAACCTTGTGCGGAATGATCTGAATTCTTTCAGTCTGAAGGAATTTGGAGGAATTTGCAGCAATCTGCAAGCGACGCACGACTTTGTTCCTCTCTGTAAAGTATTAGGAATTCTTTTACAAAGTTCCTGCATTTGTCATCGCATGCAATTAGTCTGCACTTCTAAGAAGCTGATTGATTTAAACAATCTATTCCTGGGGGCAGAACAGATGTGTCGAGAATGGAGCCAAACAGATCTCTAGATCTTATCCATTCCGAGCTCTGAAGCGCATGGAGATCCCGCGGGAAGATGCAACCTCCTCCTCCTGAACTTCAAAACTATTGCTCCAAATCACAAGAAATTCACGGTGCAACAAGCATAAGGTTCTGAACTCTGCAATTGTGGTATTTCTATGCTCAGACTCGCGGAACTTTGAAACTTTGATGATGAATCTCTCCAATGGTTGCTACTTTTGATGTCGAATTGTCACAATATTCTGAGAAGTTAGTTATGAGCAGCAAGATGATGGAGTTGGCAAAAACTCCTACTACCATTGAAGTGAGTAACCACCAAGTATTCTGGACATTATTTTTGGGGACGATCAAATAATGGGAGCACAGTCGAACAGCATTATTGAAAAACATAATTGTGATAGTCGTGCGATGCATATTTCAAACAACAGCTGATGCCGTAGAGTAAGTATAGCAGGTTCATACAGTGAAAACATTGTATCAAAAGATTCAGATTTTTTCGCAGATTGTATTCCTGCTTTCTAAATGAGGATACTGACACTTTTCAGAGAACTGTCAATATTTTCAGCAACTGGGCTTACTCTAAAAAGCTTTCGATTTATGTTGATAAGACCAAGTGCTCGGAACCTTTGCTCGGAATAATTGTAATCCTTTGACTTTTCCTGTTGTTGTAAATTGTACCATCATTGAAGAAAGGAAATGCATTAAGATCCTTGGAGTTCACTTTTCGCATGACACAAATGGCACGTTCAGTTCGGTCACTCGTATAATAAAGATTGTCGAATGATGTCTATGGTTAAGCGCCTCAAAAGAAATTTTTATTGTTATTTGGCAGGCCTATGTTGGTCTTGTGTATAGCCTCATGGTGTTTTGCTGGTCTGTCATCTGCGATATTTCCGTGAGTAACTTTAAAAAGATCGGACGTTTTGATCGTGTAGCTAAAAAATGGGCTAATATGAAGAACATTCGCAGCTTACAAAGCAGACTTTATAAAAACTGCGTCAAAATTGTTAAAAAAATTTCTTGTATGAAAAGAGGAACATTCTTTGTCTGAGATTTTTGATATCAGGAGGAGGAGTGAGCGTGGCAAGAGGCGTTCAAGAATTTTGCGGCCCTTAACCCTAGACTGCATGAGTGGGTCTGTGAGATCCAACACAAGATATAAACGTGTGCTGCAATGAAAGTATTTAACCGAATGCCTTTTAATTTCATGACTTTGTCTCATTTAGCTATACCTATCCAAACGTGTATGAGTTAATTAATGTGTCTAAACCGAAAGCTGTTTTTCAGGCATGTCTCCGTTACTGCATGAATGGGTCCCTGAGACCCAAACCTACATGACCGTTATTATAAGCATTCTTCTTCTCATCAATGATGTGAAAAAAATCAGTTTTCTCTCCCGAGTAATTTAATGCCACTAAATAATTCCGAATAAAAAATATGTACACAGCCGACGTTTCGGGTCCAGACCCTTTCTCAAGGCAAGGCAGCAATAAAATCTATATAATAAATTTTATTGCTGCCTTGCCTTGAGAAAGGGTCTGGACCCGAAACGTCGGCTGTGTACATATTTTTTATTCGGAATTATTTAGTGGCATTAAATTACTCGGGAGAGAAAACTGATTTTTTTCACATCATTGATGCATTATGGTCCTCCCGCCTTCAGCCATCTCTTATATATTCTTCTTCTCAAAATAAACTGTCTTTGCTGCAATATCTTGCTGAATGCGTGCGTGTATGCACTGTGTGAGTGTGTGGCATCGATTGCTACAACTTCCTGCTGTGCCTCGATAACAAACAAGCAATGTGCTGACTGCCTGATAGATAGAGATATATATCCATGGACAACTAGAAGGACTCGTGTCTGTAGGCCATGCAAATGCATTATATGAACGGGAGAAAATGCAAGTATTGTACATAAATGGCTCTATCTTTTGAACCACTGGTGCGATTGATTTCATATTTGAACTACTGATGATGCAGGGCGAGAGCATCATTTCTTCTATTCATGCAACCCCAACATTCTCAAAACTAAAAAAGTTAGTCAGCGCGCAAAAAATAAGTAACTCGATAAAAATTAAGAAAATACCTTGATTTTTATCGAGTTACTAATTATCGCGCGCTGACTAACTTTCTTAGTTTTGAGAATGTTAGGGTTGCATGAATAGAAGAAATGATGCTCTCGCCCTGCATCATCAGTAGTTCAAATATGAAATCAATCGCACCAGTGGCTCAAAAGATAGAGCCATTTATGTACAATACTTGCATTTTCTCCCGTTCATATAATGCATTTGTGTGACCTACAAATGGCAGATTTAACACTGAGAGTGATTCAGTGACCCTTTCTATTTGTCCAAGGATAGATGCTACTACGTCATACCGACGCCTCTGAAAGTGTGTAGAATCATAGCTTACTACACTTTCCTTCGTAGTTGTCGTAATGAAGAGACGGTTGACCGCTGAACGTGCTGCTGTTTTGATTCAATCTAGTAGTGAAAGCAGCGAAGATGAAGGAGAAATGGAGAATGTGTCAGACATCGAGGAAGAAATCATGGCCTTCCCTATCGCTAACGATGAAGTTGAAGAAGGAGAACGTGAAAGTGAAGACGAAGAAGAAGCCAGTGAATTGCATGCGGCTGAAACTAGGAATTTCATATCGCCATCTGGAGAAATTTGGACTGATGGACACCCTACATCCACTGGAAGAATGCATTCAGGGAATGTTATGCAAATACGATCCGGAATTACTGCTTTCGCATCCCAGAGAATTCATGACCATATATCTGCTTTCAAAGTTATTTTCGATCAGGATATGCTATCCACAAGAATGACAAGATTGCGAAATGATCGACTTGCAGCTGTTCGCTTACTCATTGATGGCGTAGTCACCAACAGCCAAAAGTGTTACAACCATGGAGAATGCGTTACCGTGGATGAAGAGTTATATCTTTTCAAAGGCCGGTGCCAATACATTCAGTACATGCCAAGCAAACATGCTAAGTATGGACTGAAATTCTGAATTCTCGCTGATTCGGAAACCTATTATGTTTCTTATGTAACTATGTATACCGGAAAGGACACAGTCAACAATCGCGGTGATCGTGGTTTGGGAGAACATGTAGTTTTACAGGCCACTCATTCTGTCCCATCAGGAAGAAATGTCACCACAGATAATTTCTTCACGAGCATCTCCTTAGCCAGAGAACTAAAGAAGCGTGATCTCACTTTACTGGGCACTATAAAGACATGGAGAAGAGAAATACCAAAAGCAGTGAGGAATCATGAAGGCAGAGAGCTCTAATCCAGCAAATTTCTGTTTACAACAAGTGACCGCAATCCAATTTAACTCGTTTCCTACAAGGCGAAGAAAAACAAGGTTGTGATGGTCTTGTCATCAGCTTACAAGTGTTCATCCATTCAGGAATCCCATCCGAGAAAATTACCAAATTTCATTCACTATTATAACCAAACGAAGGGCGGAGTTGATGTGATGGACAGAATGGTTGGAAATTACTCAGTGAAATACAAGTCAAAAAGATGGCACGTCACGGTTTTCTGCAATTTGCTCGACATTGCCTGTCTTAACGCCTTTGTTCTTTACAGCGAGGTATTTCCAGAGGAGAATCGATGCAGAAATCATCGACGGAGACTATTTCTGATTTCTTTGGGAACTAATCTTTATGCTGACTACCGGAATTCCAGACGTCAAATGCTGAGACAGAGCAGCGTGTAGTCAAATCCTCATCCACCTCTCTCTTCAGCCAGGCGAGCCAGATGCTCTGAATGTTGGAAGTCAAAGGTTGACAGAAAGACCAAATACTTATGCTGTATCTGTCAGACTCCCCTGTGTTTGCAACATTCTCAATTCAAATGTGATTCGTGCTAAACGTTGAATTTTTCGTATTTGCCAAGTATACATACATGTACGTACAGAGGCATTATAGGCCTGATGAGCATTTATTTACACCATTGATCAGTTTTTGTACATTACCGATTTGACTAAATAGATCATCAAGCTACATCAATAATAAAAACTTGTTATTACATGTATTTAAACGCACAGGACTACCTTTATGGGGCAAGGGTCTCAGAGACCCACACTATGCAGAAACGGAGAAAAAAGATCATGCATTCTAGGGTTAAACAGGCGTCTTGTTTTATACCACAAAAGTCTTGCTATGTTTTCTGTACATTCCTAATATTGCTTTGATGCCATTCTATATCATTATTAACCTTTGTAATTGACAATAAAGAATTATTATTATTATTAAAACAATATTTGATCACCTTTTAGAACGCTAATGTTTTGCAAATCATTCCTGTGTATACATACATGTACGATGGATTTGGTTCCTCGATAAAAGCAGTATGAAACTTATTGAATATCAAAATGAATGGAAATTCACTAACAGGTGCATCAAATAAACGGAAAATTAATTCATGGGGCAGTAAGATTATTTTGCCCTTGTTTCTGATGGAATGTGAGATCAGAAATTGTGAAACACTGTCCGAAATTCAATGAATATCTTAGAAATTTTTATTTTCGTAGAAATTTCATCTTTGTCGATGGATCCACCACATTGACACGTAGAAGTCAGCGTCAACACAAATTCTTCCCAATTCTTGCAGCCACTTGGTTAAAACTATTTTTCCAGTATTACTGCTTCAGTTTTGCGGGTGCATACAATCCGTTTCCTAAATCACTATACCACCCAAAAAGTTCTTTTATATTTTTCGTATTCTCATCAAATCAAAGCGCAAGCTCATAATTAATTGATTACTAAACTTCTTCACTTGGTCAGCCTGAGTCCGAGACACAAAATTCAGGAAACATCATGGTTTCTCAATTAAATGAAGCAAAAATGCAGCAGTGTTTGGTTTCGGCAGAGTGTGTGACATGCGGCGACAATTTCTTCGATGCTATTTCTATCGCCATACTACTGCAACTACTGCTACAAGAGGCCCGTCTGCAGATCAGAGATTCAAAATCTTCTGACCTCAACCGAGGGAGATGATGATTCTACAATGGCTACATGTTAATAAAACAAATTTGATGTTTGCCAGTGAACGGATAGGCCGATCTTGATAAAGATTTCATATTCTTACAGCTGACAATTTGAATTTCGGCTGGATCAATCGCAAGTTCTTATCTTCTTCTGTCATCGATCTGTCATTAAAGGTCCTACTTCGAATCGGCACGTCTGTCGAGTTCTAGTGATGACCTGAAGAAATTCCAAAATTATGTCTCTGGCACATGTTTTTCTTTGATCTTGTCTGACAAGAAGAGGAACTCCCTAGAACTCTGCAGACGTGCTGATTCGAAGTAGGCATAGGGTGTACATCATTCTGTGAAAGTCTCACTTTCGGCCTCGTTCCCTGCAGAAACTCGTTCTGGGCCCTGGTCATCCACACGCCTAGGAGACCGATTGTCGCAAAGTCTGACGTCAAGAACATCGGACGCTTCATCGAATTTTTCTTTTTTCCTCTCGCTTGCCGTATTCCCAGCTATCTTCGTGACTCGCAACACCTCATCGTGATACTGCGCATTGCACTCCTGCAACGCGATGCAATCTTTTATACTTTTGATGTCAAGTCTCTGTAAACCAGCATTCCTATCGATGAAAGCATTTGACTTATAGCAAGAGGATTTGAATCTTTTCCTGACGACCGTCGGCCCGATGAGCTTGTCCTTCTCTTCTCCGACTTCCGTTTGAACGGAATGACTCCTGCTTTGAGAATATAGTCGTTGATTGCAAATCTCCGGTGAAGACATGGGCAAATCACTCGGAGGATCCATTGCAAATGTGTACATGGGTGAATGGAAGAAACTAGTCCTGAAATCTTCTTCACTCCAACTGGTTGCTTTGGTTTCGCTTCCAGGATGGCATATTTGCGATTTGGTCACATGGCATGGACTCCTTCCTCCATTTCTATTATCACCTTAATGCCATCGATTCATATACTCAGGTGACTCTGTACCACCATTCACTATCCATTCATTTTATTGACTTGTTGATTTATCGCCCATCATTCGACTGTCTCAACCTCAATCACCATATTGCCTTCGAGGAGACAGCCTGTCATCGCATTTTACTTCGGGCCTCTCATCATACCTCCCACCATAAAGTAAGCAAGGTTGGGCCAAAACTTGGGGTCAAAACCCAAAGCCCAAGCCCAAGCTTAAATAAATGAATGAAATCAAGTGAACGAAGTACATTCTTTGTATTTTGTGTTGCAATAAAGATTCATCTAAAAGCCAAAATTCCTAATGGGTCCATGAGAAGTGTGGTGTAAGTGGGAAATGATTTATTATTGCAAAAAACAAATGTTTCATGCAGAAACAATTTGCGACACATTTTATCATTCAGAAATATAAACAGACTTGATAAATATTATAGCTGCGCAGTAAGTGCATGTTTAAACATATTTAGAATACGAAATCGGAATGAATTAATTTTTGGATAGATGTCGGCTATCGCAGAAATTTAAGGGTGCGAAGATACAAAATATACGGAATATATAAAAATTCAATATGCACAAATGTAGCAAAATGCATGCAAGCTTACAGTAGATACAATATGCATGAGCTTTCATTGCGCGGTATTGTCAAGCTCAGAATGAAATATCACAAATATTTCATTTTTGAAATATTCTGTGAACCCAGTGTAAATTTGATAAAATATCAAAATTTTATGCTCTTGCCCTGTAGCTCTCCTAGGATTCAAATCAAAATATTATTTTTTTACTTGATCTGTATATATTCAGCATTAATAGAAAACCCAAGTTTCGTGTCACTTACCCAAAGATCTACCCAAAACCCAAGGTCCAACCGTGGAGTAAGTATATTAGGTATACTAGCAAATCATTAATTAACAAAAATTAAATCCCCAGTCTGTATAAAGTTACGATTTTATTAAATGAACTCAAGTTGAATCCAATTGGGTATTGATACCAATTGTGAGATGTGCAAAATTCTGAAGTTTTGAAGAAATTACTACGGAATTGACTGATCATGATAGTCATACAGAAGGAATTTTATAGATCCTCCGTCGTGACAGCATTGGAGAGGTAGTTTGTTAAATTAGTAATTCGACAGATTGCTATTTCTTTCATGCTCAAACTCCTTAATGAGAGCATTTTATTAAGCCTGATCATATCACAAGCTACCTGCCGCTGGAAGAGCAAACTACGGACATAATCAAAGACAATGATAATCATTAACTTTGCAGCATGTAAATGGGTCCACATAACTATTCAGATTCAAGAAATGAAACATAAATTTAGTGAATCAAGACATAATTCCGATAAAAATTTAATTAAAAACTTAAAATTTCGGCCAAGAAAGCACAACCAGGTCTTGACTTTTTCATGAAGACTTGCATTACAATGAGATTCATGATATTCACTTGATAATAAGCAAAGCGTGCTGCATGCGTCGTTGTTCACAGAGTGAACAGGGTTCCTTTGCACAACCCTCGAATACAAGAAGAGGCCCATCTGAGATTCGAAATCAACTCACCTCAGCCGAGGGAAATGTAGCTCAATAAATAGCTGACTGTCGAATAGAGCAATTTGTAAAACATTTTCAACGCAAAAGCTAGCGCAAAATCAGGTAAAAGTGCGAATTGAGCGAAATTGCACCAAATGTTGTCGACATTAAAAAAAAATTGCTTCGTCTGAAAGCTCAACACGAGCCTGATTCACTGCTTAATTTTCTGTTTCTCATAGTTCATTAACTGACCAAAAATTCAGACTTTTGAGTCTGCTGACTACAACTGATCACACACAGGCTGAACATTCTGCCAATAAGACATTAACATGGATTTTTGAGGGCAACAATGTAAGAGGACATTTTAGGGCGCGTAAGCCCCTGAAGATGTCCTACATCGTTGGCCGAAAAAATCTATGTTAATGTTAATATGATGCGTAATTGAAATGGACTCGGCAGCAATGTAGGGAATAGCGGGCAGCAATGCTATAGTCAATATATAGTCAATCTGTGTTCCATTGGATTTACATGTGTTTTTATTTGATCCTGTCTGACAAGAAGAGGAACTCACTAGAACTGGGTATACGAGCAGATTCGAAGTAGGCATAGGGTGTACATCATTCTGTAAAAGTCTCACTTTCGGCCTCGCTAGCCATCATTTGTTGTGTGAGATGTGCATGGTTGATCTTACACATGAACAAGTAGACATGACATTGGGATGCCATTTGAATTGAAGCACTTACATGCCGATTGAAATCCACATGTCCACATCTCTGATCTTCGTAACATTCCCACCGAGGCTGATGTTATGTGTACACATTCTGTGAGTGCGGAAATACGGAGGACTGACGTACACGTTTAAGCTACCCCGAAAACGGTAGTAACAAGAATGATCAGTTCAGCTTGTTATTCGTGTGGTGACACATTTTCTTCTTCTGCTCAAAAAGGACACAAATCCCCATGTAAAACCTATGTGCTATACGTCGTGCGTTCAATATGTGGCCGACCTCACGCATTTAATTTTTGATTAAGCTGTTGTTATTTCTTTTACAGTAGAACATGTGTATCAAAGTTCGTTTAATACCAGAAAATCTGAAATAACGTTATATTTTCCCCCAATTTTCAAATGTCAAAATTCGTAAATGCTATTTTAGTTTTTCAATCCTTAAATTTCCAAATTCTTTTTTTTTGTTACTTCAGAGAACGTGTATCTTACGACAGAAAAAGACTGGTTATATGAAAACAAATTCTGCTTTGACATTTTATTTTTCTACATATTCACCGTTATTTTCGACACACTTTCTCCAGCGTTCAAGGAGGCACGAAAAAGCGTCTTAAACGAAGTCTTCTGACAAAGAAGAAAAAAAGAGTTCAACGTATTCCTGGAGCTCTTGGTCGGTGTCGAAATGATGTCCACGCAAGCAGTGGCGTCGTGCCATTGAGGCCAGAGCAGGCTCTGGCCTGCTCAAGATTTTGAACACAAGAAATTGCCGTCCTATTTTTTCTGTCTACACTTTTCCCAAAGTTGGCCTACCAGCTAACCCAACTGACGACGGCAGGGAGTATTTTTGGAAATTGCAAACTTGATTGGGAGGTGGAATGAACAACTGAAAGCACATCTGGAAAAATCAGAGCGAAATCCCAAAGCATGGCCTAGTTATACATCACCAACCTCTCAGAATGAGATGATCCACAGTAGTGCTCAGCTTCTTCGCGAAGATATAGTCAAGGAAATAAAGGATGCTGTGTACTTCGCCATATGCCTTGACACTACTCCTGATGCAAGCAAGAAAGACCAGCTCTCAATGATTATTCGATTTGTGAAAGAAGAGGGTGACGTGATTGAAACCTTGCTAGATACGTCACATGCAGAACACGCTGACGGTAAAAGCCTGTATAACCAATTGTGCTCATTATTGAATAAATATGATCTAAGCATTAGAAATTGCGTGGTCAGGGATACGATGGGTGTGCGACAATGGCGGGGCAATATCGTGGATTACAGGCTCGTGTGAAGGAACATTGTTCAGAGGCACACTTTGTACATTGTTATGTCCATCGCTTGAATTTAGTAGTTGTTGATACCTGTTCGCACAACGTTACTGCACGTAACTTTTTCGGTGTTGCGCAGAAATTGTACGATTTTATTGAACACTCGACCAAACGACACGGTCTCTTTAAAGAGATTCAAAAAGATGAGCAGTCTAAGGATGACAATGATGAGACGGTGCATCATACAGGTACATTGACGTCACTGAGTACTACTCGTTGGTGTTCACGTTCCCAAAATTGCACTGTGTTGGCGAACAATATCACCGCAGTTGCACGGACGCTAAATGACATTTCGACAGATGCAAAGTACGACTCAGATACTGCTGGAAATGCAATTTCTCTTCACAATAGCATGAATTTCAAATTTTGTCTCTGTCTAACAGTGTTCGTTGAAATTTTTTCAAATCCCTTGTTGAAGCATTGATCGTTGCAATTCAATCTCAGAGAAATCAAGAGAAATATGATGAATATTGGGATCGAGCCGAATCAATGGTAGGAAGCATTGGCGTTGAAGTTATTGCTCCCCGTCGCAGAAAGGTGTCCTCAAGAATCGATGCAAATTCTGCAAATCAGACCTGCTTTGATTTTAAACAGGAATGTCCCATTGAATTCTACTATGAGGTCATAGATCTCATGCTCAATGCTTTGCAATCACGATTTAGTATTGAACTAAATCCACTATTGAAATCAATACAAGCTCTTGAGTCGCCGTCACTTCAGAATTTGAATTCTTTGTTGACACTGGCAACATTTTATCCCCGTGATATTCCATGTTCAGATACGCTTAAAGCGGAATACCAACTTTTTGTGCACCATTTATCTTCAACGCAAACCGCACCAAATGGTGTGCACAACTTATATTTGTACATGGTAAATAACAATCAGCACAAAATGCTTGCATCTTTAGCCAAGTTGTACCGCCTTGTACTGACTTTGCCCGTAACATCATCATCTTGTGAGCGTTCTTTTTCCGCGTTGAAGTTTGTTAAAAACAACTTAAGAACCACAATGAACCAGGACCGTCTAAATGACTTGATGATCATTGCAGTTGAAGCAGCTCGATCCCAGAAGCTATCACTGGCCGCTTGCCGGGACTACTTCTGGGAATCATTTGCTGAGGGTCGCAAATAGCTTTTCCACTGTGCGAAATCTATCATAAAAGCAGCTCTTTACTTGTGGTCTCTATATGCCTATCTACATGTACCCGTAGATTTAAGATTTAGGACATAAAACTAACTAGGCCTATACAAGAAGAAATCAATTGTATGTACGTGCAAGCAGTGTATTTGAAGACCAGTCTATACTTCAAGTTGTAAATCGGTTTTTCTACATTGTAGGTATGAAAGCACTCTGATTACACTTAGTGTTAGTAGCCTTGCATATCAGCAACATTAGGCCTATACAATTACAAGTGTGCAAGCTGCTTTTATGAAACATTTCAAATGTAATGCATGCAGTTTACATGTAGAGGCCTATACCGGTAGGCCTACATGTGTATTGCCGGTGTATATATACACATAATTGTGTGACGTTTACTTGTACATGTACGTGTATAACACAGAAATTTCCTATTCTCGTTTTTATTGCTAGATCTAACAATGTAAGTTCATAGCTTATCCCAAGTTTGTGCTTGTGCCATGAAATCCAAAGACGATTGATGAAATCCATGATACCATGCCGATAGATTTTCTTAGAATCATTTTTTGTTGACGTGTAGTTTACCCTCAACCAATTTAATTTTTTGTGCATGAACTGCCTTCATAGCACCGAAATTTGTTTTACCGATTTTTGTGTGACTGAATCCAAAGACAACTGATGAATCCATGCCATGCCAACAGATTTTCTTAGAATCATTTTTTGTAAACGTGTAATTTTCCTCATAACCAGTTGTACTTTTTATGCTTAATACAGCAGCTTTGGCTATATTACACTGGTGTGTTTTTCTTTTGGATTTATGAGAAAATGCTGCTAAGGGATAATTTCAACTTGCTGACATTTTTAATGAATTGAATGCTGTCTATGGCGAAAATGTTCCTTCTCACACGACTGTTGAATATTGGGGAAGAGAATTCAAAGGTGGTCGGGTTTCAGTCGTCGATGAAGCAAGAGAAGGAAGACCTATAGAAATTTCTATCGACGAGGATCTGATAGAAAAGTTCAGAGCAACCGACGAATAACAGTAGAGGAGTCAAATAAATTCAATTGTAGTGTTGGAACCATTAGCGAACGTCTCAAAGCTTTGCTCGAGATTTGTGCCTCGGTTCCTTTCTACTGAAATGATGGACGCAGAAAGGGGCATGCTGTTTGCTGAACATCAATACTTTTGAACAGCATGGTGAGCAATTTCTTTCGAACATGATCACCGAGCATAAAACTCCCTTAAGTCGATATTAACCTGAATCAAAGAGGGAATTTTTCAGAATGGAAACTTCCAGGAGAGAAGCCATCGAAGAAAGCGAGATCTTCAACGTCGCATCGGCGCGCGATGATGCTGTCTGTCTTTTAGGATAGACATGGCATCATTTTACTCAATTTCGTGCCAACATGAAGAACCATTACTGCAAAGTATTACAGTGATCTTGTAGTTGAAGTGAGGAGAAAACGGAGAGAGCAAAGAAATGTCCCACTATGGCTTCTACACAGCAACGCACCAATTCATAAGGCAGCCGTTACAGAATCGACTATCGGGAAAGCAGGACTGTCTCCTGTTCAACATCCCCGTTACAGTCCTGACCTTGCACCGAGTGACTTATGGCTTTTCAGTTACCTCAAGAAGCACTTGCGTGCAGGGGCGTCGTGCGCCGCAAAAACTTGAGCAGGCCCATTTTTGTGACATCATTGCTCATAAGTTTATGGGTCCACGCCACACCATTGACTTTCACCCGTGACCGTGACCCTTGCTGTCAACCCCCATGGGCCTGTAGGCCTATAAATGTACATATTTTGAATTTTCTATTTCTTGCTATTCTGATTGTTGAATTCTAATTCATTCATTCGCCCTTTTACACTGTTTAAAGTGATAGCAACAGAGTTAAGATAAACAAGTTTTATATTTCATTATCTCTGAAAAATTACGTGATACACGTAGACAACACACCGCTTTGGAGATATCTGAAACTCAGCTATTTAACAATTCAATCTTCGAAAATACGATTGACAAGGGAAACAATCTACCTACTGAATATTATAAGCTGGTACTCTCACAAAATCTGGTGGTGTGGATCGAAAACAATTCAAAAAAGCAGATACTGTTAAAAGACATAGGTCTACATGCAAACAAAATATCACTGTGTATGCCTAAACAAGGAAGTGGTGTAGTGCATGTGTTTCACATGATCAAGAAAACAATAACGAGGATGAAAAAGCTTGTAAAAATGATGCTGTGAAGTCTAACAATTAATAAAATTCTCAAATTTTCGCGGACAACCGCCTTGTTCAAGAGTGCACGAGGAATGAACTAAGTAAGCGAGCGCGCTGACGACCGCTTATCAGCAGAGGGTCACGTGATCGACATCGGCGCAGACAGCGAGACGGCAGTACATGGGTGCAAGCGCACTCATGAACAGCAAAGGGTAAATGACAGGATAAGAAAAAGGAAGTTTAAAATACAATGTCCTTCAGCTCCTCACGTTCCTGACGGGAATTGATGCTGGGCTGCCTCTTTTTTATTTCTATAGCCTCAAATATTCTCAGCGATGTCAATTGATGCTCACGGCTAAGTATTTCTGTTTGAAAACTGCTTTTACAAGTAAGTTTATGTTTGAAAACTGAGCTGCTGCTCGAATTTATGTGTTCACGCACCCTGATGTGGAGAGGCCGAATAGTGCTGCCAATATACAACTTACCACAGCTGCTACACTTCATCTGGTACACACAATTGGTGACATGACAAAACTTGTTGTCCTTTACAGGACAGTTCTTCAGCTTGCATTCATCAGCTTCCTCCTTCTTCCTGAGGACGTCTCTTAGTGTTCTTGTCTTATGATACATCTTGACTGGGAGGTCATTTTGCTGCAGGACCCTGTTGATGTTCCTGTTCAGCTGGTCGGAAACGTACGGCATCTTCAGGAAAATAGGGTCTTCAATGCGCTTTATGGTTTTTCTCTTTCTCTTGAAGTTCGGCTTCACAGGAACGATTTGCTGAGCCACATTACAAGGATAGCCGTTGCTCTTCAGAATATTTTTGAAGTCATTAAGATTGGAGGCGAGGTCTCTACTATCTGTACATCTTTCTCTAATGCGATCCACCTCGTTTCGGATGATATTCCTTTTCGTTTGTGAAGGTAGGGCCGAGTCACAATGCACAAACAAGGGTTTCTTTGCTCTTTTCTTGTAGAAGTTGAAAATAGCCTTGCCCTCGTCTGTTATTGAGAATTCAAAGTCCAGAAGCTTCAGGGTTCTGCCGTTGTTGTTAGGATGCTCGATTTCAAATTTAATGTTCGGATGTTGTTGATTCATAAACTCCAATATTTTCATAGCCGCAGCTTCGTCTGTGGTGATAATACAAATATCATCAATATAGCGCTTATATAATGCTATAGGCATACTTCTCACGGGAAGAGATTCCAATCTATGCATGAATAATATTGCCACGATTCCTGCCACACTGTTACCCATCGGCAATCCACTGATCTGACGAAAGATTTTACCTTCAAATTTGAAATAAGTGCTGGTGAGCACTATATGTAGGAGATGGCTGACATGGTCCGACCTCAATTGTACTCGTATATCCTTGTTTTCCTCAATGTGTTGTTTGACTGACTCTATGGCATTTTCCACAGGTATTGATGTATAGAGTGCCGACACGTCTAGGCTGAAAGGATATGAGTTCCCTTGTAGCGTAGAGTTGTGCAACTTGGATATTTCGTCCATTAGTTGAGTGCTATTCCTGAGGTGGGAGGGTACAGAATCCAACAGGGGACTCAGAACAGTTTTGAGGAGGAAAGCTAATTTCTTTGTAGGTCCTTGGCAGTTGGATACTATCGGCCTGATCTTCATGGTGGTGCCTTCTTTGTGAGTCTTTCTTTATCAGATGATAAAAACGTGGGAACTTGGAGTTGTGACTCATGTAGGTGGAAGTTATTCTTCTAGGGAGATTACAAGCAGAAGATACTTCCTTCCAGGCACCATTTAACTTCGATTCGATAGTGGACATGCTTATCTTATCCACGGGTTCATAAATGGTTGAGTCTGCTAGATGCTCAAACCCCGCTCGTACATAGACATCTTCTTCCACAGCACAGAATTCTCCTCCTTTGTCACTGGGTTGAAGGACTATGGGTTTGTTCTGTAACTTCTTGATTACTGTGAATTCTTGCTTCGTGAGGTTTTGGAATCTTCTTTGTGAATTCTTTGCAGAGTCAATCAGCTTGGCAATCTCCACTTGACATCTACGAATCTTTGTTTCAGTGTCAATGTCAGCTGGAGGAGGCACACAAACATATTGTGTTTCAGGAAATTTAGAGATTGACTGTTCTTGTTGCAGATTTGCTTGGGAGTCGTCTGTGGCCCGTGTAGCTTTATTCTTCCTGTATTCTCGCCATCTCATTTGGTAACCCATTCGGCAGAGTTGAACGTGCACGTCTTGTAGTACTTTGTCCGACAAATCTTCCTTGATAGCAAATTTGGGACCCTTGGCTAGCAGGTTGACTTCTTCTGGTTCCAGAGTGCCAGTCAGATCGGTTACTCTGGATTCGATGTGGTCATCCCCAGCAGCATCATCATCAATAATGTGCTCGCGTCGCTCGCGAGTCATAGCTGCCACTTTCCGCTGTAAGTGACGTTGATGGGAGCGCCTAGCATGATGATATGCAACTTTGCAGGAGTTGATCAAAGCCTCTGCGTGTGTGGCTTCTTGACCTCCTCGAATCCTGGAATTGTTTTCCATGGCTGCTTGAAGATTTGAATAATACCTCGATTGCAAGTAGCGCTTCATATGGGTCATAATTGTTCGTTTGATCAACGTGGCTTTGTTGCTGAAGGGCGGAAGCTGGTAAAATCTAGGTAGGTGCAGGTTATGAATAGTCTTAGGAAAAATGTTCTTCACCAAACAAGTCTTAACAAATTGGAGTTGTACTTTCGCCTTTGCCATGCGCTCACTCACATTGAAACATTGCCTCATGAAAGGGAAATCCACCTGGCTCGGATGCAAAGATTTCAGCAAGTTGAAATTATCCCTTAGCAGCATTTTCTCATAAATCCAAAAGAAAAACACACCAGTGTAATATAGCCAAAGCTGCTGTATTAATAAAATTCTCAAATTTTCGCGGACAACCGCCTTGTTCAAGAGGCCGCCCTTTCATGAGGCAATGTTTCAATATGAGTGAGCGCATGGCAAAGGCGAAAGTACAACTCCAATTTGTTAAGACTTGTTTGGTGAAGAACATTTTTCCTAAGACTATTCATAACCTGCACCTACCTAGATTTTACCAGCTTCCGCCTTTCAGCAACAAAGCCACGTTGATCAAACGAACAATTATGACCCATATGAAGCGCTACTTGCAATCGAGGTATTATTCAAATCTTCAAGCAGCCATGGAAAACAATTCCAGGATTCGAGGAGGTCAAGAAGCCACACACGCAGAGGCTTTGATCAACTCCTGCAAAGTTGCATATCATCATGCTAGGCGCTCCCATCAACGTCACTTACAGCGGAAAGTGGCAGCTATGACTCGCGAGCGACGCGAGCACATTATTGATGATGAGGCTGCTGGGGATGACCACATCGAATCCAGAGTAACCGATCTGACTGGCACTCTGGAACCAGAAGAAGTCAACCTGCTAGCCAAGGGTCCCAAATTTGCTATCAAGGAAGATTTGTCGGACAAAGTACTACAAGACGTGCACGTTCAACTCTGCCGAATGGGTTACCAAATGAGATGGCGAGAATACAGGAAGAATAAAGCTACACGGGCCACAGACGACTCCCAAGCAAATCTGCAACAAGAACAGTCAATCTCTAAATTTCCTGAAACACAATATGTTTGTGTGCCTCCTCCAGCTGACATTGACACTGAAACAAAGATTCGTAGATGTCAAGTGGAGATTGCCAAGCTGATTGACTCTGCAAAGAATTCACAAAGAAGATTTCAAAACCTCACGAAGCAAGAATTCACAGTAATCAAGAAGTTACAGAACAAACCCATAGTCCTTCAACCCAGTGACAAAGGAGGAGAATTCTGTGCTGTGGAAGAAGATGTCTATGTACGAGCGGGGTTTGAGCATCTAGCAGACTCAACCATTTATGAACCCGTGGATAGGATAAGCATGTCCACTATCGAATCGAAGTTAAATGGTGCCTCGAAGGAAGTATCTTCTGCTTGTAATCTCCCTAGAAGAATAACTTCCACCTACATGAGTCACAACTCCAAGTTCCCACGTTTTTATCATCTGATAAAGAAAGACTCACAAAGAAGGCACCACCATGAAGATCAGGCCGATAGTATCCAACTGCCAAGGACCTACAAAGAAATTAGCTTTCCTCCTCAAAACTGTTCTGAGTCCCCTGTTGGATTCTGTACCCTCCCACCTCAGGAATAGCACTCAACTAATGGACGAAATATCCAAGTTGCACAACTCTACGCTACAAGAGAACTCATATCCTTTCAGCCTAGACGTGTCGGCACTCTATACATCAATACCTGTGGAAAATGCCATCGAGTCAGTCAAACAACACATTGAGGAAAACAAGGATATACGAGTACAATTGAGGTCGGACCATGTCAGCCATCTCCTACATATAGTGCTCACCAGCACTTATTTCAAATTTGAGGGTAAAATCTTTCGTCAGATCAGTGGATTGCCGATGGGTAACAGTGTGGCAGGAATCGTGGCAATATTATTCATGCATAGATTGGAATCTCTTCCCGTGAGAAGTATGCCTATAGCATTATATAAGCGCTATATTGATGATATTTGTATTATCACCACAGACGAAGCTGCGGCTATGAAAATATTGGAGTTTATGAATCAACAACATCCGAACATTAAATTTGAAATCGAGCATCCTAACAACAACGGCAGAACCCTGAAGCTTCTGGACTTTGAATTCTCAATAACAGACGAGGGCAAGGCTATTTTCAACTTCTACAAGAAAAGAGCAAAGAAACCCTTGTTTGTGCATTGTGACTCGGCCCTACCTTCACAAACGAAAAGGAATATCATCCGAAACGAGGTGGATCGCATTAGAGAAAGATGTACAGATAGTAGAGACCTCGCCTCCAATCTTAATGACTTCAAAAATATTCTGAAGAGCAACGGCTATCCTTGTAATGTGGCTCAGCAAATCGTTCCTGTGAAGCCGAACTTCAAGAGAAAGAGAAAAACCATAAAGCGCATTGAAGACCCTATTTTCCTGAAGATGCCGTACGTTTCCGACCAGCTGAACAGGAACATCAACAGGGTCCTGCAGCAAAATGACCTCCCAGTCAAGATGTATCATAAGACAAGAACACTAAGAGACGTCCTCAGGAAGAAGGAGGAAGCTGATGAATGCAAGCTGAAGAACTGTCCTGTAAAGGACAACAAGTTTTGTCATGTCACCAATTGTGTGTACCAGATGAAGTGTAGCAGCTGTGGTAAGTTGTATATTGGCAGCACTATTCGGCCTCTCCACATCAGGGTGCGTGAACACATAAATTCGAGCAGCAGCTCAGTTTTCAAACATAAACTTACTTGTAAAAGCAGTTTTCAAACAGAAATACTTAGCCGTGAGCATCAATTGACATCGCTGAGAATACTTGAGGCTATAGAAATAAAAAAGAGGCAGCCCAGCATCAATTCCCGTCAGGAACGTGAGGAGCTGAAGGACATTGTATTTTAAACTTCCTTTTTCTTATCCTGTCATTTACCCTTTGCTGTTCATGAGTGCGCTTGCACCCATGTACTGCCGTCTCGCTGTCTGCGCCGATGTCGATCACGTGACCCTCTGCTGATAAGCGGTCGTCAGCGCGCTCGCTTACTTAGTTCATTCCTCGTGCACTCTTGAACAAGGCGGTTGTCCGCGAAAATTTGAGAATTTTATTAATACAGCAGCTTTGGCTATATTACACTGGTGTGTTTTTCTTTTGGATTAAAAATGTCTCTAACAGAAGTCCCTTTTAAAACAAAAAATCGAATGACACTGCGATATTCAATTTGCGGTACTTCCAACGTCATTTTCGTCAACTTCGATCAGAAGTTGACGAATCGTGTTGCACATTGAATAACGATTCAAATGACAACTCATGTAACCACATGGCTGCGCGCGCTTAATAGTCAATAACAGCGCATAAGAACAATAACGGCTCATTATGACTGCTAACACTAGCTAACTGCCTGGCTAGTGATGAATGAATAAGTAACTGAGGTTAGAAAAATAAGAATTTGAAAATTTAAAGATTGAAAAATAAGATGTCATTTACGAATTTTGACATTTGCAAATTGGGGGGAAACATACGGTAACGTTATTTCAGAAATTCTGGTATTAAACGAACTTTGATACACATGTTGTACTGTAAAAGAAATAACAACAACTAAATCAAAAATTAAATGCGTGAGGTCGGCCACTTATTGAACGCACCACGTATATAAACACCTATAATAGGAAACTGATATTTTAAAAACGATAGTAAAGTTAAAGAAAATAGAAGCTAGTGCACATTTTGGCAAAAAATGCAAAGAGCTACGAAATGCTAAAACATTAAAAAACTGGTTTAACAAGGAATAACGTGATCAAAACATTACTATATGACAGGTGGCCAAAATTAGAGTAAGAATAAATCACTCGGACATAAATGCACATATAGCAAGAAAGCGATAGCAAAAAGTTCATGACAGTCCTCCTCATCCATATCAACATTATCATCCCACTTAAGTAAAAGGGAAGTGAAAAGGATGCAATGTATTAGCAGCAAATTACAGAATTGCAAAAAAGAATAGCATAGAAAAAAATCAGAAAGAAAATTCAAAAACACACTGCTAGTGATATCGTCGCTGAATAATGATTGCATTGAGTTCCTCAGATCAACTCGGTTAAGCCTAATCTGCACACCTTGTTCAGACTTTTCATTTGTCATTTTTCTTAGAAAGTAATTTTTCAGTGGATTTATGTCTGAAGTGCGGTCAACTCAGTTGAATAGAGGTATATATTGGGTAAGATGCTTTTCTTCAGTCAGTGTTGATGATTCTCGGTACGAATTTGAAAGTAGGAATGACGGCTAGCGTCGTATCTGAGAAATAGACGATAGCTCTTGACTACTGACATGGTGAAGCCCATAGAGTAGGTATGTTAGGTAGAGTGGTAACTCCGCATTTAATAAATCCCCAATGTTTATACACGTTCGATTTTATTAAATGAAATCAAGGGAGATACAGGTGGTGTCACCAAATGTGAGATATACACATTTATGCAGTTTTGAAGAAATTACAACGGAATTGATTGATCATGATGGCAAAGCAGAAGGAAATGATATCATTTTACTGATTGTCCGTGTCATGACAGCTTTGGAGAGGTAATATTTGTTAAATTGGCAACTCGATGACCTGATATTGCTTTCATGAATTACATGTAGAAATATGAAATTTCAGCCAATAAAGCAGAATAAGATGTCGACTTTTTCATGAAGACTTCCATTATAATACGGATCATGAAATTCCTTTGATAATCAGCTTAATTTCCGCTTAGCTAGGATGCCTATTAGCAAATATTCATTCCTTTTTGGTATACAACTTGTTGTATACTGCTTACGTAGAGGAGTCATTCCGGTAGTATATAAATTGGCAAAATCTTGACTTTTTTTAGAACTGCTCAAAAAAATTTTTGGACCACGGGAACGTAATCTCCGCAAAACACTGAATTTTTTGATAAAAAAATTTCACTGTATACATATACTTTTTTGAGTCGACACTCTACCTATATATATCCCTACTCTATGGCCAAGCCATTGAACAAAGTGCTTTGACTCGACCTTAGGCGTCGGCAAACGCACTCGTGATAATGAACAAACTGTTTCAACCATCATGCAAATGTTGCGATGCATGTTTCAGACGATCTACAAAAAACCACTCTTTGTCATTGGTTTGATGTTGGCTTGTCACGTATCTTCATGCAGTTGGTCATTTTTGAACCAAGCAACATGTTCAAAGCTGAAAAGTTGATGGTTGTAGAAGGAGATGGAAATGAGATTATCTAAGTCTTGTCCAATTTAAATGCAAAAATACAAATCATTTTTGATCACTCATTAAGTGTGTGTCTGACTATGGGAAGTTATCTAGACAAGACCATATATCTAGGCATAGACTTCTAATTTCAACGCATAACCATGCATTCTCATGCGTCCTTACTCCCAATGTGTATATAAATATACACACATGCTGTGCTTTACCTGCATTGTTCTGGCAACACGTTATCTAAATTTTGATAGCGCTTGATGACAGTCTATTTGCAGTAGTCTAATTTAGGATTGCTGGCCTGATCATGTATGAGGCCAATTTCAACCTATCTGTCCAAAGAAATTTAGAAGTCTATGATCTAGGTATCTAGGCACTAAATAGCATCTAGCTTTCACAGATCAATTGACTGTTATTTCAACATTTAGAGGCTATTAGCAATAATTGAAGCTCTAGAATGCTATGTATACTTTCGCAAGTTAGCAGAATATTGAGTGGGCCCAAATTATGCCTACTAGACATCATTGTTTTCCATTTCTTGTTCACAACCACAGATGTCACCGCTGTTTGGAAGAACGGAAGCACAATTACCTGATCCATCACTTGCATGAGAATTACAAATTTCTGTTCGTTGCCGATTTTGTAAGAGAATAATGAAATCACTGTATAAGACTGAAGAAAGTAAACCTACTAGGGAGAATTATTGAATTCATCATTAGTTAGCTTCAGCAACATCACCTAAATGTCAGCCTCGAATTGCGGTCTCGTCTGATAAATCAAGTCACTTTATCACTATCGCTCATTTGGTTAATAACATGCTTACACCAACAAAATGATTATAGTGACTTTTGGATTGATGTTTTGACTATGGATGCATGTTTTGGCAATCCATGTCTTCTAGTCATAGAAATGGAGTTACATCTATAGAGTGCGGAAAATATTGGTCTATAATAATGATCTAAAAAATAATGATCTAAATAATGATCTAGCCACAATGTTGGTGATAAAAAGTCATATTTCTGGTGCCCCATATCTTTTCATTATTGTGTTACAAAATCTGGGTACTAAATGGATCAATATTGCGGAAGCAGTGACCACTAAGTGCAGACATTTTTGCCAAAATTGTATTTAAAAAAATCATCATCCAAGAAGTTTTCAAAACAGTTTTCCCAATTTTGAAGCTTGAATTTCTAGACTGGAAGAGCTGGGATTTTAATTCCTTATCTACAAAAGCGTCCTCGAAAATGTGGAAACATTGGATGCAAAAGTTATAAAACGTGGTCGCAGCAATCCACCAGGATTTACGATATCAACGTGCGTTAAATTCATGTCATCTTTGCACAAAGCGCAGGAATGTTTTCATCACCTTCGGAGGGAAAATATTTCATTTCAATTCTGCCACATTCTCAACATCGGATTACACGTCTGAAGATCAGTAATTGAATTGATTTCATTAAGGGTAATGTTTCCAAACTTAAAGAGAGTACACAGCACGAATATTCTGTTCACCTTGAAAGATTTGGAAGTTATCGCAGACTGCAGGTTATTTTCTGCAATATGCCAGCAGGTGGTAGACACAATTCCTGATGTTCTAATAAAGTCGGTTATACCGTTGAACTAGAAGCATAAATCAAGTAAGTAAATACCATAAGAATCACAGAATAATGACGACCAAGTATGTTCCCAATTAGCAGCTAGATATGTTCAATCAAGAAATGCAACATTGAACGTACCTCCTCCCGTTCTCCTAATTCACAAAATTTCAAAGTGAATCAATGGTGTTATATTTGTACGCATTATTCCGATTCTCATAATTTTTGTCGCATTCCAAATATATCACTCATGCCATGAGGATAAGTACTTGTGAGGAAGATGTGATCACACAGTAATAACTTCATAATTGCAGATCAAATATCGTTCTTGATAATTATGCAACCGCCAATTCATGGAGCGAACATTTCATTTGTAGCAATGTAGACTGCAGCAGCTGAACAGTTGATTCACGTCAAAGGATTGAATGAAAAGTAAAGTTACAATCATATTCATAAAAATACTTGAAAAATCTTCTCAATATATTCCCGCTATCAAAATCGTGGCCATTCTCAAGGAGCTATGAGAGACGATGAGAATGTCTATAGTTTTGATACCCAAAATACTGTATATTGAGAGGATTTTGAAAATATTTTAATGAGCATAATTGTAACTTGGCCTCTACATCACTTTTTTGAAATTTACAATGTACAGTCAAGCCACATTCTCAGAACAGCTGATTCATTGCAATGTTTCGTGAATCCGGATGGTATGCACATATTGGTTACTTTCAATTTCATGGCAATGTCTTGTAATGATCATACATTATTCATTTCCAGGAATCGTTCTCATTTGGCTTTCACTTCATTGACAGATCGCTCACGAAACTCAGTTGCTGTTGCTGACGTCGATCGAGGATACATAAGTTGTTGATGGATAAATAAGATGGAGCCTCCGGAAAAATACGGAGAATAGCATTATGGCTCTTTATGACTGCTCCTTCGGATTCCACAAAGTGTAGAGATCACATTGTGGGGGAAGCGATGAAGCATTATACTGCGACCTTTCTCATTATTGCCATTTTACTTTTGCATTCAAATGCTGAACAAATATTAGGCTAGTACAGCTTGAACAGGAAAATTGATGGAAAGATTACAAACGTGATTACTAAAATTGACAGTCATTCTCCAATTGTATACTCTCTGTGAAAAATTTGAAAGGCTAATAGTCCAGGTGGTCCAGTCCAGTCGGTTAAAGTCTGAAAACGAATTAAAACAACTAGAAACTATTCGTAAACTTAAGAATGATTCTGAAGAACTAAAAAAATTAAAAAAACTTTCAGAGAAAACAAAAAAAACTGCTAACATAGCAGTGACAGGTGAAACCTTGAGGAGTGGTACTCCATCAGAGAGTAAACACGAGAAGAAATCAATTGAAGAAATAAGAGGTAACGGTTTAGCAAAATTTTAAAATATATTCGAAAAGGAAACCTAAGAAAATTTTTTTCTGTGTGTGAGAAAAACAAAAAAGTCAAATTATTTTTTCTAAAAATGTCTTCGCTTATCGAAAATAAATTTTGATTGGACGATCCTCCGTTCGTCAGTTACAATCAAAAAAAGAATGATTATATAAGAATTGCTATGAATCCCGGATCTTCTAGTAGAGTAAATAGTGGAGGAGATTTAATCTTTGAAGTTGATAATCAGCAAAGTTATTTATTTTTACCTGATTCCTTTTTACACTGTGAATATTCTTTATATAGTGATGCCAATTTTACAACACCATTACCAGAAACCGATAATATTGCATTAGAGAATAATTTTTTTCCAAGATTATTTATACAAATGCGTTTAGATGTTGCAACTCAAAATATAGAAACAATAAGCGATTCTCCAGGTGTAATTGATACAATGCTTAGATTTGTAACAATTGGTGAAAATAATAAAGTGGATGAAATCGAGGATTGGTTTCCTGATACTAATGATGATATAATTGTTGATGATTTAACTCACGCTGGAACAGATGCCGCAGGAATTGCGAAAGATGTAGAAAATATTGCAAATCATTTAAATAAAACAAATAATAGTGCATATAAAGAAAGACGTGAGTTTAACAAGAAAAGAACAGACAGTAAATTGGTCATTGTCTCCATTATTCGGATATTTAGATTATGATAAAATATCATATCAATTAAAATTTAAATTAATAATTCATCGCACAGCAAATAATGAATTAATCTTTTATGGCAAGACTGGAAAAAAAGCATATTTAAAAATTGATAGACTTGAATGGTGGATAAAACATATTACTCCTAGTTTAGAGGTTGAAACAGCTATTGCAAAAAGATTAAATACTAACAAACCAATTCCAGTAAATTTCCTAAAGCGTACTGCTAGTTCTGTAACTTTTTCTGAACAAAGATTTAACTGGCATTTTACTAGAACTTCGAATACTCCAAGATATTTATTACTAACTTTTCAAAGAAATAATTCTCCAAGTTTTGATAAGAACAACAATATTTTTCATATTAATACAATTCGAAGTTTACAAGTTGCTTTAAATCAGACCCGATATCCAATTGATCCATTAAGATTCCATGATACCAATAATCAACTTATGGAAGGATATGATGCCTATAGAAATCTTTGTATAGAATTTGGAGTTGAACCACAATTAACTCCTGGAGATTGGAGACATTTATATCCTGTTTTCTGTTTCGATTTAAGTGCACAATCTGAAGATATTATCAAGACTGGTTGTGATGTGACAATTAATATTGAAAAGAAAGATTCCACAACTTCATTGATGGCTTATGGATTTATTGCTAGAAGATGTAAAATATTCTATTGAAATTCTTAATGGAAAGATGGCTAGGATAGGTAAATTAAAATTTTTGGTAGCATAAGATTTGTTCTTAACTAAAGATTTTTTAAGTTTAGATTAATAAATTCTTAACTTGAAATTTTTTTCATAACTAGAATAGATTAAAAAAATTCTTAGATTAAAATTTTTGGTAACTTAAAATTTTTTATTGAAAATGTCGCAAGCGAAAAGTGATAATAATAATAATAAAACTGTTGAATTCAAATTACGCAACAATGTTGACAAAAATACACCTAAAACTATTACGATTAACAAAAAGAAAAATTACATTAGTAAACCAATGATAGAGAATATTAAATTACAAGAAGAAAAGAAAGGTGGAATTCTCCCATTAATTCCACTAATAATAGGTGGCATAGCAGCAGCAGGAAGTGTTGCAGGTGGCACAGCTGGTATTGTCCAAGCAGTAAATAAAAATAAATCAGAAAAGGCAGCATTAGAAGAACAAAAACGTCATAATATAGAGTTAGAGAAAGTTGCTAGGGGTGAAGGAATAGTAGATAATTATTTTGGTAAATTAAATTTAGTTGATGAATGGAAACGAGTTCTCAAAAACATTCTATGTACATAATGTTGATGACTTAATAGAAATAAAGGAAACTAAAGATGGTTCTGGAATATATCTAAGTCCTAGTATGATTAGGTAAAACATTTATTTTATTTTATCTTTAAAAATGTATTCTACAAATTCTACAAGTTCTACAAATTCCGAAAATTAAATTAAATTAAATATTTCTAATTTAGATTTATTGAATTATCTCTTAAAAGTACCTAAAACCTCAAATTGTCAGCATAGCGGAGCTGATATACAAAAAACATTAGATAACTTTCCTGGATTTATTTGGAGTAAATATTCAAAAGAAAAACATCTTCCCGGTTATTCATATACCGGTCCAGGAACTCGATTACATATAAGACTAGATGAGAATAATATTCCAAAACCAGGTGAAGAACCAATAAACAGAGTAGATGCGGCAGCTTACAGACATGATTTAGCTTATCGAAATCATGACCTAAGTTCTCGACATGTTGCTGATAAGAAGATGATTCAAGAATTAGATAGTATTCAAAATCCTACATTTAGAGAAAGAATTAAAAGAATGTTTGTTAAGAAAGCTTTACAAGCTAAAATATTATTCGGTCAGGGTTTAGACAAAACTCATAACTCTGAAACCTACGCGTCTGAAATTCATAAAGAATATGGAAAGTCGAAATATCTATTGAAAGTAAAAGTATTTAACAAATATGATATTTGGAGTGCTGATCTAATCAATATGCCGAATGAAAGAGGGTCTAAGTACGTATTGACCGTTATAGATTTATGTAAACGATACGCTTGGGCAAAGCCTTTAAAAAACAAAAGTGGTCTGTCAGTTAAATACGCGTTTGAAGAAATCTTTAAAGAAAGTATTAGAAAGCCAAAAATTGTTTGTTGACAAAGGATCTCAGTTATATAACAGACATGTTAAGCCATTATTTGATTTAGTTTATTCCACAGAAAATGCTGGCAAAGCTGTAGTAATAGAGAGGTTCAATAGAACTTAAAAATATAAGACACTCAAGAAATTTACAAAACAAGGAAATCAGAAATGGTTAAAAATATTAACAGGAATTGTTGAGGATTATAACAATAAGATTCATTCAAGTATTGAAGAAACTCCAAGGAATGCTTCTGACGATCCTTGATTTAATAAGAAAGAAAATATTTGAAAATAATTATTCGAATGAGAGTAATCCGAATTTACAGAAACTTAAGCCGAAATTTCAGATTGGAGATAGAATACGAATATTTAAGTATAAGAATAAATTTGAAAAAGGCTTTGTTGGCTATTGGACTAAAGAAATATTTGAAGTTTGTAAAATAAATCAAACTTATCCGATTACTTATGAAACCAAAGATTTAGATGATGATGAAAGCAGAGGCAGGTTTTATGAAAACGGATTACAAATAACTGATTTTTAATTTTTGGAACTAACGTTTTTCGGGAATTAAATTCCCTTATTCAATTCCCTTTTTCAATTCTAACATAACATCAAGAAATGGTACTCCTTCCTGTAATATAAATATAACATAAAGACATAACTGACCGCAATAAGTTGTTCCTGGTTTTTGAATTTGAAATGTATTATAAATTCCATTTCCAAGTAATTCTTTGACTTCATTTGTTGGAGGCAATCCATATGAGTCAAAATAATAATTACAACCGTCTTTATTTCTTTGGCCCACTGACCAATCTACTCCTTTTTGATCTGACGTGTCAAGATTCGTTGCAAAACTCACTTCAGGTACATCTTTTATCAATAGTAAGTCATCCCTTATCAATATTTGAAAATTCTTTATTCCCAATTGATTTTCGATCTTATTTAAATCGAAATTTGTAGTTGTTTGTTTACCGTATTGTTTTAGGTACTCAGTCAGACCAAAAGCTCTGGGAGATAACTCAGTCAGATTTTCACCATTCATTTTAAATGAAGAAATTCTATTAACTGCAATAATGTCTACTTGTACAGAAAAATAAAAACAGCGGCAGTGTATTTGCATCAAATATAATAATACAACAATCAATCTTAACACACAATTGTGCAATTTGAGTCCACTGAGAGAAGACTCGAGCACAAAAGGAAATTTAATTGCATTTCAAATTATTAAATACAATACTGCTTATATAAAAGTCTTCATGAATAATGTATGTACATTGCACATATCTTAAAAAGTGAAACAACACAGTTAATGTTCATCTTTGGGACCAAACCTCATTTCTTCTATAGTTGTCCGTTGATTTAATTTTTCTATATAAATTTTGATTTCTTTAAAATGTTTTCTAACAAAACTAATGGGCATTGATGAATTTAAAAATAATACGTTTGGTAGAATTAGATCCGATAAGTTCATCTAGAAATAACAATAATTTACGTTATAGGAAATTCTAAATAGTTCCAAGTTTGCAACAAATCTCTTTTTTTAGTCACTCAGTAGTCATCGCAGAGTTAAGTGAAATGAGCATTTTGTCCACGCGTGGACGCGATTTGATTAGCTGAAGCACGGTATAATCTAGCTGAATGGCGCACCATTGTTTAGGAAAATGATAATGAACTAGCATAGTTCTTAACATTGAAAATGAAGTGTCGTGCGGGCGTATCGCAGCAACAATAGCGGAGTTTCACAACGAACTCCAAAATTCCATTGCATATGTCCACGCGTGGACGCGATTTGATTAGCTGAAGCGTGGTATTGTAGCTGAATGACGCACCATTGTTTGGAAGAAGAATGGAATCATTTTGAATGTGACACAATTGCTCAGCACAATAAATCTAGTTGCCGCACGAAAATTCTCCATCCCTTTGTAGACAATCTTCCAATATGCGTTTTAAAAGTCTAAGAGGAACCGGCACTCTACAAAATTTAGTAAATGTGTCGGCTAATTTTCCTAATTTCATAGCAAATGAAACTTCGGTGCGTGAATAATTGATCTGATTTTTCTTCAAAAGACTATAAAAATATGTTTTGTCATTATCACAAAGAGACTGCAGATGGTTGATGTGTTTGCCGATAAAAATTTTACACATAACACCAAGTGAATTGTTTCTTTTTTCATGCAACAATAATTTGCGTAAGTTTATAATTACATTATCCTCTACACCATTTGGCTCTATAAAATTCTCCAAGGAATTTCAAACCATTCAACAATAGTCTCCATTAATTCCTCTCGCAATTTGTCCATCCTCCCTGGCAACTGTTGTTGTCTTCTATCTTCATTTTGATTTTTTCTTGAAATTTTTCTTACTATGCATGATGTTTCGATGAAGTCTGGATCAAACAAATCAGATTATTTCGCAATCTCCTTTCTAACAAATTCGAAATAATCACCGTGTTTTTCTGAAGATATATACAAATTTGCGATCTCACAAAAGAAATTTGGCAAATTTTCTCTGATAATCTTTGATTGAGTAGCAGAAAACTCTTGACTCATTATGAGAAATATATGACGAGAGCGTTTTGGTACAACCGTCACTGACGGGAAACACTCTTAAATGAACTTATGTGTTCTGTGTTCACAAGAAGAATTGCTTTTTATTGCTACCTTTATGTGTTGTCAATCCATGAATACACAATAGGAGGTACTTTTAATCAATACATGCGTAGAGAGGAAACGTTAAATGAATTTTGTGAATGCATGTTAGTTTTATAAATCTATTTGCAAAACTTACTTTGAGAACTGATTCTGAAAATAATTTAGGTAGGGTTAAATTGAACTGTCAAAATTTTACCGACGCGTAAATTGAACTGTCAAAATTTTACCGATGCGTAAATTGAAATGACAAGAGATTGCAATATAATCTTCGGGGAAAGATGTTAGATGTTTTCCGTTGCTAGAACAATAAATCTCTCTCTCTCTTCAATCATCAGCCAGTGTACGTGTTCATTGAATAATTTTGAGTTTATGAGTTACAATGATCTTCTATAATAGAAAAAGCAAGAGCACTTTTCAATGTGGACTCCGTGTTTTTATTTGGTCAAGCAGTCAAATAATAAAATCAAATCAAAATTACAGGAATTTTCGGCCTCTTGGCCCTTGTCAACTGTTGATGTTTGCATCACCCTTACGTGCATATCCAACCATTAAATAAGGCCATCACTGGTCACAGATCAGCAGTGAACATGGCTAACAAGAGGGTATGACGTCATTTCTTGTTTCCTATTAATCTTAGGTTTTAGACTGTCAATATATTTACATTCGTCGATAGTATAACTAGATTAGATTTGTTGTGGAATTAAAACCGCATGTCATCTTTGGAACTTGTCTTATAGCATTCACAAGACTCATAATTAGCTCATTTCCTTGAACTAAGTTGATAAACATCATTTCAATAAAACGATAACTTTTCAGCAACCATGTTGACTTATATATCTCAAACATAACTATTTTTGTTCATGAATTATAATGTGTCTTTATTTTGGATTGATAATATGCTTAGTTCCAAAATTTCATAATGCATAATTGTTGATGGTCAAATATTTATTGATTATTTATGAAATGCCTCAGACTTACATGTATTAAAATCGAATTCAGTATTGAAAGTATGACTCTTGAATGTCATTATCTCACTACCTACAAAGCAGTAGTAGCATTAGTGTAATCTTTATTGACAAAAGGCCTTAAATCAACATACTTTGGACATGACTGATGCTTTCCTTTAACATTGTGCTGGTATGGTTTCAGTATGTAAAGCATACCACACTTGAAATAACATGCGAAAAGCATACAAATATCTACCAAGATCATACAGAAGTATACCAAAAAAATGTTTTAGTATGCATCCTTCGTATGTGATTGGTATTGAGCGATTTACAGTGCACTGCAACACTCAGTGCATGCGTAGTTTGTCTTTATATGATTATTTTGTTTGGATGTAGGCCTATTAATTTTCCTTCTGAAAAAGTGACAAAGTCCTAGCACATCTTCAAGATCATGACGTCCCGAACAGTCCGCTTTCAAAATCTCTTAAATTAATCTCATCAACCTCTGGGAAAAGTGAAAGTTTTAATTTCAATGCAATTTCTTATTATGCACTGTTATCTTTATAGTACACAATCGGTATGATAAACGAGTTGTAAAGTCATAAGCAAAACACACTTTTACCCGCCACAAATTGCGATAGCTTCAGGAGTAAGTCCATTTTGTAGAGAAAACATCACTGATTGTCATATCAAAAATCTAGGAAAATGTAATTAGTGGAGCTCAATGAATTTTCGTACTCTAGTTTGTTGTTATAATTTTATTGGACTGGAACTGAAACTCCATGAAATTCCTACAGTTTCATCTCAGTTACATCTCATTTCAATGAAGTAATCAAATACCAATAACAACTAGTGAGCTCAAATAGTGCAGCAGACCATGAAAATCTCACAATGAAATTCATGGTGTCATAGTTTTAATCAAAGATCGGCAATGATAAAATGATATCATTTTATATCTTTTTACTTTTGAAAAATGATATGAAATGTTATTAGCAAAAATTTCTGTTTCATTGTATTTTCTAATCATAGATTGTTCGCATTTTGTATTGAAGTAAGTTTAGTCTCTTTCGTTTGTTCTACCGATCTCCTTCCCCACTACTGGTTGATTCATGTAGCGAAAAGCAACAGGTTATTGTCTGTATCATACAGATTGTCAAACAATGCAGAATAAAGACCGCCGTTTTCTGGAATGCACCATATATTGTTGGTTACTTCAGACTTCCAGTAGGACCATGATTGAATATTGAACTCATTAATAAATGTCTTGATGTTACTGAAGTCTTGACTGTGATCTAAATATTTTAGTTTTTCCGTAAAATAGATACGGTTGGCCTAACCAACTGCTGTAATTCGAGTGCATAAAGCTTAAATCAAAATTTGTGATGTCTAATGTAAAGGCTAAAGGCCCTACCTACGTTTTGATATACAAGAAGCTTTGTATGACTAAACTGCTATCTTCGGTCTTCCATTATTTGGAATATATCGATGCTGCATGCAACCTAATTTCGATTTCATTGCTAAGAGCAGTAACAGTAGCATGATAGCAGTGCAAATCGAAAAATTCGGATGACTAGATCTATTTACCGTGTAGGCCGTCATATATTTCACTAAAAAATAGTACATTTCCATTATAAAAAAATGAAATGATACCATATTATATCATTTTATAAAATTCGTAAAATGATATCAGTAATATAGCTTTTTACCTTACGAGCTCAAGCAACTTTTTCCAAATTTATTTCTCACGCATCTCCCTCATAAATTCGCTCGCTGCGCTCGAAAAAATATGGAAAACAATTCATTTCGCTCCCGCGAAATAAATTGATGTTAATCGATCTCGTAAGGTAAAAAAGGTATACTACTTTCATCATTAAATAGTAAAAGACAAAATTGCAATCAAATTACAACTAAAATTAATTCTTCTAAAATGAACATTGAAACTGAATCTAGACGTTACCTTTGTAAAGAAATAAGATCTGATGATGATTTTTTTAGACAAATATATTAAAATTATTTTGGAAGACGACGAAAATGTAAATATTGTATAAAAGAATATAGCAAAGAATATAAAGAAGACCAAGTATTACTAAAAGAAATAAAACAAATCAAATAGAAAAACTAACCGAATCAAATAAAAATTATAGAAATATAATCCTTAATATAGAACTAAATAATTTAGATAAAATGAATCCCAATAGAAAAACTTTTCAAATATATATAAATTCTATCAATTTGCTTGAGAACATAATATAATATAAATAATGAAAAGATTGAAAAATTCAAAAAAGGAGAATGAAAAAAATGAAGAAAAAAGAATATAAAAAGAAATAAGCGCTATAAAAATATTTTTTCTTCTCTTTAAAATAAACAATGAAAATCAGATTAAATTTCGAGGGATTCAATGTATAAAATGTAAAGAATGTAAAACTTTGTAACTTGTAAAAGATAGAACAAAGAAATCTGGCCATCGTTCAAGTTGAAAGATTGCAATAAACCATATAAAAAAAACAACATTATCAAAATAATGAGGAAAAATATAAGGAAGCATTTAACAATTTTCTTGATCGAAATCCTAATTATTATAAACAGTATAAAAATGAAAAAGTGTAATGAAATGAAAAATTATAATCAAATTTATTCTATATAAAATGAGCGAATACAATGAATTCTCTCAGATTTTTCATTAACTTTGCAATGAGAATGCTGTATTTCCGGAGAAGATTATTTGTAGTGATGAGGTAACTTTCAAGCTTAACCGGCAGGTCAATCGTCACAAATCTGTTTATTTGGTCCTTGAAAATCCACATATAAACCTGCAGAAAGAAGTCAACGCAGAACGGTGTCACAGTTTGGATTGGATTCTTTGCTTTCTGTCTGGTAGGGCCGTTTTTCTTTGAAGGATCTGTGACAGGTGATAGCTGTGTGTTAATCCTTAACAATGATTTTCTGCCCAGTGTGGAGAACTGACCGTTTGAGGAGATGTGATTTCAACAAGATGGTGCAACTCCCCATTACAGCATTGCAGCGTGAAGCTGGCTCAATGACAACTTTCCCGACAGATGGATTGGTCGCTACGGTTCCATCGAGTATCCTCCTCGCTCTCCAGACCTTACTCTTCCTGACTTCTTTCCTTGGATTGATTTTGCCTTATTCGACAAGGGGTAACAATAAAACTTTGCTTGCTTGCGGCTTCTAGAGTTAGATACCATTACCCTTACAGTATTAAGAAAAAGGCTTATGCAACCGATAGCACGGGTTTCTTTTCTATTGACAGTTGTAATAGAAAAGGGTGCTTGTGCTGTGGGTCCATACATAAACCTTCCTTCTTCGTATCAAACACCATTAGAAAGGCTTTTCTCATAGATTTAAGTGGTTCTTTCGATTGCAAATCCAGCTTTGTAATCTATCTCATTTCTTGCAGTGAATGCGGGTTCCAATATGTTGGCAAAACCACCCAATCTCTAAATGCTAGGTTGAATGGTCACCGTCACCATGCATCCTCAAAACCCACTACTTTCCTTTATGAACACTTTAGGCAAGATGGTCATAATTTTTGCAACACTACTCGTGAATTGCAAATTATAGACCATGTAGATTCCAACTTCTCTGATAATTCTGACCTTAGGGATAGGGAACTTCTGAAGAAGGAGGATTTTTGGATTAAACACTATGTACAATCTTCCCACTTGGCTTGAACGATAGAATTCAGGGTTTTGGTTGTGTCATCAAAGGAGTACAAAGAAGTACATAAGCAGTACTTCTCTTCTCCGGTCCTTAGAAGACCTAGAAGGCATGGGATTCACAGTAATAAGAGAAATGTCTTGACTAAATGCTTGGAGTCTCTCTACGATAAAATTAATAGCCTTTGTTTTTCCAACATGTTTTACGAATTTTACATCACTTTGAAATCTCTTAGTCGTACCACACTTAAACAGCTTCTTGCTTTTACTCCTAGCAAGCCGGGTACCTGCTCGTATCTAGTCGAATCCTTCTGTTCGATATTCTTAAAAGTCGAAGATTCGGTTGATAAGGTCGACAGGGAAGTTTTTATTATCCCTTTTGAGTGCAAAAAAGTAGATCTCTTAAAAGTTTCTTTCATTTTCGCTGATTCACATGTTAACAGTATGTTGCCTAATCCAATTCGTAGTAAATGTCCATTACAGGTTTTCTTCAAATACACCACCCCGAGTGACTCTTTTCTATGGGTTTTTAAAGGAATATATGGGATTGTAAGGGATCCCACATGATCCCATTCACGATGCAAATAGGATCATGGGTTTCTTGAGGATTGTATGGATTCCCTTAGAATCCCTTACAACTAAATCCCCTAGAATACATGATGCCATTCACGATGCAAATATGATCAGATGGGTTTCTTGGGGATTGTATGGAATCCCTTTAATCTCATTCAACTGAATCCTCTAGAATCTACGATTCTCATCAAAGGATTCCTTATGTAGAATATGAAAGAGATTAATCAAAATTAATTCTAATCAGTCAAAATCAAACCGGTCTCACATATCTTTATGGATGACTTGCAAGGTTTTGATTACATATATCGATTTTGATCTTAACAGTGTAGGCCAATCGCAAACAGAGTACAGTGTATAATCGACTACACTGTGGAAATGGACGCAATGGACTCTAGACCTACACGTAGAAAAAGATTCAATGGAGGTATGCAGACTTTATCCTGTGGGAACCATAGAAAACTTCAGACAAATATCTATAGGCCTGCTGTTTTAGGAATTGCACATAGGCCCTTATCATTCCCACTATAACAATTTTGGCTTTTCGCTGGTTGTTTGGAAAACCAAATTTATTTGTTTCGGTTTCCTAGAAAAAACTAATCCCACAATGATTTGCTGGAATAACTTCAGTTTGTAATTATTTAATTTACTATCCTTTGGTACATGTACTGATTCGAATCCTACTTATCTGGCAAGAATCCTATATGTTTCCTACCATAACCTATGAAACCAACCATTTCATAGCAAAAATCCATGCAGGTTTTGTAGGAACATCAGTAATAGCTCTGTTCTTGATAGGATCTCAATAGGACACACCAGAGAAATAAAATTGACCAGAACAGGATCCTAATAGCAAAGTTCAGAGAAATAGATTTCTCACGTTTTAATATATCGTCAGTGATGACGTGATGATTCTTTCACAAGGCTTCAACCGACCTCGATTTCGCCAGACGAAGGGTATCTATGACGCTATTATTTAAGAACGTCGATATCGAAAAACGTTATTATATTGAATACAATCAATCGACATCGTCATTCGTTTGTTGGTGAACTTCGAAGACGGTGAGTTAGTGTGTAGTTAAAGAGTGAATGATGTAGAAAAATTGTATTTCAAGTTTGTTTATAGGACCAAAATGTCTGTTGTCCTTATCTTTTCATTGTAATTTCTTAAACCGGTTCTTGGGGGTAGGAACCATCTCCACACCTCTCTAGGAGTAGCTGGCATGTTTCTATACCACTTATACTAATTTTCATTTCACTAAAGAGAGCTGTTCATAAAAAACGGACCATCTAAATTGTGACTAACTTCAATCGATTCTCATGCCTTCCAATTTTGTCACACATGAGCGCGTCATGCATCATTCGAAAGCTCACATTCTCAGATTTCAAGTAAGCTATCATAAACTTGTATCCGTTATTTTGTCGTTTGGACAGTAGCCAAAACGTAGATATCACTCAATTTACAATTCGTTATTTTTCAATAAGAAAATACATGTATGTGAGCATGATTATTAATGAATCAGACACGATGAGAACGACCATTCTCTGAGCTTTCTTTTGATGTATGGCTCATGGAAATCGATGGATCGGGAGAGAAATAGTGATGCCGTAAAATTATCAAAAAAATCACATTGTTTAAGATGAAAAGTATTTGAAAATACCATATTCGGCCAATTTTTCATTAAAGGTTTTCGTGTTTGGTCTCTTTAGAATCCTTTTACGATGCAAGAAGTAAGAATAATGTAAGTGTTCTGCAAATCAGTTCAAAAGTTCTTTTTCAAACTTCATTCAACGTTTTCTCATGACAGCTTAAGCACGCGAACACCGTTGCAAGGTCAACATCGTTGACTCTAAAGATGGAAACCGGCCGCCGGCCTTACCGGTGTAGGCTGGCACAGGCCAGCTTTTACTTTTTTATGTAATCAGCAAATTTATCATCAAGCAAGAGATGTTTTGTTAAGGGAGCGTCTTTTGATCACTCAGTGAAGCCAATTTAACTTTAAATTCTCTACTTTTTCTTTTTGTCTAAGAAATGGATTTCTCGTAAACTTTTTCTTGCAAAAATTTTTATATTGAAGTTCTATTGAATGAATTAGGTTTAATTCCAGGCGATCCTTTGCCGAACGGTGATAATACATATTCTCTAGGGAATGATATAATTGATGATATCATCAAGTATCACTCTGATTACATTGGTGAACATTTCAGCATTAACCCATTCATGCACACATGCAGAAATAAGGACAACACATGGAATTCCTTCTAGGCTTTTATCGAATTGAACCCAATTACGAAGTAAACTAAATTTCATCGCGATTGAATTGATGGTTTTTGAGGATTTGAATGTATGTTATAACATACATTGCGCATTACTGTTAACAAATCGTGTTGGAAAAGATGAAAAGAACATTGTTTTCAAATGACCAGAATTTAATCATTCGGGCAGAGCACAACAATTACAAGTCTACTTTGTATGGAAATGCTCATAGCATAGCTTTGGATGCAAAGTACTTCATCATTGATATGCGATTCATACGAGCGTATTCATGCGAATATGTGCGATCCACATCCACAACTCGCCAATGCATCGTGTCTACTTTTCTCCGCTTGGCCCTTCGTTTGCCGTTTCCATGGTAACCTACTCGTCCGGCACATGAAGGTGAACTTGTACAGGAGCATCCAATTGAGCCCGCGACAAATGTTGGATTGATGGGCTTTCTTCGTCATCAAATTCAGCTGCAGATCCTAATCAATCGCAGGTTGGTTCCAATTTCATCAATCGCTGTCGCTCCATTCAATTCGTACTCTGCGTTGAAGTCATTGCGTCGTTCAATCTGAAATCGAATGCATGTATTTGGCAGGGCACTTTATACTTGCTCGCGCGCGTCACAGCGAATCAGTAAATATCTGCAGCTACTCTACATGCGTGTTGTAATACCTCTGTGGTAGGGAGTTGGCCATACAAGTATAAGGTGCTGGGTTCGCCGGTCTACGGTGACATTTTTTTCGCTCATGATATAGCTCAAAATATGATTTAACGGATGTCTGAAGAATCTTCACATTTTGTTCATACTGTCGCCGTAGAAGTACATACCTTCTTACGTTTACTTCACGCTACGTTCTCCATGATTTTGTTTTCTCTGTAGTTGACGATAATTCTAGAGAAGATTATTCCAGCCATATTATCATAAATATATTGAAGATCTACATCCTGTTTTAGAAGAAAATGCAATCGTTCTTCATCCTTGATGTCAGAATCATGTTACACGGTAAAATCAACTAGTATTCTCCACCACCATTTTCTATCTAAAGTTTATGGATTAAAAAATAATTATTAAAATAATTCAAATATGTTTAAACAGCATTTTTATTTTACATGAATTTTTTGTAGTAAGACAAATAATAATATTAATATACTAATTTAAAAATTTATTAATGTAAATTAGTATTAATATATTAATTTAAACAATATCTTCAATCGTCATCTATTCAATACTGTAGTAAAATTATGGTCATTGCACAACTAATGCGCATCTATAAAGAAATTAGAAATCAGGGAACTTACCTCTGCAGAGCATCCAACTTTTCCCTACGAGCCATTTTGGAAATTTCAAATTGGCTTAATAATCAAGCTATTCAAACCAAACAGCCATGTTTCATCGCAGATTTCTTAAATTAGTTCATGAACAATAATTTGATATCGTATTAAGTCTGTAAATACCATGTATTTAAAATGACAGTTAAATATTAAATAGTGCGTATTTGTATGTTGTAACATAGCTACATTGCGCATGAATGGGTTAACTGCACTGACAAAAATCGTAAAAAAAATCGAAAAAAACTTCCCAAAATGCTCTGGTTGCCTAAGGTGCACATTGCACAAGAATCCATACAAATTTCGCTTTATAGGTGATGCTATAAGTTGTAGCACGAAACAACTATCTGTCTGTTGTCATTAACAAGGGACTAGCGATTATCTGTCAGCATTTTAAGAAATATTGTGACTCGATCCGCAATAATAGCGGGAATAATTGCTTTTTGAGTGTCCTTTCAAGCATCGAATTCCTCAAAAAGATAGGAAATAAAAATATTTTTGATGTTCATGTGTTTGATTTTTCTACACTATATACTAATTTGAAGCAAATAGAAGCTAGCAATCATATTTTTGCTTTGTCAGACATAATTTTCAGTAAGAAATTTATGTGCGTTGGTTACGACAGAGGTTTTCTTTCAAACATAAGATATAGTGGTAATTACATTTACGAAAGACTCGTTCAAAGCTGCTGTTAAGTTTATTTTATAAGATGCGTATGTCACTTTTGGAGGATTTGTCTTTAGTCAGTATAAGGGAATCCCTATGGGTGGCAATTGACATGGCCCTCTTCTAGCGGACCTCTTCTTGTTTCACTGCGAGTACAAAATTTAATTTAATTCGCGGTGATAGAATTGGACTTGCAAGGCTCCTCTCGAATATATCAAGGTATATTGATGATTTTTGTATAGTTAACTACAAATTCTTCGATAAATTAATACCTCAGATTTACCACATTGACTTGGAAGCCAACCGATGTGGTAACAACAATAAAAGTATTGACTACTTAGATGTTAAAATTAACGTGTGTGATTCTGGTGTAACCACTTCGGTATACCACAAAATTGACGATCTTGATTTTAACGTAACTCTTCTCTTTTTTTCAGGAAAATACCATGCCTCACAAGATAGGCATTAAAGTTTTCTGAAGCCAGATGCTCAGGTACGCTCGTATCTGCTCACAACTCAAAGACTTTGAGTAGAAAACGTCAAAGACGTTCACTTTGCTCGTTAATAGACGTTATGATAAAAGTGAACTTCGCTTGAACGCGGAGAAGGCTTTACACAAGCACCACCATGCTTCTAAGTAAATTTGGCTTATTTTCTGATTGTCAATTGTTTAACTCTTGTTTTTCATAAACTGGTGTTGATTTTTCAGCATCTTTGATTTGAGTTTATTTGAATTTTAGGTTGACACAATTTTCCTTCTTACCAGTAAATATTTATCTTCTTGCTTAATGTTTTCTTTTTTGATAATGTTTTTTTCTTAAGGCTTTTCTTATTTGCCTATGAAATTCCTATGACATAACTATGGAAATGCTATAAGGGATTTCTCTATGGGTTTGAAAGGGTTTCTTCACCGGGAATGAAAGGGATTTCTATGGGATATCGTATGGGATTCATAAGGGATTTTAGGGGGATCCCTTAGAAAACTCCTTTCAATCCCATTAAAAAATGTCCAAAAATGGGAATCCCATACAATTGAGTCACTCGGGACCACCCCTATTGGTTGGAAGCTCTTCAATTACAACCAGATCTGAAGAATGCTTCTATTGATGAAATCAGAGAATTTATTAGCAAGCCTTGTCTTTGTTCTAATTCTATCTTCTGCTACAAGCCCACTTCACACGTGGTTACTGGTGACTTGAGTATTATATCCAACCCTAAACTTAGGGATTTGATGGCTAAGGGCACCAATTATAGAGAGCCTATTCACAAGTCTTGGGATTTTGTTAGAGTCAGTGTTAGAAATGCATTAGTTGCATTTATTGAAAAGTCCTGCAGAAAATACGCCCTTAAGAATTCTGACTTCCAGGATTGGTCGGAGGCTGTCCTTAAGATAATTAAAAATCGCATTTCCTTCCTAAGTTCTAGCTTTCCATCTTTGCATTCGCACGAGGTACTAAGATCTAAGGAGTGTAAAAACTTCATCTCAAACTTTCAGAAGAATTACGCCATTACTCCGGCGGATAAGGCCGCCAACAATTATGTCATTGTGTGTAGAAAGTATTACCTCATTGTCCTCTTGAACGAACTAGGCTTTGACCTTAGAAGTTTTAATGCTGTTGGTAATCAGACTTACGCACCAGTAATTTCTTCCATTAATGACATAATTGCCGAACATTGCATCGCCCTCAAGGATTCCTTTGGCATAACGGTTAAAGATAAGTATATGGTTTTACCTAAACTTTTCTGGATACCTAAATTGCACAAAAATCCGTATAAGAGTAGATTCATAGCTGGTGCCAGGAACAGCACTTCCAAAGATTTGACCATACTTGTGAACAAAGGTTTGCAATTGGTCCGGGACAAGTTTAGTAGTTATTGCCTTTCCATCAAGTATAATTCAGGTGTGAACGCCTTCTGGAGCATTCACTCTTTTGTGGAATTCTTTGACAGGATGTCGGGTTTGAATTGCCACTCCTTACAAGTATATGATTTCTCCACACTCTATGCGAACCTTAATTTAGACCAGGTTATGGAGCCCTTGAAAGACTTATGTGAGTTAATTTTTAGCAGTTCCAAGAGCTTTATTTGCATTGGCTATTATAGAACCTTCTTCTCGAATAAAAAATACAGAGGGTATCACTGCTGGTGCAAAACCCAATTCCTTAATGCAATAAGTTTCATCCTGGATAACACTTTTGTCACTTTCGGGGGACTTGTCTTCAAGCAGATTCGAGGCATACCTATGGGTGGGAATTCCAGCTCGCTCTTAGCTGACCTGTTTTTGGCTTACAGGGAGTTTAAGTTTGTGAGGGGGCTCCTAGCGAGTAAGAGATTTTGCTTAGCCAAGCTTCTCTCTCGTACCACTAGGTATGTCGACGACATTTGTGTGTTTAACTACAAACATTTTGATAAGATCCTTCCTGAAATCTACCCGGTAGATCTCTTAGCTAGCAGAAGCGGAGACAACAACAAATGTGTTAATTATTCGGATGTAAAAATCAGGATCGAAAATGGTGGCCAATACATCACAGAGGTTTACCATAAGGTTGATGAGTTCAGCTTCCCAGTGGTGCTGTATACTTTCCCCGAGAGTAACATGCCTTTGAACACTGGCTTAAACACCTTTGCTGCCCAACTCATCAGGTTCGCCAGGATTTCATCTGATGCTTTCGCCTTCACATCAAGAGTTAAGGGCATTTTTGATATCTTTAAAGGACGGGGTTATAAGAATAATTTGCTGGTTAACTCTTGCATTATGTCTTTCTCCAAGAATAGGTTCCTCGTTTTTAAGTTTGGTTGTTTTTCGCCCCGCCAGATGTCATCCATCATTGGCATGTTGGGCTAAGAAAATCTCTTTTAGTTTCAAATGCTTCTTTTTGTCATAATAAATTTCAAAAAAAAATTATTTTCGGTTAGGTTCTGCTATGTTTCCTCAGGCTTGGAGAGACCTTCCATATCGTACATTCGATATGGTTGGCCTGGCCCGCCATGTGGCATAGGTTGAGGTTAGGGGCCGAAACCTTGCTTCATGGAGCCACATGGTTCCTGCCTGATGACTCCATACATAGCAAACTTAATTTTGGTTTTTTAGGTTTCTAATTTTCACCTTTTGTTATTTTTAGTTAGCTTCTCGTCAGATCCATGACGAACTCTTATTTCATTTCTTATATGATAAAAATAAAATCGTTTATAAGTATTAATTTATTTCCCTTACCGTCTTCAGTTGAGTAGACTTGCCTTTATACGTATTTCAGTACCTGCTCTATACTAGAGTAAGTTACTCTATGTGGTTAGTATTAATTTATACTCATTCGTTCATGACTTTTAATTACCTTATTATTTACAGGATTCTCCACTAGGGTAATTGTTTAACATTGGCATCTTCCGTTTCCTGGATCCTTCGAATTTTTTTTTGACCGTGTCGTGTCTTGATTCGATTTGGGATGTGTTAAAGAATTCAATGTATGACAACAAGCCGAGAACGATGTATCAACTCTTGTCAATGATAATGAACTCGTGTACAGAAATTTGTGAGACTTATGCCGAAGTGTTTGCTATTCTGTCGTTCAAAGGATTGCGAAATCCATTGAAGAAGACGGCCAACATTTTGAGCATTTACTCGATTGGATCATGTATGCGTATACTTTTAATATTTAATAATCAATTGGATTTTCATAACTTATGTAGTAGTTTTGACTGCCCGCCCGGTTACTTCTCACTCACTCTGTAGTTTGTTGATCGAAAATAATGCAATCAAGATGGATATCCTTGCACGAGTTGTATAAGCAACTTTATATTTCACAGTATCCTCAAAATCTATGACAATCAGAATGGTAAAGCTGTCAAAAATCTGCTTTTATTTGTTACGGAATTGTAGAGATCAATAGAATCTGTTGAGATTTCCATGTAGAGTTTACCGTTAGAGAATGAATAGGAAGATATAGAATGGAAAACTTTCTGTATGATAATGTGTTTCAATGGAGGAGCGTAATAAGAACATTCTACGCAACTATTGCATTATTGGTTTTTTATAGCACTCCACGAGCTAGATATCTTAAATGGCCGAGTCCGTAAGATGAGAGATATTTATATCTAACGATTAAGGAAAGATTTGACAAACGTTGACAGGACTCAAAGTGCAGTCGGAGAAAATGATAGACGTTGGCAGGTTTTAAAGCAGTGCAGGTGAAGATCCAAATTGATGTCTGAGGTTCATCGAGAGGATTTCAATAAAATGTCACAGTTTGGTTTGCAGGATCTTCTATTGTTTCACTGCACTCACTTCAACATGCAGGAACACAATAAAGTGTCATTTCTGTGAGCACTCGCTACATGAGACAGAAGCGACCCGAGCAACCGAGCAACGATTTCGGTGCAGGAACTATGAACAACTACGTTGACTAGCTAATTGACGCAGCGTCCTTCCCATTAGTTGCTCACAACGTTGACAATGCACTCTTAGCTGGCAACAAAAAGACATTTAGATCTTGTGCCACGTCGCTACCAGGTGCATATAACTCACTGAACTGGCCTCGAGTGCGTTGTCTATTGACATTGATATTTCATTATATTGGTACTCAAGAAATATATTTTAGTACCTCTGTGAAAACCAAACTGCGCCCAATATGTGACCGATGATGAATCATCATACATCATGCACATACAGGCTACAGCCGGCTCCGTCTGCAGATCAGAAAAATTCTGACTCCAACCGATGGAAATGATGACTCACCGAATGACTGAGTGTTGGAGTAATACAGATTTGAAGTTTGCCAGTGAACGGATGGGCCGATCTTGATGAAACTTGCATATTCTTGGAGGTGATAACACCAGCATTCTTTTAAAACCAAACTCGAAAACGGCAGCTTTAATACAATAAAAGTTATTAAGCTGTGTGCATTTGACCGCTAAAAGCATCTTTAGCGCGACAGTAGGCGCAGAATCAGGTTACTGTTAACTGAGTAACACTGTACTAAATGTTGTCGAAATTCGAATAACAATATATCATCTTGAAGCTTAACACAAGTCTGATTCAATGGTGATAGTCTCAATTTTCTGCATTCCGTAGTTTTGTCTGTAGGCATCATGTGAATTAATTCACCAAAAATTCATACTTTTAAGTCTGCTGACCACAACTGACCAGACAAAGCCTAAATGCTCTGCCAATATAAAGTACTAAACGCAACCTTTGATATGGCGCTAAGTTTATTGAAACTGAACATCATCATAATTGAAAAATCGCGTCGAATTCTCTTTCAGTAACAATTTTTGGGAAAATTTATTGAGTTACTTCTATTCTTTCCCCTCACATTTTCCAACGTTTCCATATTCATGAAATTTCATCAAACTTAGTCACATTGGATATAGAATAGACTTCATCTGTCATTGAGTGACAGTACAACACCATCTTACTTGAACCCTGAGACGAAGGATTGGTCCCTTGGATACCCCGTTAGAATACAAGGTACAGCTGTGATCAAAGACAGCTGTGATCATGAATCTCGTGTGATTGTCGTCTACAGGAAAATGACGAGCAGTTGTCTAATTCTGAGGCTGTAAATGTTCTACAAGTCAGATAAGAGGAATTTTTCACACTCAACGCCATAGAGAAAGTATGTTAGGTAGAGTGGTAACTCTGCATTTATTAAATCCCCAATGTGTATACACTTTCGATTTTATTAAATGAACTCAAGGGAGATACAGTCGGAATTGTTTCAAAATGTGAGACATACATATTTATGCAGTTTTGAAGAAATTGCAACGGAATTGACTGATCATGACAGAAATATAGAAGGAAATGATATTATTTTACAGATTGTCCGTGTCATGACAGCCTTGGAGAGGTAATATCTATTAATCTAGCAACTCGATGACCTGCTATTGCTTTCATGAATTAGAAATTTCAGCCAAGAAAGCACAATAAGATGTCGACTTTTTCATAAAGACTTCCATTATAAAATGGATCATGAAGTTCCCTTGATGATAAGCTTAATTTCCGCTTTGTTAAGAAGCACATTAACAAATATTCATTCCTTTTGATGTCCAACTTGTTGCATACTACTTACATAGAGGAGTCATCTCGGTAGTATATAAATTGGCAAAATCTTGACCTTTTTTATAACTACTCAAATAATCTTTTGGACCACGGGAACGTAATCTCCGCAAGAAACTGAATCTTTACATATTTTTAAATTTTCACTGTATACAGATACTTTTTTGAGTCGACACTCTACTTATATATCCCTTCTCTATGCTTGGTTCCTAATCCTAAACAATGACAATCAATTGGAATTATTCTCATCAAATACTCGCCGTATGTGCATGATTTATGATGATTCATCATTGGTCACATATTGGGCGCAGTTTGGTTTTCACAGAGGTACTAAAATATATTTCTTGAGTACCAATATAATGAAATATCAATGTCAATAGACAACGCACTCGAGGCCAGTTCAGTGAGTTATATGCACCTGGTAGCGACGTGGCACAAGATCTAAATGTCTTTTTGTTGCCAGCTAAGAGTGCATTGTCAACGTTGTGAGCAACTAATGGGAAGGACGCTGCGTCAATTAGCTAGTCAATGCAGTTGTTTATAGTTCCTGCACCGAAATCGTTGCTCGGTTGCTCGGGTCGCTTCTGTCTCATGTAGCGAGTGCTCACAGAAATGACACTTTATTGTGTTCCTGCATGTTGAAGTGAGTGCAGTGAAACAATAGAAGATCCTGCAAACCAAACTGTGACATTTTATTGAAATCCTCTCGATGAACCTCAGACATCAATTTGGATCTTCACCTGCACTGCTTTAAAACCTGCCAACGTCTATCATTTTCTCCGACTGCACTTTGAGTCCTGTCAACGTTTGTCAAATCTTTCCTTAATCACCATAGCACATCGCCAAATAAAATTCTCTACGCAACTCGTGCATTAGATTGATTCATCATAGCTAGACACCGACATCTTAGGTGAATATTTTTGTCATTTTAGGTTTTTTATAGCTGAATTGATTCATCATACAATTTGAACTCCTTAGATATAAATAACTCTCATCTTACGGACTCGGCCATTTAAGATATCTAGCTCGTGGAGTGCTATAAAAAACCAATAATGCAATAGTTGCGTAAAATGTTCTTATTACGCTCCTCCATTGAAACACATTATCATACAGAAAGTTTTCCATTCTATATCTTCCTATTCATTCTCTAACGGTAAACTCTACATGGAAATCTCAACAAATTCTATTGATCTCTACAATTCCGTAACAAATAAAAGCAGATTTTTGACAGCTTTACCATTCTGATTGTCATAGATTTTGAGGATACTGTGAAATATAAAGTTGCTTATACAACTCGTGCAAGGATATCCATCTTGATTGCATTATTCTCGATCAACAAACTACAGGGTGAGTGAGAAGTAACCGGGCGGGCAGTCAAAACTACTACATAAGTTATGAAAATCCAATTGATTATTAAATATTAAAAGTATACGCATACATGATCCAATCGAGTAAATGCTCAAAATGTTGGCCGTCTTCTTCAATGGATTTCGCAATCCTTTGAACGACAGAATAGCAAACACTTCGGCATAAGTCTCACAAATTTCTGTACACGAGTTCATTATCATTGACAAGAGTTGATACATCGTTCTCGGCTTGTTGTCATACATTGAATTCTTTAACACATCCCAAATCGAATCAAGACACGACACGGTCAAAAAAAATTCGAAGGATCCAGGAAACGGAAGATGCCAAAGTTAAACAATTACCCTAGTGGAGAATCCTGTAAATAATTAGGTAATTAAAAGTCATGAACGAATGAGTATAAATTAATACTAACCACATAGAGTAACTTACTCTAGTATAGAGCAGGTACTGAAATACGTATAAAGGCAAGTCTACTCAACTGAAGACGGTAAGGGAAATAAATTAATACTTATAAACGATTTTATTTTTATCATATAAGAAATGAAATAAGAGTTCGTCATGGACCTGACGAGAAGCTAACTAAAAATAACAAAAGGTGAAAATTAGAAACCTAAAAAGCCAAAATTAAGTTTGCTATGTATGGAGTCATCAGGCAGGAACCATGTGGCTCCATGAAGCAAGGTTTCGGCCCCTAACCTCAACCTATGCCACATGGCGGGCCAGGCCAACCATATCGAATGTACGATATGGAAGGTCTCTCCAAGCCTGAGGAAACATAGCAGAACCTAACCGAAAATAATTTTTTTTTGAAATTTATTATGACAAAAAGAAGCATTTGAAACTAAAAGAGATTTTCTTAGCCCAACATGCCAATGATGGATGACATCTGGCGGGGCGAAAAACAACCAAACTTAAAAACGAGGAACCTATTCTTGGAGAAAGACATAATGCAAGAGTTAACCAGCAAATTATTCTTATAACCCCGTCCTTTAAAGATATCAAAAATGCCCTTAACTCTTGATGTGAAGGCGAAAGCATCAGATGAAATCCTGGCGAACCTGATGAGTTGGGCAGCAAAGGTGTTTAAGCCAGTGTTCAAAGGCATGTTACTCTCGGGGAAAGTATACAGCACCACTGGGAAGCTGAACTCATCAACCTTATGGTAAACCTCTGTGATGTATTGGCCACCATTTTCGATCCTGATTTTTACATCCGAATAATTAACACATTTGTTGTTGTCTCCGCTTCTGCTAGCTAAGAGATCTACCGGGTAGATTTCAGGAAGGATCTTATCAAAATGTTTGTAGTTAAACACACAAATGTCGTCGACATACCTAGTGGTACGAGAGAGAAGTTTGGCTAAGCAAAATCTCTTACTCGCTAGGAGCCCCCTCACAAACTTAAACTCCCTGTAAGCCAAAAACAGGTCAGCTAAGAGCGAGCTGGAATTCCCACCCATAGGTATGCCTCGAATCTGCTTGAAGACAAGTCCCCCGAAAGTGACAAAAGTGTTATCCAGGATGAAACTTATTGCATTAAGGAATTGGGTTTTGGACCAGCAGTGATACCTTCTGTATTTTTTATTCGAGAAGAAGGTTCTATAATAGCCAATGCAAATAAAGCTCTTGGAACTGCTAAAAATTAACTCACATAAGTCTTTCAAGGGCTCCATAGCCTGGTCTAAATTAAGGTTCGCATAGAGTGTGGAGAAATCATATACTTGTAAGGAGTGGCAATTCAAACCCGACATCCTGTCAAGGAATTCCCCAAAAGAGTGAATGCTCCAGAAGGCGTTCACACCTGAATTATGCTTGATGGAAAGGCAATAACTACTAAACTTGTCCCGGACCAATTGCAAACCTTTGTTCACAAGTATGGCCAAATCTTTGGAAGTGCTGTTCCTGGCACCAGCTATGAATCTACTCTTATACGGATTTTTGTGCAATTTAGGTATCCAGAAAAGTTTAGGTAAAACCATATACTTATCTTTAACCGTTATGCCAAAGGAATCCTTGAGGGCGATGCAATGTTCGGCAATTATGTCATTAATGGAAGAAATTATTGGTGCGTAAGTCTGATTACCAACAGCATTAAAACTTCTAAGGTCAAAGCCTAGTTCGTTCAAGAGGACAATGAGGTAATACTTTCTACACACAATGACATAATTGTTGGCGGCCTTATCCGCCGGAGTAATGGCGTAATTCTTCTGAAAGTTTGAGATGAAGTTTTTACACTCCTTAGATCTTAGTACCTCGTGCGAATGCAAAGATGGAAAGCTAGAACTTAGGAAGGAAATGCGATTTTTAATTATCTTAAGGACAGCCTCCGACCAATCCTGGAAGTCAGAATTCTTAAGGGCGTATTTTCTGCAGGACTTTTCAATAAATGCAACTAATGCATTTCTAACACTGACTCTAACAAAATCCCAAGACTTGTGAATAGGCTCTCTATAATTGGTGCCCTTAGCCATCAAATCCCTAAGTTTAGGGTTGGATATAATACTCAAGTCACCAGTAACCACGTGTGAAGTGGGCTTGTAGCAGAAGATAGAATTAGAACAAAGACAAGGCTTGCTAATAAATTCTCTGATTTCATCAATAGAAGCATTCTTCAGATCTGGTTGTAATTGAAGAGCTTCCGACCAATAGGGGTGGTGTATTTGAAGAAAACCTGTAGTGGACATTTACTACTGTCTTATATATATTACTATATATATTTTTGTTATTTACTATATATATATTTACTACTGACTATTTTATACTGTCAACATGTGAATCAGCGAAAGTGGAAGAAACTTTTGAGAGATCTACTTGTTTGCACTCAAAAGGGATAATAATAACTTCCCTGTCGACCTTATCAACCGAATCTTCGACTTTTAAGAATATCGAACAGAAGGATTCGACTAGATACGAGCAGGTACCCGGCTTGCTAGGAGTAAAAGCAAGAAGCTGTTTAAGTGTGGTACGACTAAGAGATTTCAAAGTGATGTAAAATTCGTAAAACATGTTGGAAAAACAAAGGCTATTAATTTTATCGTAGAGAGACTCCAAGCATTTAGTCAAGACATTTCTCTTATTACTGTGAATCCCATGCCTTCTAGGTCTTCTAAGGACCGGAGAAGAGAAGTACTGCTTATGTAAGGAACCTTTGGAGACACAACCAAAACCCTAAATTCTATCGTTCAAGGCAAGTGGGAAGATTGTACATAGTGTTTTAATCCAAAAATCCTCCTTCTTCAGAAGTTCCCTATCCCTAAGGTCAGAATTATCAGAGAAGTTGGAATCTACATGGTCTATAATTTGCAATTTACGAGTAGTGTTGCAAAAATTATGACCATCTTGCCTAAAGTGTTCATAAAGGAAAGTAGTGGGTTTTGAGGATGCATGGTGACGGTGACCATTCAACCTAGCATTTAGAGATTGGGTGGTTTTGCCAACATATTGGAACCCGCATTCGCTGCAAGAAATGAGATAGATTACAAAGCTGGATTTGCAATCGAAAGAACCACTTAAATCTATGAGAAAAGCCTTTCTAATGGTGTTTGATACGAAAAGGAAGATTTATGTATGGACCCACAGCACAAGCGCACTTTTCTATTACAACTGTCAATAGAAAAGGAACCCGTGCTATCGGCTACATAAGCCTTTTTTCTTAATACTGTAAGGGTAATGGTATCTAACTCTAGAAGCCGCAAGCAAGCAAAGTTTTATTGTTACCCCTTGTCGAATAAGGCAAAATCAGTCCAAGGAATGAAGTCAGGAGGAGTAAGGTCTGGAGAGCAAGGAGGATACTCGATGGAACCGTAGCTACCAATCCATCTGTTGGGAAAGTTGTCATTGAGCCAGCTTCACGCTGCAATGCTGTAATGGGGAGTTGCACCATCTTGTTGAAATCACATCTCCTCAAACGGTCAGTTCTCCACACTGGGCAGAAAATCATTGTTAAGGATTAACACACAGCTATCACCTGTCACAGATCCTTCAAAGAAAAGCGGCCCTACCAGACAGAAAGCAGAGAATCCAATCCAAACTGTGACACCGTTCTGCGTTGACTTCTTTCTGCAGGTTTATATGTGGATTTTCAAGGACGATTGACCTGCCGGTTAAGCTTGAAAGTTACCTCATCACTACAAATAATCTTCTCCGGAAATACAGCGTTCTCATTGCAAAGTTGATGAAAAATCTGAGAGAATTCATTGTATTCGCTCATTTTATATAGAATAAATTTGATTGTAATTTTTCATTTCATTACACTTTTTCATTTTTATACTGTTTATAATAATTAGGATTTCGATCAAGAAAATTATTAAATGCTTCCTTATATTTTTCTTTATTATTTTGATAATGTTGTTTTTTATATGGTTTATTGCAATCTTTACAACTTGAACGATGGCCAGATTTCTTTGTTCTATCTTTTACAAGTTACAAAGTTTTACATTCTTTACATTTTGTACATTGAATCCCTCAAAATTTAATCTGATTTTCATTGTCTATTTTAAAGAGAAGAAAAAATATTCTTATAGCGTTTATTGCTTTTTATATTCTTTTTTCTTCATTATTTTTTTCATTCTTCTTTTTTGAATTTTTCAATCTTTTCATTATTTATATTATATTATGTTCTCAAGCAAATTGATAGAATTTATATATATTTGAAAAGTTTTTGTATTGGGATTCATTTTATCTAAATTATTTAGTTCTATAGCAAGGATTATATTTCTATAATTTTTATTTGATTCGGTTAGTTTTTCTATTTGATTTGTTTTATTTCTTTTAATGACACTTGGTCTTTTTTATATTCTTTGCTATATTCTTTTATACAATATTTACATTTTCGTCGTCTTCCAAAATAATTTTAATATATTTGTCTAAAAAAATCATCATCAGATCTTATTTCTTTACAAAGGTAACATCTAGATTCAGTTTCAATGTTCATTTTAGAAAAATTAATTTTAGTTGTAATTTGATTGAAATTTTAGCTTTTACTATTTAATGATGAAAGTAGTATACCTTTTTTTACCTTACGAGATCGATTAACATCAATTTATTTCGCGGGAGCGAAATGAATTGTTTTCCATATTTTTTCGAGCGCAGCGAGCGAATTTATGAGGGAGATGCGTGAGAAATAAATTTGGAAAAAGTTGCTTGAGCTCGTAAGGTAAAAAGTTATACTACTGATATCATTTTACGAATTTTATGAAATGATATAATATGGTATCATTTCATTTTTTATAATGGAAATGTACTATTTTTTAGTGAAATATATGACGGCCTACACGGTAAATAGATCTAGTCATCCGAATTTTTCGATTTGCACTGATATTCTGCTACTGTTACTGCTCTTAGCAATGAAATTGAAATTAGATTGCATGCAGCATCGATATATTCCAAATAATGGAAGACCGAAGATAGCAGTTTAGTCATACAAAGCTTCTTGTATATCAAAACGTAGGTAGGGCCTTTAGCCTTTACATTAGACATCACAAATTTTGATTTAAGCTTTATGCACTCGAATTACAGCAGTTGGTTAGGTCAACCGTATCTATTTTACGGAAAAAAGCTAAAATATTTAGATCACAGTCAAGACTTCAGTAACATCAAGACATTTATTAATGAGTTCAATATTCAATCATGGTCCTACTGGAAGTCTGAAGTAACCAACAATATATGGTGCATCCCAGAAAACGGCGGTCTTTATTCTGCATTGTTTGACAATCTGTGTGATACAGACAATAGCCTGTTGCTTTTCGCTGCATGAATCAACCAGTAGTGGGGAAGGAGATCGGTAGAACAAACGAAAGAGACTAAACTTACTTCAATATAAAATGCGAACAATCTATGATTAGAAAATACAATGAAACAGAAATTTTTGCTAATAACATTTCATATCATTTTTCAAAAGTAAAACGATATAAAATGATATCATTTTATCATTGCCGATCTTTGATTAAAACTATGACACCATGAATTTCATTGTGAGATTTTCATGGTCTGCTGCACTATTTGAGCTCACTAGTTGTTATTGGTATTTGATTACTTCATTGAAATGAGATGTAACTGAGATGAAACTGTAGGAATTTCATGGAGTTTCAGTTCCAGTCCAATAAAATTATAACAACAAACTAGAGTACGAAAATTCATTGAGCTCCACTAATTATATTTTCCTAGATTTTTGATATGACAATCAATGATGTTTTCTCTACAAAATGGACTTACTCCTGAAGCTATCGCAATTTGTGGCGGGTAAAAGTGTGTTTTGCTTATGACTTTACAACTCGTTTATCATACCGATTGTGTACTATAAAGATAACAGTGCATAATAAGAAATTGCATTGAAATTAAAACTTTCACTTTTCTCAGGGTTTGATGAGATTAATTTAAGAGATTTTGAAAGCGGACTGTTCGGGACGTCATGATCTTGAAGATGTGTTAGGACTTTGTCACTTTTTCAGAAGGAAAATTAATAGGCCTACATCCAAAAAAATTATCTTAAAAAGACAAACTACGCATGCACTGAGTGTTGCAGTGCAATAAATACAATTCAATTCAGAACTTCTTCTTAAAAAGAAAACAAATCATCTAAAAACCAATTACTGAACAGTGCATGCATCTAGGTAAGACAATTGCTGCTGTTTTTAAATGTCTTTTCACCGATTATAGTGCGGACAAGTAGATTTTTATTTGCTCATTACGTTCACTAACTTCTGATTGGACAACATTCCTCTCGTCGTTAATTGCATTGTTTGGAATGATGGGATTTAAATGCTCAAATTTTCAATAGACGTTGATCTATATTTTTAGGATTTCAACGGGGATGCATGGAATTGCTCTTTTTTCCACTATTGCTCTGTTTTTGTGCAAAGGTAAGAATGCTCTTCAGGATTTGCATGTGCAACACATAATCAGCTGTCGAAATCTGTGCGGCCAATGGACGTCAATAAAACTCACCAAAAATTCATTGTTGCATATTCATGGACTTATATATATAATTTGTATAACAAATGATCAACTTTAGCTTGTCGGTCACAAGCTGACAAAAGGCATCGCTTTTGGTTCCATTTTTAGGATTTTCACTCGGATGGCAAAATTTTCTTTAACAATCATTTCAAATTTAATTTTAGAAAGCATTTTGTGTGATGTTATACGAGTATATCAACAGCATTAAAGAAAGGACAATGCATCTATGAAACGCCATATTAGCTGAATGATTACCTACAGTATATTGCTAAACATTGCTTACTTTCACTATACATGTAGCTTGCATCATTGAATAAACCACGTGACACACCATTCAATATAATCTAACAAAAGCTTATATTCTCTAAAATTGTTGACATTGACAAATAGTTTTATGTTGACAATCTGTCCACATTTTGGATGGACTAATTTATAATAATTAACTAACAAGAGGATTCTGTTGTACGGAATAAATAAATTTCAATGAACCTAACTATCTGAGATTTTATTGTGGTAACAAACATCGTGAAACCGCCTCTTAATACAACTGATTTTGTGCCAAATATACTTGACTTATAAAAACACTATGTTTTCGTACATGCTTACTAAAGAGGGTGAACGACGCTATAATAAAAATATAAGTTGCACCGATATGCTTCACGATGAAATCATCGATTTACTAATAATCAACTTTCTAGATATTTTAGCCCTTTCATGCTCAAATTATTTTCAAAATTAAAGCTTTTTAATTTTTATCTTCAAGTGCAATTTGCAAGCGTTTTACAGATCGCACGAAGTCGGGAGAGGTGACATTATAAGTGCACTGATCTCCTCTTTCTAATGTTTGCAAATTTTTGCCGCTTTGGGATCAGCACCATAAGATGCGGGTCAAAATGTCCCAAGAGAGCATACAATATGCATGAAAGGTTTAATATCGATTTGAGCACGTAAAATTAGAATTTGTAAAAAGGGTCCACTACACCCCTCATGGCTCAAAGGGGGTGGAAAAGCGCTGGTCCCTGGGGGGTAAAGCTTAAATTGATCAAGTCTCAGAACATTGCTTCCATTCTATACCCAGAAGAGCTACTGCTCTCAATTCATTTCTTATAATCATCGAGCGGCAAATCCAGGATAAATACACACAGAACGCTGTGTTGTCCTTCAGCTCTCTTTAGCCATTCTAGATTTCAAAGTTAGGTTGGGACATTCTGAGCCTCACTGATGAGCCGTTTTATGGCAAATGGCAGCGTCTTTAAACTATTCACGTCTGAGGACATTTTTTCCATTCTATGCCAACACGAACTGTCGCTCTGCAACCATTTATTAATTAGCGATGAAATGCGTTTAGAGACCATGACTCCCATTATTATAATCGTTTAAAGGATGTATGGTTCAAGATGAGATCAGAAAAGCAAAGTTTAATTGGGGACAAGAAATCAACTTTGTCTGCAAAGCATCCTTGGAATGTTACTAACAGTGTTTTTTGGTAGAAAGAAAAAAACTCCATCCAAATTTTGCTTTCTGAGTTAATATCTGCACAGTGGCTGACGTCGAAAAGCGCTTGAACAAATGAAACACTGATAATACAAATGGTTCTGATATGTTCCCAACTATGCTATACAAGTTTGCGAGTAAGCAGTTGGGCCCCTCCGACAGATCTGTACAATTCATGCATCAATACAGGCTATTTACCTGGTGCATGGAAGTGTACAAATATTGCTCAGTTTAGAAGTGCTCCAAACTGAGTATAACAGACCTCAGACTGATTCCCTCCTGCCAATTCCTGCTAAAACTTTTGAGACAATCTTAGTTCAATTTTTACGACAGAAGTTAAAAATAGAAGCCGGGATAAATCAACATGGAGTGGAGCATCAACCACAACGCGATTATTCTTTTTGTATTACCATATAACAAGGCTATTGAACTTGAGTGAAGTATCATGTGTGCAATTGTTCTCCTATGACTTATCTAAGGCATTTGACAAAATTGACCATGCTGTGAGTCGACTTTTGGAGATTATATGCTTTGAAAAATCGTATTTGTCTAATCACTTTCAAAGTGTCAGAGTATATTCGGTTGTAAGTCAATCTCTTGCTGCAGCATCTGGCGTTTCTCAGGGCTCTGTTTTAGGACCTATGTTGTTTAATGTTGAAGCAGGTAATCTGTTGCCCTTCACAACTTTACATTTACGGTGAAATACATTGATGATATTACACTTTGTACTCCTGTATTTAAGAATGGACAGAATCATCATGTATTTGAAGAACACGATAATGTGATGCAATGAGCTATTAAAATGAAGATTGCAATAAATTGGATCAAATCAAACTGCACTGTATTCAGGGAATCATCCGTCTACATGCTGTGTTATCTTGATGCTCATAAGTGGCTCGTCATTGTTTGGAGTAGCGATTTAAATAAGAATTTGCACTTTGATTGTGTGTCAGAAGTTCTTGTACAAAGACTCCATTGTTTAAAGTGTTTAAGGAAATTGAAATTTTTTTTGAAAAGCAGCAGCTTCTTTGTGTTTGCGGCAGCTTGCATAGCTACTTGGATTTCTGAGTATCTCGAAAGGTTAGAAAGAAGAGCCGATCGACTCATTTGCAGTATGAATTGTACTTGTGATTGTCTTGAAGCAGTGAAGAAACTGCATAAGTAATATCATATCCCAACTCATCCTCTCAGCCTTCCTGTAGTGAGTGCGCGCACAAACCGCCACGTGCTTTTAGACTGCTCAACGACGCGTCGTGTTAAATCTTTCATGACACATACATGTATGACAGCGTTCCTTCAATTATTTTCAAACAAATATTATTTAATGTATGTTTCATATTGACCTGTTTATCATTTGATAATTGTGCAACTTACTGTTTTTGATGATTCAAGAAATGAATGAATTTCCAATTTAAGTAGTTTTGCAGAGTCAAGCTAAATTAACGCTGAGCAGCCTGCTGTGCGGTTCTTCAGCTAGTTCAGCCATTCTGATTGTAAAGAAAAAGGTTCTCTCCCAGTTTTACGACTTCGAGCTTTATATTTTAAAATGAATTACCCGACGCGTTTCGTCTACACAGACTGTGTCAAGGGTGAAAAAACTGATGCTGTACAAGTGGGTTTATATACAAATTCGTCAGCGAAAGCAGCTCATCTGTTCAGCTCATGTCTTCTGTTTATTTTTGGCATGTTCGTCGCAATTAAGCGAGATTCAGCCACCCTAGTAGTAATCGGTGTTTGCTGTCTATCGATAATTTTGTAGTCGAAATTGTTAATGGTCATCACTTTATCCCTGTGGACTGTCATCGCATGTTCACTTAGTGCACTTTTCTTGTCTTCATACCGTAAACTTCGCTCGTGTTCTCTGTAGCGAACTTGAAATGGTCGACAAGTTTGACCTATGTAATTCTGGTCACATATCTTGCAGGAAAATTCATAGATGACATATTTACTTTTGCAGCTATATTTCGGGCCAATGTTTGTACAAATGCTACAGGAACACTTATTCAAAACCGATTTTTTGAAATTCGAAGCTAATTGTTTTCCAGGTTTACTAGTAATACGTACTGGAATATCATACTTATTTTTTATTTTATTGATTTTTCTCAAAAAACTGTCTCCAAGGAAATCAAGTGTTAAATTCACTTTGTTTTCTTTTATATTTCTTGATTTGTTATTTCTATCTTTGGGGTGCATATCATTTTTACTATAGCCATTGTTACTTAGTCTAATTTTTCATAGCATCGTGTGATTTATCAGACATTACAGACAACTCTATCAGCCATCGCAAATGTCATAAGCAAGTTTGGGCTATTCCGGGCGGAACTGACGAGATCTTGTATGGCGAAAGGCAGCGTCTGCTGTTGCCAAGGAAGTTTTGTGCTCAAAGTGTTCAAGTTTTCAGACAAGTTTCAATCAAGGTTGGTTCCAAACTTGGGCTTCCGTACCCCCAAGACCAAGATTAATCTTGGGTCTAATCTTGGTTCCCCCTTCCCAAGATTGGATCCAAGAGTGGCTATTTCTCTAATGAAATGGAACAACAATTTCCAGAACATGTTTGGAATTTTGATTGAGATTTAAAATTGCATGAAGGTATTTTGAATCATACCATATTGTACATATTGCTATCTAATTAATGTGTATCTAATGTTTATATTAATTACTATTTATTACATGAATTTGTTATTGCGGAATGAATGCCATATTGATATTCAGCGAAAAGTTTTAATAATCGGCATAGGTTATCTCTGGGCTTAATATCATCAACCCTGTTTACGTCTACAGCTTAATAATTTCTTAATTAGAACAACATGCATGACTAAGCTACATTCCTTACAACATGTCTGATCGAAAAACGAAACACACATAGCATAGGCCTCGTGTAAGATGAAAATAGCACATATGTAGATATAACGATATTTTTGCTAAGCGTAAGAAGTAATCATCAAAGAATGTCACTGCATTAAATGATACCGAAATCTTTCTATTTCTAATATAAGTAGCCTAATAGTAGAATAAACAATATAGGCCGAAGTTTTTGGCTCTCAAGGCAAGAGGCTATATGAAGCAAGTTATCTACGAATTGTTGTAGGCTACCAATTTGACAGCATAAGCGTTATACAGGTATTGGTTTAATGCATTGGATTTTTTCATATATTATTTGCTTGTTTCACACAAAATGATATATACAAAATTCTGTCTAACACAATATGCATTACATCTAGCTTAAATGTTTAAATTCACAAGGAAGCCATAGGTAATCAAAACATAGTTTAAAAAGCTAATTAAACAAACTATCAGATAGACATTCACAGTAGGTCTATATCAAAGATGATGATATCAGTTTTATCATAGAAATACCAATCGTGTGGTTGAAGTAGGTTACACATTTGCATGTACAGTGTACATACATGTAAGCTTGCATGTAGATGACTTGCTACGGCATGATATGGTCATATACTTTGGCAGAATTTTTCCAAGAAAACAGCTAATGACTATTCATGGTGAATTTCTTTACTCTTGGGTTCTCACTCCTGAGGTGATGCCCAAGCTTCTGGGTCCGCATCCCAAGATTCTTGGGTAACCCCACAAGACTACTCAAATCCCGAGAGTGAACCCAAGACCCGACCTTGCTTCAATCTTAAAGCCGCTGCACAACGTTTCACTTCCATTGAAGGAGACGGCATACTATCTTTACAATTTGGAGAACTCGCTTAAGTACTTCACAACGTTTCTTTACGATTAGTTTTGTAGATTCATATTTAGAGTACTGACTGGTAAGCTTTGATGCCTCTATTATCGATGAAGTTGAGTTTAAGATGATAACCAACGGCTACATTCATCAAACAATTTGCAGGTTCTCTTACAAAATTGATCATCAAAGAAAGTGCAACTGCCGAGAATTCCACTGAAAGCTATACAAGATCCTGGCTCATCTACTCTGATTCTAAACATTCTGTGACACCACTGAAGATTAGCTTTATAAACAGAACCTTGCCAGGACATTATTACAGTAAGTTAACTTTCGAGCGGCCATAAAACTTTCTTATTTTACTTGGATCTCAGCATTATTTTGACATTTGCAAGCATCCTTTTAGATAATCGCAATGAGATTTCCTATTTTTCTCAACATAATAGATCCAATTTGATTTGATATAATTACAAAAAAAGAATACAGACCGTTTCATAAATCGTTGCACAGCACAAAATATTCTTATATCTTTTGTATATTCTCATCAAATTTAATCGCATGCTGATAATCGATCAATAAACATATTTACTTGGTCAGCTGAGACGCTTGGAAACATAGTTGTGTGGTTTGCCTAATTAAATGAAGTAATTAGTGATTGTCTGCTTTGATACTTTCACGATGCTATTTCAGATATCAATATCATGTTGACCCATGTGTCACTCATTCTCCTTTTTATCATTGATGAGCTGCTCCATTAATCGGGCGCAACGCAAGTATTAGCATTCCTACGGCGTGAAGGAAATGCTATTATTTGCTGTGAACAGGTGCACAGACGAGACAAGCCCTTGTCTGATCCGGGATTCGAATTTCTTCTGACCTCAAGTGAGGGAAATGATGACTCACGCAATGGCTGACTATGGGAGTAATACAAATTTGAAGTCTGTCAGTGAACGGATGGGCCGATTTTGATAAAACTTATATATTCTTGGACCTGATAACACCAGCATTATTTTAAACCCACACTCGATAGCACTAGCGTTAGTACAACAGAAGTTGTTAAATTGTGTGCAGTTGATTGTTGTTGAACACTGTTAACGCGAAAGTGGCGTAAAATTAGGTAAAAGTGTAAATTGAATGAAACTGCACAAATTGATGTCCGAATTCGAAAAACAATATATCATCTAGAAGTTTAACACGAGCATGATTCAATGGTGATAATCTCAATTTTCTGTGTTACATAGTTTCGTCTGTAGGTGTCGGTGAACGAATTGACCAAACATTCATACTTTTATTTTAAGTCTGCTGACCACAGCTGACCGGGCATAAACTAAAAGCGTTGCCAAATCAAAGTGCTTGACATAACCTTTCACATGGTACAAAGGTTGTTGAAATTGAACATCTTCATCAATGAGAAAATCTTGTGAGTTTTTTTAGCAACATTTTTTTGGTAAAACTTATTAGTATTGTATCTTTTTGTACATGCAGACAATCCTAAAAACCGTGTATCATGATGAAGCTGACTGATAGTTCATCCTGTCTGCTAACTTTCATAAAACAATTCTGTCGTCTTCATGTTGAAATCGTGCATCAAAGAAAACGCTCAATTTTTTTGGTAAGGCCTACTGACCACAGCTGACCACACATGAAAACGAAATATATGTCTAAGCAATCTATGGAACATAGGGTTTAATATGGTATATCGTTTATCAAAATTGATCCAGGACTTCAACACAAAAATTTCATTTGAAAATGGCCTAGCTTTTTTGTGCAATTACTTTTGAAACTGTCTGTATATTTGTGTCATGTACAAGCAATGTTAGACATGCAACAGAAATGTATATGTTTTTACATAATATCTATGCTATGAATGCCTGGCCACTAGTGTTATTTTCTTGAACCAAATCGAAAGCGAAACTATCAAAAAGCAGAGCGAAAACGGAATCGAAAACTTTCAACATTTTCGCTTTCGTTTTTAATGTCGGTATGCAGGATAGTAATTATGAGGTAAAGATGAATGGACATCATCTCAGCTGTGCTCTCGGAATGCGACAAACTGCAAACTGCATACTACTAGGATATTACAGTACCTACATACTTGTAAGGGAAATATTTCTGACAGCGTGTCATACTGTGAGTTTTCAGCATCAGTACTTTATGTTAAAATTCTGGCCTCACATTGACGAAGTATTCCGAGTTCTTAGAAAGATTGTGGAAAAAGCGTTGACCTTGAGCAAATCATGCTAATTCACGAAAACGGAAACTTTTTTCTCAAGTCGGCATCATGACGGGTAGCAAAAGAAGCATACGCAGTATAATCGTTTGAATGAACTGATGTTTATCAAGTTGGCTCATAAAGTAGAGCTAAATAAACGTCCTGTTAATGTTGCTAGATAAAGTAGAATCAAGGACGACATATTCGTGGAGCATTAAATTCACAATAAATCTAATCTACAGATTGTTTCATAAAAAATGGATCACCCTTAAACATCGCCTTAACTTCAACTTTGTCTAACTCCGCCGAACTTGAACGAATTTCTCTGAAATTTGGAAGATATGTCAGTTGTGCTTACTAATATCATTGTTGGAAATTTCAAGCATGAATATTGAGTTGTTTTCCTGCTATAGATAAAAAAGTAGCAGATAATTTGATCTTCATTTATTAATGTTACACAAAATCATACCTCACTCTTATAAAATTACATTTGTTTCCTTTGTTATGTAATATGTTGTTCTACAAGCCAAAAGCTATCAAGCAAAACAAAAATAAAGAAAATCGGTCAATCAGAGACAGTATAGCACCATTATTCATCAACAATAATGTAACTGCTACATGTGATTAACTGGACTTCATGTTCCATAGCTTCCTGACTTCCTTGCGGTGGTGTTGGCAGCACTCCTGATTGCTTTCAGCTAGAAATCTATCTCTTACCGGTTGAAAACAATACAAAGCACAAATGAACAATAACGAGATCGCATTCACAAAAGGCAAAGTGTTAGCCTTGCTAGAACTAGAGTTTTCTTTGCGAGCTACAAGCAAGCGACTAAATGTCCCTTACACGAATGTGCATCGATGGCATAATGATGATTTTCGACTCTGTCGTAAAGAGGGCTCTGGCCGTCCGCGCAAAACATCCAAACGTAGAGACCGCCTAATTTTGAGATTTGTTAAAGTTGATCCAAGTCTCTCGTTAACTGAGATGGCTGCACTAGACTCGTCTATTTCTAAGTCCACTATTCGTAGAAGACTTATTGAGTCGAATTTCAAGAGCTGCAAGAGGCCCTCTCAGATCGAATTATATCAGATCAGCATACAAAAAGACGTCTCAGATGGGCAATGAGTCATTGTCACTGGCGAAATCAATGGGATCGGGTTGTCTGGTCTGATGAGGCATCAGTCCGTCTGAAGGATAGTGATGGTCGGTTGAGATTATGGATAAAATCTGATCAAGAAATTCCGAGACATTTACATCGTCCCCTGGTACAAGGTGGTGCGACTCTACTGATTTGGGCTGGTATTTGGACCAATGGCCGCTCTGAACTTCACATACAGCAAGGAACCATGAATTCTGAACGCTATGTGAATGTTTTACGAATGAACATTGGCCAAATGACAGATCAACTTGGTGATCCATCGACTTGGTTATTTATGGATGATAATGCTACGTGTCACAGGAGTAGTAGAGTCAACTTATGCAAGTCTCAATTAGGGCTCAGGACATTATCTTGGCCAGCTCGTTCTCCTGATCTGAATCCCATAGAAAATGTATGGAGTATTCTAAAACGTAACGTTCGTCGTTCACTGCTACCTACAGATGGCGTATCACAACTGTCACTGTTAAAAAGAGAGTGGAGAAAGTTGGATCAGTAAAAAATCAACGATATCATCGAATCAATGCCTAGACGAATTGGTAATGTCATTGACAATAACGGTAGGGCCACAAAATATCAGCTTCTTAAGAACCGTTACTGTATCATAGCTTATCAGATTATATAAGGACATTTAAATATATTAGGGACATGAAATAACATGAAAAATGCTTTCTGTATCATACTTATGTTTTATTTAGTCAAATTTTAGGATGATCCACTTTTTATGAAACGGACTGTAGTTAAATATTACTCTATCAAACAACAAATATTCGCGACTGGTATTACTGAAAAAAGTTATTTGACAGTAGTATGTAATATAAATATATTTTTTGCTATGTGACTTAAAGCTCCGCATACCAAATACATGCCAGAGGCATACGAATAAGGATGAATGTGCATCGAGTCTCGTATATAAAACATACCAACAACTCGTATTTCATTATAAAACAGCCAATCATAGATAGAATAGTTCGTATCGCTACATAACAATCACATACGAAAGTAAGTGAGATGTGGTATGAAGAACATACCAGATCTCTGTAGACATACGAGAGTCTCGTATCAGATGTTAGTTTCAAGTTGCATGTGATTTTAGTATATGTTTGTATGTAATTTTCGTATCTAGCGATTTACAGTGTAACGACAAACAATCATGCTGATTTTGTGATAATTTATCCATGTATCTCTTCTACAATGTATGAAAATGTATGAAATTCAAAGAAGCACTCTAAGTCATCACTGCACCGGAATCCATTCTCAACCAGTTTGCAGACCGTCCGTTTTGAATGTTGAAGAGGAAATGAAGCTGTTAGACATGATGAGACCTGGATTTTGTCTTGGATTCGGATGACATTCGTGCTTTCATAAGAGGGTACCTAGATAACGCCGGTAAAGTGGATTTTGAGTATTCTTTTGTAAAGCGCAATAATCTTTCCAAACGTTCTACTGCCAACATTAAGGCAAGAGCAAAGCTGAACGAAGAAGACGTTCGAGCGTTCTTCAATTATCTGGAATCAACAGTTGACCTTGATCCTACTAACATCTTCAATTATGATGAAACAGCATTTTCGGATGACCCTGGCCGAAAGAAGGTTTTGGTGCCGCGCAGAACAAAGAGAATCGAGTTTGTAAGGGAACATTTTGTCCGGCAGCCAGAACGAGTTTCTGCATGGAACGAGGCCGAAAGTGAGACTTTCGCAGAATGATGTACACCCTATGCCTACTTCGAATCGGCACGTCTGCCGGGTTTTAGTGAGTTCCTCTTCTCGTCAGACAGGATCAACGAAAAACACATGTAAATCCAATGGGATGCAGATTGCAGTTATCTGCTGTAATGAAGTTTTGTATGCCTTGTCTGATTAAACGAAAAGTACTCAGCCCAGAGTCATAACTTTTGGCATGGAATGTCTTGAGGTCATTTCTTTTCATTTTCATGCTACCGTGTCTAAACACATTTAGATTTGGCGAGCCTCTTAATGTCGGCAAACACAAACATCAACACAAACATTTTGAACAACTTTATCTATATTCAACCACATTCTCACATACATTGCCGATCAGAAGCATGATAATAGCACATACACATCATAGGAAATGATCTGAAGACATTCCATGTCAAAAATTATGATCCTAGATCTAATACTTTTCAGTTGAAAGGCAAAAACATTGAAAATTTCATTTTATCCAAAAGTTGCAACCTGCGTCCCATTGGATTTACATGTGTTTTTCTTTGATCCTGTCTGACAAGAAAAGGAACTCACTAGAACTCGGCAGACGCACAGATTCGAAGTAGGCATAGGGTGTACATGTACATTATTCTGTGAAAGTGTCATTCTCGGCCTCGTTCCCTGCAGAAACTTGTTCTGACTGCCGGACTAATTCTAAAGCCCACATCTGTTTGATGTCCTGCGGGTCTGCTAGCGGCGAGCTCCAACCTCCAATAGTCTGTTATCGATCAGAACATCTCGATCGAAATTGGATTAGAGGCGAGTCGCATGGAACAGCATTCACAGCAACTAAAAATTTCTGTTTTTGAAGTTTGGTTCCAATCTGTCTTCCTGGAAGCTGTGAAAGAACGTCCTGAAAGAAAACTACTAATCGGTGATAACCTATCGAGCCATTCTTCGCCTGAAGTGATCGCTTGGCTTCCTCACATGACATTTATTTCACTTGCTTGCCGGCAAATGCAACACATTTATTACAACCACTTGATGTTTCCCTTTTCCGTCTAACAAAAATAGAATGGAAGAAGATCCTCAATAACTACAGGAAAGAAACGAGAGTTACTGGCGCTTTCCAGAAGCAAACACTTCCAGTGATGTTATTTCAGCTTTGGAAGGAAGTCAAGAAACGAAGCGAGCGGAATTTGAAATAGTTTCCGGGCCACAGGTCTTCATTCGAGAAATGTTGCGGAGCCATTGAAGAGATTGCCAACAAATCCAGAAAATCCAGCAAGAAAGCTAGACGAAACTCTGCCTGAATGGTTGAAAGATCAAAGAGGACAAACCAAAACAACCAGCAGAAGTCGTGGTCCTAAGGTTGCCCCCTGGAGTTGCTCTTTCACTTGATGTTCCAGACCTTCAAGTTCTACAATGGGGTCAAGCCCTGACAGCTCTGAGACATCAGAGGAAGAGGACACTGAGGGTCAACAACACTGTGAATGCATTCGTCCATGGATAGGCTACATTGATGAGGACTGGCTTGAGTGCTGCACCTGCAAGCAGGGCCGTGGAGCCGATGCGTTATCTCATCCGGCTCCGGCTTCAAATTCAGGTTCTATCTATGCTGGTTATCCTGGATCCGTTGAACGGTTTTTTAGATAACGGTGTGGCCTTTAGAGGCTTGCTACAATCATCAAATTAGTTTTCATTAACAAGCAACGACTTAAGTTAATAATAAAAATGATAATAGCCTAATATAATGATAAATAACATACTTGTCATATATTTTTGCATGAATTGACTATCTCTGAAAGATAATATGAAGTTATAGCCTGGATTGGTTGAATTAGATAAAGATCTCCCGCACTGACTAAATATAAATTAGCCTAGCCTGCAACCAGTCTACTACGAGGCTATATTAAATAAGACCACATGAGTGATGATGATATACCTAATTAGCCGTCACAGGGGCCGAATAGTAGTATAAGCTTTTTAACAAAGCTTGAATATGAAACTGGATAGCGTATGCCTCTAAATAGCTTATAGGACCTGTATCTACTCGAACATGGAAAGGGTACAGGCTATATAGCCAAATATACCGTATCAATAAAGACATCAATTGCTTTATTGAATATTAAAGTGTATATAGGCTAGCTTAGGTTGTTATTGCTATTTGTTATCGCCTTTATCCAATAGTCTGTTGGTCCATGAATAATATGATCGGTGGGTAGCCCACGACTCATCATCTGTAAAAATTGTAATTTAGATAGTCTTATTGCAGTGTAGGCTAGAAATGTACAATTGAAAATTATACTTAAAAAAATTAAAAATATATAATTTATGACGAGTTTTGTAATTCTATGCAGCATACTTACTTAATAAGTTAACCCTTTCGATCCTGTTTCTCATCCATGACTCCCCCTGTGTGGCTGTAAAAATCCGAAATTTCATGATTTTTTAATTAGTGTGTATTCGCTTAAAAATTGCTGTCATGACACTAAATAACACAAATTGTGATGATTAATACGTCAAATATTACTCCGACTTCACAAGAACAAACGAAAACAATTGTAATTATCCAAAATACTCTATATTCTCTACCATATACACACAGTGTATTCGTGACTTCCGTCATGGTGGGATTAGTTAATCATGGTGGGGTTCCCTAATCCCAGCCTTAAGACTATGTGCGTGCGATATCACACTGTCGCCGCTGAGTTGGATTGCAGATAATCAAGCAAAAGACAAACAAAAGTCATTTACAGACTCTTCGTCATAACAGCAGCAGAAATCTGTGGGATTGTCTTCAACACGTTTGATTTTCTATTGTTGCCGTTTTACATTGCTAAACTATAGTATGGTTTTAAAAATTAAGCGCTAAAAGTAATTAATAACTCAATTCAATCTACCGGAATAACTCAAAGCTACATATAGTCAATAAGGTTACATAGTGCATATGACGTGACGACAACGTGTCGTCATTAGGGTGGAAAGGGTTAAGACTTAACTTACATTATGTTAATTTAATTCTTTTTATTGTTTATTTTAATTCTCATTATAGCGTAAAGTTGCACTAAATAATTCATCAATGATTCATGTATATTATTATATTCAATTTATGTATAACATATTACCATTATTCCTCTGATGATGGTTAGGCTGATGAAACTGAACTCGGAGTATCACACAACATGTTGCAGGGTGCAATGCATAATAAAAATTTGACTGCGAGCACCGAGCAGAAATCCCATCTCTTTTGCTAGCTTTCGAATGCGCGTGCGGTTTAATGTCACAGACAATAGAAAAGGGAGGTCAAAAGGCGCCTTTATTGAGAGCGTCTCAGTCTTTTTTTATTGTTTACATATAAGTCAACATGATATCAGCATAAAGTGTTGACAGACGGAAAAACTAATAATGAAAATTCTTGAAATCCACAGGTCTATGACATTTGGGGAAATATTATTACACAACACGGCTCTTGTGCAGTCCACCCCCATTTTTTCTCTGGTCAAAAGATGCAGCACGTGTCCGTTTCAGCATCACCGGTTTGAGTGAAGCATTCCGTGCTGTTGTAAAAATCTACGTGGGTAATTGCGATGTCATGGTCGCAAACTTCGTCAGCAAGTCAACATTGTAATTTGCCTTCGGGTTTTTCGCATTGAAATATACCCTTTGAATTTTGAAGTCAAAGGAAATTCATTGTGAATGAGATACCTTTAGAATAATAAGGCGCTACTAGAAGTGGCTGGGTCGCTTATTGCTCTAGCCATGCGAGGACTTGTAGTCAGGTCATTCGTGTGAGTGTGAATCCCTCCAATCAAAATTGATCAAATTGAATAATCGATTGTTTTGAAAAATGTAGGTGGGGGGACTGCACAAAAGCCTACAATACAATCTAAGGAAATTGGCATTGTCACAGATGCCAGTAGCTTCTGCCAGTAGCCATACCGATAGATGGTAACCTACATAGTACCCGTATTAGATTTAAGACATTGCACAAGAAATGTAGCTATATTGTCTTTGCTGACTGAACTGGAAATGTGTACATAAATGACTGGCGACTTGTCTCTAGGAATCTACAATCATCTAGTTAGCATGCATATAACAAGTCTTCAAATTAATGGATTTTGGAGAATACGTTGTCACTAAAAGCTATGGAAATTAGTCTTACGAAACATATGTAATAAAAAAATATTACACATGTGTGCAAATATAATACATATAATACAAAAGAAGGCGGCAACTGCAAAGAAAGATATCGTGGAGGACAGATCATTGGTATACTTATTAAAAGACACATCTTTAGATTTCAAATGATTTAATTATTTTATGATGCCAATTAATACTTTTCAAAATTCTAGATTTATATCAAAACTCAAACTATCTGAGCCGGAGCCTTTGTGATAAATCGGCTCCGGCTCCGGCTCGGCTCCGGCTCCACAGCCCTGCCTGCAAGATTTGGATTTGCAGTTATTGCAACGACAAAGACTTGAACTATATTTGCAGAACCTGTAGACACACTTCAAAGATTCTGAAAGGTTAAAAGTGTAGATGAACTTTCAAATACAAAGAAACTGAAATATTTTTGCTCTTTCTTATAACACCTAATTGAGCTTAAAACGACAATGTTTGTGTACAGTTAAGGTGAAGGAATAAAAATGTCATTCGATTGATGAAGCAATTAATACCTATTAATAAGATACATTGAATTGATTTTATTGAAATGATTTTTTCGACTTAACGATTCAGTAAGATGATATGACATAATAGCTTGTTTGCTATTTATTCAAATGTATGCTGAAATAGTAGTAAAATGGTGCATTACACGTATACTGTGCAAGTTGCCCCATTTCAAAAATGATACTATTATGTAAATTATAATGCAATATTTTAATAGCAATTTGAGATAAAAATCAATAAACGTTTCAGGCTATCAACGAGCGACAAACCTGCGATTCATACCCGGAAAATATAATCCTTTTATATTCACTCACTAATCGACGTACTATAAGTGGCAATTCATTGATTAGAATTACTGTTGGTGAAACTAAAATCACTAATTTCGAAACTTATTTTGGGTATTAATCTCCGTTATAATTACTATTTATCATGTCAATTTGGCTGACTGTGATGAGAAGTTACTAAGGAGTAAAAAGCTGGTTGATAAGATTGATTCGGCTCAAATATAGATGAGAAATGCGGAAGATTTTTGGTCGAAAAACACACTGCAATGTATCTGTGACATTATGTCTTACAGTTCATGTGACATGTGTTCATGCAACAATATGTCTTACATTATGTCTTACGCCGCTTGGTCAACTACGTCTTACAGTTCATAACAACTTAGAGTGTGATTATAAAGAAGAAGGTAACAAAAAAGAAGACAACTCGCTAAAACCCAGGAATTTTATATGATTTGGAAAGGACACAAGAATGATTACTTCAATGCACCATTGCTATTCATAATTTTAACAAGTAGTACACTGTAGTTACATAATATTTGAATTACAAATGCTCTATTCTGTGTCTATGGTATGCTGGATAATGGTTATATAATTCAAGGATTCACACTTTTTTAAAACATAATGAATGCACTTATGTTGAAGATCGATGCGATTGATTGACAGACTGCAATCTCCAGTAGCCTACACATTCATGCAAATCAAAAAGAATCTGATAACATGAAATTAATAATGTCTACAACTAAAGCTAAGGGGAACTGGACGCATAGACACAAGGACTTAACCAATTTGCTCAATGAATTGTCGATCGAAATGAAAGTGCCGGATTAAAGCCAGATTCACAATGAGCGTGTATCTAAATGCTACACTCATCCGAATGCATCTACACTGCCATGCGTGTGGTCTACACTGATGTCAGTGCTAAACAATCTCCCACACGCATGTCAGTGTAGTTTCTACATTGACAAACTTTGACTCACAATGTGCGTGCATATACACTGCCGAAAATGACGAACTTGAAAATTCTGGTTAGGCAGATCGACCAATTACAAATATTCAAATCTCATTCACATTCTTGACATTTTCAACAATGGAGCGTATAAATCTGATTTTAAATCGCATAAATTTCTGTGTCCCTGTACTTCTAGAAGCATAAGTTCATCACCTTGTCTCATCTTTTCTCGTAGATAAGATACATTCATGCTTGCTCCATACACAAATGAGCGCAGCGGATGTACGACTTCGAAAGTTGTATTTGAATGTCGAATGAATCGTCATTCGACAATTGGCTTCAATTTGGATGCCACTGATTGGATATTCCCTAACTTCATACACGTTCAAGTTAAACATTTCTCAACTCGTGAATATAGGTAGAAATGTAGCTAGACGCAGGTGCGTGTTGGAAGATCTAGGAGCCACACTGACGAGCGTGTTGGATACACAGAGGAGAATGTGTCCTACACGCTGATCAATGTATGCGCACGCATGTCAGTGTAGTGTACTACACGCTCACTGTGAATCCGACCTTGGAAGTAAATTTGGCTTAGACAGGAATCCGATTTAATGGTTATGTCGAAATATTGGCCTATGTATGTAACATTGTAAAAAAATAAACCTTCTTTGCCTAAACTAAACCAAGAGTCACGAGCCACCACTTCTTCCTGGCAGACGAGATTACTATGTTATTTCATTTCTCTTTCAGTTAGTACATTTTGGATAAATGGTACTTTACTAAATGGTGAAAATGTTGAATATGAACTTCCTGATAAATGGATTGACACGGACTATTCACTGTATCACGTAATTTTTGAAAGGGTATCGTCAAATTTCATATCTTTCACTATAAAATGTCCTTAACGTAACTTCAAAAAGCTTGACTTCTTTTTCTTTTAGAACTGCTTTCAAGAATTAGTTATAAAGGAGAGAAGGCATCGTTTATCTATTACCTTCGACATTGAAGAGACAAGTAGCTGGAATTCGTGGGCATATTGGTATGTCGACATTGATAGCCAATCGTATATTCGTCGAAGAAGTTGTTGCTCATTAAATGATTGCATTGGAAATGAGACTGAAATAAAGGAATTTCAACCGATGATAAAAAGTAAGAAGATGCTGATAAGTTATCTTTACACGTACACTGTAAATCGCTCAATACCAATCACATACGAAGGATGCATACCAAAATATTTTTTTGGTATATTTCTGTATGATCTTGGTATATATTTGTATGCTTTTCGCATGTTATTTCAATTGTGGTATGCTTTACATACTAAAGCCATACCAGCACAATGTTAAAAGAAAGCATCAATCATGCCCAAAGTATGTTGATTTAAGGCTTTTTGTCAATAAAGATCACACTAATACTACTACTGCTTTGTAAGTAGTGAGATAATGACATTTTATAGTCAAACTAACAATACTGAATTCGATTTTAATACATGTAAGTCCGAGGCATTTCATGAATAATCAATAAGTATTTGACCATCAACAATTATGCATTATGTAATTTTGGAACTAAGCACATTATCAATCCAAAATAAAGACACATTATAATTCATGAACGCAAAAATAGTTATGTTTGAGATATATAAGTCAACATGGTTGCTGAAAAGTTATCGTTTTATTGAAATGATGTTTATCAATTTAGTTCAACGAAATGAGCTAATTATGAGTCTTGTAAATGCTATAAGACAAGTTGCAAAGATGACATGCGGCTTTAATTCCACAACAAATCTAATCTAGTTAAATACCACACTTTCACAAAGAAATATTCACGGCTGGTATTACTGGAAGAAAGTTATTTGTAAGTAGTATGTAGTATAACATATTTTTTGCCATATGACATAAAGCTATTCATACGAAAGACATACGAAACACATACCAATTTGCATCGGGTCTCGTATATAAAACATACCAAGAATTCGTATTTCAACGTAAAACAGCCAATCACATTTAGCATAGTTCGTATCGTTTACATACCAATCACATACGAAAGTAAATGGCCATTCGTATGAAAAACATACCAGATTTCTTTATATATACCAGAATCTCGTATCAAATGTTGGTTTCAAATTGTATGTAAACTTGGTATGTGTTTGTATGTAATTTTCGTATCCAGCGATTTACAGTGTATGTGATGCTGAATAATGATTTGTACACTGTAAATGATGATTAATGATAATGCAATGATTCTCTAGAATTGCATTTTTTGGCATTTTCCCTTCTGAGTTTCATAAGCCTAGACATAGAAAGTTGAAACATGCCTCAAATTATATTGAGAGCTCTGATCAATAGAATACAAAGTGATTTCAATAGAATACAAAGTGATCATAAACTCGCACAAGTGAAATGGCTATGTGCCCTAGCTATTGCTAGTAATGATGTCGGAAGATGAAATATGTCACATTTTCTTCACATGCGCGACTTAATGATCACTCTGTATAATGAATGATATTGTAGGGCTTTCTATATCCACAGGTTAATAAGTTATAATAATAATAAGTTATATACTGTAATTACAGCAAATAATGACCTCGAATATATGTATTATCTATTACATATTGAGGTTGAGGTCATTGGATACGTATTTGAGATTTATGGCTATCTGTTGAAGGGTGATGGCCTATTTGGTGAAGGTTAGGCCTAGGTTAACTTTTTTCCAATTGCATTGCTTTTTATTGTGAGCGCCTCTGTCTGAAAGGATGAACTTCAAAAATATAATTCAAGGGCACAACTAGTCGCTATATGAATGTTATATTCAAAGGATTACTTACTGTTCTTCTCTTATAAGAAATTTCCCGATCTGCTTTACTGCAATGGAAGCTACATGTACACAAAAATTGCCTTCTTGACACACTGGCTAAGTGTTACTTTTATATATATAAGTGTTATATATATATTTTTTTTTCTTCGCAATAGTAAACAATACAGAGAGTGTAGACTGAGATAGAGTCACAAATCATGGTTTTAAGGAAAAATCATATGAATGAAATTCATAAAGAGAAAATAATGATAACAACAGAAATTGTCAGATGTGTTTCAGAACATTATGCTGTTATACATCGGTGTACAGTATGGTATAAATGTCGATGAACGCCGGACAGTAGAACAATAAGGAACACCTAAATGTTTCGAGCTCGGTAGAGGTTTCGGTACTATATCATGAAGCTGATGACACGGATTCAACATCTGGTGAAAAGTCTTCATTGCGAGGTTCTGACGTCTGTCCTCTAGAATAGGCAAGATACTGACTGCACTTGCATTCATAGTCACAAATTATCCGATGGCATCTTTTACGGATGAGTTCCATTCGTTTTGAGTTCTTTGAATTCAACCCAACGAGTAGAGGACAATTGTATTCGAGTATACTCTGGATATGTGACTTGTAAAATTTGACGAGGTCGTCTTTGTTGCACCCTCTAAGCGAAGCTGTTTCAACAGAAAGATTCTACGAGATGCGAGTTTGCATATGTACTTAAAATGATTATCCCAAGCTAACGTTTCGTGAAATATCATCCCAAGTCTCTTCATTTCCAATTTATCTTGTGACTTTTATGCTTTGTCAGGACGAGATCCAAGGGTGTCATTGGAAAGTGATCCACACAATCAATATCACAACGCAGAAACAAATCCAAGCCGCCAGTGAGCGTGTTCAAAATCACAAAATACACGATGCATATTTTCTAACAACCAAAATTTTGATTGACCAAAATTGACAAGCGCGAATATAAAGACGAACATTTTGTTGGTTTTGTTGAATACTTTTCTTGAGGTTCTAATAATGATCATTTGGAAGATGTCTATTCATGACCGGTATGATGTACTATTTCCCACATTCATTAAAGAAAGTGACATTTGGATTTAGCAAATCGTCATTTCGCAGGTCTTGCTCTCGTTTCTGAAGTCTTCAATAAAACGATTCGTCAAATGCCGTTACTATTCATCTTGTTAACTGAGGCCTTATCTCATTCGGCTTTATTGTGGCAGCCACATGCGTGAAAATATTAAATACATTTTACAAGAATAAGTAAATTAAGAATTTATCAGTAACAAATTGTACTATATTCATCAGATTATTCGGGTGACATGACACAGGGAAAAGAGGAAACTGGGAGAATAGAGACGGCACCAGTGATTTGATTGCTTCTTGATAATGAATTGTTCACTGATCAAGTGCCGAAAATGCTTTGATAAAAGTCAGATTAATAATAATAACAACAATATTTTTTATTTACCCTCGAAACACAATAGGGTTTCACAACACTCCTTTCGTTGTGATCGAGCAAATAAGTGATAAATGGAAATAAGGTAAAAATGCAAAACTGAAAGAGATACAACTGTAACTTTCTGAAACCGTCCAAATAATACTGATGACAGGCTGAAATAAATTGTCGATACCTCGGTAAGAGAAAAATAGGTATGCGCAATTCATTGAAACGACGTAGAACACTAGCACGAAATGAATTGTCACCAAATTTTCACCGAGAAAAGGGAATGTTCATCTTTTGATCTGTTAATGACCTCAATGATTTCCTTTAACATCTATTTCTGGGGTCTCACTGAAATCACTGGAATTTCACTGAAATTGAATCGTTATGATCGTTGTGATAGACTTGTATCCGGTACTGTATTTGCTGAGCAGTGCTCAAAATATGAAAATCGTTGCATTTACAAATCGCAATTTTTCAAAAGGAAAACAGGTGAGCATGATAATGAAACAGGCAAGGGGGAGAACGAGCATTTTCTGAGCTCTCTCTTGCCATACTGGTCATCAAAATCGGTGAACTAATAAAAAGTTAGTGATATCATGAATGTATCACAAAATCCTGGCTCTTTTGTTCGAACATGTTGTGTTCTCACTTTCTCATCAAACATGTTCATGTTTGATATCATCTGAATCCTTGCGATGTGAGGAGTACGAATATGTAAGTTGTATTCATGTAAGTTGTATTCATGTAAGTTCAATATTTCTTTTTCAAACTTCTTCAATATTTTTTCTGATTTCCGCTGAAGTACACAAACAATCGGTAGTCGCTATGAATGAACAAAGACATAACTTCGCCAGTTGTTTGTTTTGAACCTCCCTTTACCTTACATGGCGTTTGTGCACTTTAGCGGAAATCAGAAAAAATATTGAAGAATTTTGAAAAAGAAATATTGAACTTACATGGATATAACTTACATATTCGTACTCCTCACATAGCAAAGATTCAGATGATACCGAACATGAACATTTTTGATGAAAAAGTGAGAATTAGTAAGGATCACTCCCAACTGTGCACAGCGCCCCCCTCTGAAGCGTGAGTTGGCTGTTGTCGGTCTGGGTCGACTCTCCGGGTAGGTCGTGGTCGGCAATCATTGTTTTTTGTGTAGGAGTGTTTGGAGGTGAGAGTTGTCATTAGATTTGGATTCCTGATGAAATTCTACGTCGACACGACATGTTGAGTTTCATGGGTGTAGGTGGAGGTCTTCTGTCCTTTAGGTTGTTTTAAGATGGTTTTTAGTGAGACAATGGCTGTAGCAGCTAAACGAAGACTCGTACGGTAAAATGGAGATTTGTGGCCAAATTTGGGTCTAGGAGAGTTGTTTCCAGCGTCGTAGGGCAAAGAATGAAGATTTTTGGTCATGTTGAAAAATCGACGAAGGTTGAATTTTGTATTTTGGGCTCTAACTGGCGAACGAAGCATCGGACGAGAAAACTGAGACCTGGTTTGGAATCAACTTAATGTCGTTGGCCAATGATGAGCGTCGTCTAATGAGAATCCAGCATTACTCTATAAATAATGAGGTTTTCAGAGTGACAGTCATTCTGTCTTTGTGTCGTACAAGTGTCTGACGCACGTTCTCCCTCTACATTCCTATCATATTTTCCATCTGAAATTGTAAGTCGGAACCTTCCTTCCTCTCCTCCCTTGAGCGTTAACTTAATAGGATCTGTTTTATTTTCAGGCATCTACTACATGTATTATACTTGCAGGAAAAGATGGTGTTCAGGCATTACACGGTTCGCTACAATCAGACCGTCTTATGTTGAGGCCATTAGAGTACAGTATTGCAAACGGGAATGATTCCTTCCACTGATGTGAAGATATTGAACAATCAGTATGGGGACTAGTCATTCCTGTGAATCCATACATACGTCGCCAACTCGATATTATTGAAGAGTTTCCAACATTAAATATTGACATCCCTACTCCCCTGAGCAAGGAATGGAAGGAGAGAGATGACAATGATACTCCATATAGAAAGATATGGGATGGTAAAAAAGCTTTCTTTACCACTATCGCATTGGTGGTCATACTATAAAAAGAATGGAGATCAAGTAGCACCCATCAGATGTGAAGACCTCGCAGAAGGCACTTGGAATATTGGTTATGTATATACGTGTATATATATATATATATATCAATGGAATATATTATGGCTATCACCAGAATAACAAATTAGACTCTAAATCGATGCATACTCAATCCATCCTATATATACCTAAGTAACCAGACGTTCATGACATTATTGATCAAATCCTCAACGAGAGCGGCACGAAGCGCAAGTCGGAGAAGAATGCTGCCGCTAAACGCAAGTCAAGGAAGGATATTCACTAATCATTTTCTATCTCTACCTTATGACAATTCGCTCATGTGCTTTGAGTGTCGTAGAGGTGGACTTCTCAGATACATTTTACTTCTTCGCTGCCATCATGTTATTTGTGTATTTTGTCGTGAACAGCATCGATGTACTTCATCATTTTGCAATATGTTATAGGACTCTTCATCAGATGAGTAAAAATATGTAATTTCCTTTTTAGTCATCTAACAGCATTTTTATGGATTGTGATGGTGAACCTGTACAGGAGCTCAGTATGTATTGGGATCATGCCAACAGTGATCCCAACACTGATAGCTGGGCGAGAAAACACATCCATGGACTTAATCAGCAATACTTGCAAGACTATGGCTTTTCTAATGAAAGTGCTCTTCTTACTGACTTTAAAAGATGGTTAGCAGCTTTCAATATTGCACATATCCTTTGTAATGATCCTACTAAGGAGAAGAAGCTATTTCCTAATCTAATCATCAATGATATCATACTTCCACCTTGGGATAGTAGAGTTATTCAACACTATCATGAAGTCACTAACCTTTTTAAGGAATTGAGTGTTCCTATTTTAAATACGAATTATCTTTGCGCAGCTGAAACCAATGAATTGACATAATAAGCTCATGTGCTGACAATGACAAACAACGATTCAAGGAAAACAATAACAATTATCAAAAACAATTATTCGAATACTTTTAAGAGAAGAGATTTACCATTAAGACCTAGGGTTTGATTTAATCTAGGAGTTTTATCATTTATTAACAACGCTTCAACTATACGAGTTTCAAATTCACTACGTCCTGTGTATTTAACAGAAAAACAATTATTGATGTCATTACTACATTTTGGACATATGCTTAGATGGCCACTTACGGCTGAGTTACCTCTTATATGTTCTTTTATACTTTGATGCAATCTGCGTTTCGTTTGTCCCAAGTATTGGGTATCAGGATCAACCCGACATTCAAGACTATACACAACGCATGATCGCATCAGCTTATTTGTTTTATATTTCAGACTAAAATACTGCCCTTTTTTACAAGTATTGAATAATATTTTAACATCTTGGTCCATTTCCTAAATACTTTAACAAGCTTGCGTCGGAATTTTATGGAAGTTTTACCTACAAACGGAAGTATCATAAACTTGGTATCCGCCCATTCAACTTTCTTCGCTACTTTGTTGTCCGTATTATATTTTATTTCAATGAACTGCTTTATCAACGAGTTGATGAAATCAATGGGATATGAGTTTCTTAATAGAATTTTTGTGATATTTTTAATCTCTATGTCAAAAAGTTTTCAGGTTGAGCACACATTTTACGCTCTATGCAACGTTCCTATCACAAGGGTACGTTTCCATTGGATAGGGCATGTAGCATTATAATTCATTAAAATACCTGCATGGATTCTTCATGGAAAATTTGATATGCGCTATCTGGCATGTAATAGCTCAAATCAATTTGATACAGAATGGTCAGTATCTTTATACAGAAAGTGCATAGATCCTTTACGTGGTATCTTACATAAAAAAGGAGTGTTGACACCTCACATTATCACTTCAGTGAAATTGGCTATAGATTATTTGAATGAAGTAATTAATGAACAGCATATTTCTTTTTCTGAAAAAGAAGGTGTTCTGTCTCTTAGTTTAATTGGGAAATATATTGCGCTGATTATGGACCTTACCCTAATGGACATTTTGGGATTTTATCAAAATACTTTTAACCCTATTAGCGGCAGGCTTTTTCTGCTCGGTAAAGCGGCAGGGGGGCATTATGGCCCCCTAAGATGTCCCAAACTATCATCTAGAATGAGACGAAAAATCTTGATCTTACATATTTCGGGTATGCTCTTTCCGATGGTGGTATTTGTTTTGCATTCCAAGTTGATGTTGTTACTATAAATAGCATTTCAAAATTTAAACCATCATTTATTACGTAAGAATCCTGAAATTAACATCTGAAGCTCAAAATGCCATCTAAAATGAGCCAACGAAATGAGGTTTATCTATCTCCGGTGTGCTCTTTGCAATGGTGGTATTTGTTTTGCATTCCAAGTTGATCATGTTACTATTTCCATTTCATGTATGTTTATCCATTTCAATCATCAAAATTGTCTGAAAGAGCTAATCAAGTTATATTGTAACAATCTAATTAGATGCATACTACAAAATCAGCAAAAAATCTCTACATTTGTGTAAAAATATTACTATCACGAAATGCATACAGAAAAAATCTTTACAAAGTCAACATAATATACGCAGAATGTTAGCATCACACACCGGCAGAAGTACGCAACGTCCAGGTAAGCTAAATGTACAGGGAAAAGGTCATCATAGAATGTCAAAGCAAGCTAACTGGCACACGATTCACAAAAATAAATTAAATGTGACTTGCAGAAAGTAAGTGAGCATTTTGCGCAAGTTGTCGTCACCTTTGGTAGCTTCTGCCTGCTACTCTTGTAGCCTTCTCCGGACGCGCTCCTCTGGCATTCTATGCACCTGCGTCTCGTTCTTTCCTCCGATGCATGTGACACTGAACCACCTCTGTTGAATTGATCAGTGAACAGTTGCATCTTTAGCGTGTGAAAGCATCTGTGAAAGTCCATTCAGTGGGCGACTCTGTATGAATGGAATAGTCAGCATTTTCACTAAGTTCATACAGAAATCGAAAGAGGATAATTACGCATGACGGGGATCTTCGCCGTTGTTAATAGCGCGAACAGTTTGCGCATTTGTCCGCGCCATATCCATGGTATATGCTAGCGCTACGATCGTCTATTTGCGAGATTTTGGTGAAATCATACATTTTGTAAAGGGCTGGTTTCCTCTTCTCATCCTTCGTCATTCCCATCAGGGGATGAGTTGTCGAGAGAAGGAGGATGTTCTTCTTTCCTGCCGATTTTGTCTTGACGACATATGAAGACAAATTGATGTTTCCGGTTTCAGTCCAGTAAACTTCGGATCTAAGGTCTTCGCGGTTTGTTGCATTTTTGATTTCCTTAGGAATTCCCGATCTATTTTGCTGCATGGTTCCAAGCATTGTGATGTTATGTGACAGCAGCCATCGAGCTACAGGAATGGAAGTGTACAGTCGGTCCATGGATATATTTCGACCCTGGAGTGACACAACGTCGTTCGTTTTGGAAACGAGGTCCCTTACATAGTTAGTCGTCCCCTTCAAGTAATGGTCACTGGGCTCACCCACAGGCTTACCGGCATAGACTGACGTTCGATGACAATACGGAAATCCTGCAGCATTTAGAGACTTGAAAAGAAGACCGTACTTCGCTGGTTTGTCCGGATTGTACTGACGAAATGCAATTTGATGCCTCATGGGATACAAAGTCTCGTCGAGTGATAGGTATGCTCCAGGAACAAGATACTTCGTACAATTGTCGTTGAATACTTCAAAGAAGGTTCTGAATGCGGCAAACCTATCTGACTTCCATCTTTCCGCTCTAGTGTCTATATCGTCGAAGCACAAATTAGACATTAGAAAAATAAATCTATGGCAGTTCATCACTGCGCCAAAGAGGGGCAAGCCCGTTTCGTCGGAAAATAAGTGGCGGGTACCGATGTTCGTGAGGTTGTATAGCCCACGACAGTAAATCAATCGAAGAAGTGCGTAGATTTCGTCCCTTGTGACACACTTGATGTACGAGGGGACTCGACTGTCAGAAGTATCTGCAATTGTTTAAATTTTCTTATTTGTACTTGCCACTATCACGTTGATCATTTCCTCGTTGATAAAAAGTTCCCAGCACTCTTTCTCTGTATACCTCTCCCTGGCAACACCACGGTATCGACAACTTTCGTTAATAACATCACAAAGTCGTTGTCTCCCAGATGTTTCAGGTCTTCGACTGATGAATTCCAAAGTCTCTTCCCTCTTTGTTTCAGGATCTCGCAAGATAGCATTGAAATTGCGAATATCGCATGAGGGAAGCAGATCACAATTGTCTGGTTTCAGAGCGGAATCAATGCTATTCACCAGCCGGTATGCAGTCAGCGTCTTTCGCGGAGGCTTTCGGTCACTCACACTTTCCATCTAAGGCTCGTCGTTATCGTCGAATTCAAAGTCGTCGGTAGTACTGTTCAAGTCAGCCAATTCAGGCTTTTGAGCCGTTTCGTCGAATTCGCTGTCACTGTCGTATTCCTCAATTCGTCTCGCGATTTCATCTATAGTCAACTTTCTTCTTTTTGCCATGTCTTCGACCAAAGAGATGAATTACTGCGACGATAATAATCGAATCACAAATTGGTGACCATCATATTGACTTATACAGTGTCTCACATGACTTCCAATTAGCTTCATCAATCTCGCACATAGTTGCTGTGTCAATCGTGGCTGCATGCGCCGAGTCAGCGAAACAAAAGCGAGTGAGACGGGAAGGCGCGAGATAGATTACGTCATTGTCTTTATCTCCATCCCTAAATTCTATTGTGTAGCTTCCTCAATACCCGCTCGTGTCATCTCTCCTGGCGGAATGCGTCGGATGGGAGACAACAAAAGCATTGAAGGGGAATGTCCTCAGCTAGGTGCTAAATCTTCATTATGATTTACCATTCGCCGTCCTTTTGTCTAATTAACCTCTCTCTATTTCATCTGTCAGACTCTATATATTTTCTCATTAGTGGTTTTTGAACGCAGCCTTCATTGGGCCTACTTGAGTCATACTACAAGTGCTACAAGGAATCAATATAACCTGTAAGATACAGTCTTTTTTCATTCATATGTAACCTGTATATGGATGATAGAATGAAAATGAATCTCGAAAAGGGCTTATCAAACTGTACATAACAATAACAGTAATAACAATGATGATAAGAAGAATCAAATAATAATGATAATGATATAAATAATAAGAAGAATAAAAAGAAGAAATCTAATAATAATAATAGTTATAACATACCATTTAGTTGCAGCAATAATAATAATAACACATTTAAAACAACAGTAGGCTACACAGCCTAGATCCATCTTGCTTGCAGTACCGTTGCTTGGAATAGCATTTGCACTGTACCTCACCTTACAGGCAGGCCTACTATCTGGCGCGCAGGTTTGTCAATCGTTTTGTCAGTTTGATAAAATCTTTCATAGTAAGGTGAATCGTTGCTTCCATTATTCCATGAGTAAGGTGAATCGTTGTTTCCATTATTCCATGAGTTACGGTATTATACGTGTATTATTACGTGTAATACCAAAAATGTGTTTATAAGTACTATGTATACATCATGTACGACATTTCTTTATGATGGAGTAAGCTGAATGTAATCATTAAGCACAAAGATGACCATATTTATTGAATGAAGTATACAAGTTATGCAAATTAATATTGATAAACTCTTATTTTACTCAATAGTTTCTGAGAATCTTTTCAGTGCTAAAAAAGAGGTCGAAAATTTTTTCATTTGGCTCCTGTGGATCAAGTATTGGGTCAAATATCAATCAGCTACCACTCAGAGGCAGCCAAGACAAATTTAGGAAAAGTCATGAAACGGGGGTTTCATATCTTTTTTCGTTTGGGCCATAAAGCCCCTTGCAGCTAATAGGGTTAAAAGTGGTACTGTGACAAAAGCTAGCGCGAGCATATCGTTCTCGCGTCGTATTAACTATTTTCAGATATATTCCAATATTGGTGAAGATGTACGTGTGGGAGATGTTGAAGCTCCATTTCTAGCAATGATTCCCTATAACGAAAAAGCTGCAGCATTCTATCTGAGCATACTTTTAAGAAAGTGCATTAATCAAACTATATACCACAAATTTATATTGCAATTTATGACAATGCTGGTGCGTTGATTCCTTTTCGTAAAGATTCTGTGACAAGCATCACACTCCATTTTTGAATGAAAAATTAATGCAAAAGTGTGGAAATACATGTTTCCAATGTGAATGATATGGAAAGTGAAAATAAGGATTCGTTTATACTTTACTTACCCAGTAATGCTTCTATGAATAAATTTCCCAATAATAGACCATCAGACTATCGAGTAGAATTGAATCGTCCATTACTTCTAGAAGGTTAATGTGAAGTAGGTGTTTCCAGCATTTGTTACGATAGCAATATTCTGAATGTGAATGAATTGGAAGAGATGGTATTGACTCCTCACACCCATGATGGAATAACGATGAATAATGCATTCAAGTTTCCATACAATTTAACATCAGATGGAAAGTGGAACTATGAATGGAATCAGCTAGAATGAGATTATTACGGATCATCAGATGAAGAGAAAATCATTAAAGCATTCAATAGTGGTAATGCTTCTATTATGAAAAATAAGGGTCAGAAAGTTTATGAGTTTACTATCTATGAATGGTACGTGAGACATTTCTATCGTTTTCACTCTCTTACTAAAGGTCCTACATTGAGGTTGGATAATGAATCCTTTCCACATCTCGGTTTTGGACACAGTCTGCATCTTACATCAATGGCTATTGCAAATGTTACAAAAGTTAATTCAAACCGAATAAACAAACATCATTATAAATCTAAAATATTTGATGAAGATTTTGTAGAGTGTGAAGAACGTATCATTTTGAAAAAGGGTGGTGTCAAGCATTTGTCACTTATTGAGTTAGTAAAACGATGGAATGAGACTGTGGGTAAGAAGTATGGAGAGAAAATTATGGCGGACAAAGATAAGTTGGTTATTCAGAAATATAATGACAAACTTACAGTTTATTTCTCTCCAACCTTGCGTCATTTTGTAAGACATCATACACCTATTATTGGAAGCGGTTGGGTTTATGCTTCTCATGAATATTACACTAAAGCTGATTCAGTTAATGATGAATGGTGGGTGGCATCTGTGGTGATCGCATCAAGAAAAATTACCAATATTATCAAGAAACTAAAGTTAGTATCAATACAATACCGCGTCTATATAATACAGCTGAAATCTTTATTCATGTCATAAATCCATATATACAACAGAAGTTGAACCAAGTGTTGAAAAGTAGATATGATGGAAAGACACATCACATTTCGTTTTCAATTAATAATCAAAGTGCTGTTCTGAAGCTGGGTGATGACATTCAATGTCAATTGAGTAAAAATTTGAAAAATAACCTTTGGTTTTTCATTGCTACAAGATAAGTTTGCTACTTCATACACGATTAGTGTAGGAACAGCAATAACACTAGGTAAACATGAACAACATATCTACATTCAAAGTGATTTGATTTCACCTATTTCTGTTGGTGAGAAAAAGAATACATTTTACGTGATTTCATTCATGATAATGACGCTTCCTATGGAATCATTGAAAAGACGTCTAAACCTATTTTCTACCATCGTGTTATCAAACAAACTATCCTTCCTGTTTCTCTCAAAATTACAAATGGTTTACTTTAGTGTTTCGGAAAACAAAGTAAAGTCAGTGTAAAATTTTATTGAAATAAAAAGATATGTATGAAAAAGTGTTCTGAAGAAGCGTTGAGAAAGTGGGAAAATCTTTTCATAGATATAGTGGGAATGAACTAACTGTAGGCATATATTCACAAGGAAGTGAGATCTAAAGCGATACATAAAGCAACAATGAATATCAACAAAAAACATCATCAAAATACTGATTTGAGAATGAATCTATTTACATGTCTCCTTAATGTGGTAATGTGAGTTTAATTCTTTTGGGTGGTGATATGTTTATGTCAGGATGTCCATGTGGAAGAGATATGTTATGTCCTATCCAACACCTCTTATCCTCCCACGCTGAAAGTGCTCGCTTCCTAAATGTATGAGTTTTTACCTCATGTGTCTTTGATTTTAAGATAGTCATGTTGACAAACGCTATCTTCTCATTTATGTAGGCCATCTTATAGTCCCTATGTTTCATATTTGCAATACTCGATTTAGACATGCCTTTTGCGCGCTTCATACTGTCACTGGAGCCTTTTGGTTTCATAGAATACATTTTAGGACGAAGAAGAATCATTTCCTTAATTTCCTTTTCTGCCATTTCATCTTTAAAGCATCCCAATTTTGCTATATTTTTAGTAGAGTAGAGTAGGTGATCTGTAGGATAATTTGATATATCAAATTACTACTTCATTGAAATTTAACTCTTTCTGAGCAGCGATACTGGAAAGAAACTGTCTGTATCACCGCCCATCAAACGCACGTCTTTAATCAGAGGTCATGGTTTTAATATTCAATAGAAGAGTTGATGCATTTCAACCTTGGAATAATCCAATACAGCTTGTCCAATGTAGATGGGCTTGCACAACTCTACTTCTGATTTTATAATTTTAACACCAATCAACTCATCATCTATAATATTTCTATCAATAAAGAGAGGTGATGTAGCTAACTTTTGAAATTTATCATTATGATACACAAGGCTATAATTTATACGTTTTCTAACGTCCTCCATTGTCTTACCAAAAAGACTATTATTCTTATATTTATACAAATCCTTTTCAAAATTATTTTGGGCTAGTGCACGTTCCTGGCTGTTACTATCAATATAAGGTCTCAGAAAGACTTTCTGTCTAAATTTTATAATGCGTTGAACTGCTTTTAAAATCATGTCCATTTCTATATGAAATTTTGAGATGTAGAAGGGGACTAATATTTTCTTTATAATTTTATCAAATTGAATAAATTTTTAAACTAATTTTATCAAAGTAAATAATTTTCTTTATCAAATTGAGTAAGCAAAAGTTTACGGCAAGGCTTATACTTGGGCTGTCCGCTCCCTTCTTAATCTTTATAAATTGTTTCATAAAGTCCGAAAACATATGTTCAGTCACTTCACCTGATTCGGGTGCAAGTGGGAAATCCACAGTTTTAGATTTAATGCTATTCGGATAGATAAGATCTATCTCAAAATAATATCCCCAATCACCATTATCTGGAATAGCTAGTATGTTTGAAGGGTCGGAGAAATGTTGAATTTCACTATCATCCAACCAGCTAAACTCATAGTGAGGTAGAGGTTTGGACAGTGAACTTCCATATAAATTATTCTGGTCATCGTACTTTGGATGAACCTGATCATCATCCACTATTTTTGATTTTATTTGATGCCTATATACAAATGTGAGACCACCGAGAATTCCTCGTTCAAATGAATTATACATCTCTGGATCTTGCAAAATATGGATGGTCTCTCCAGTCATTTTAAAAGCAGGCTGGAATGATATGGCTGCAAGACTGACAAAATGGACAGGATCTGATTTATCTTTTTCTAATGCCACTCGTCGAAACTCCTGAAATACATCTAATTTTAGATAGGCTATCATATAATCGCTAAAAGTTTGACAGTCAATTTTGTCCATGCAACTTATGCATGATTGTAATCTTCTACCCTACATTCTAGACCAGTCAAATCATTTTTAAATTTATCTATTGATGGAAGAGAAGTCTCCCTAAGTTTTGAAATGTTATCAAAGTATGCATATGGAAACACTCCTTTGCGTTGATGACTTCATCTGTCAAGTTAGGATATTGTTTCTTAAAATTTTGAGTTAGTGGAAAAGACTTCAGATTTTGAACGAGAGATGCTAGTGATGAAGCTATGAATTGATAGGAATCTAAAAATTTTATATCAAAATAGATTGTCTTATTTTCTTTAGTTTATCAACTGATACTTTTGCTGTCATGGCCATGAACTTTTCTCTCGTTTGAGCTATTACACTTAACTTCCACTCTTTCATTTTTCGTAACCCCCTTTTATTATCATATGACTGTCATAACCTTTGAAGCTATGAAAAATATCGGGTAGAGTACGCCGTTTCAGTCTCAGTGAAAAATTACATCTTGCACATAGCGCGTTTCTTAATTTACCAGTGATGTGATCATGGTCGCGTACTTTTTTGATTTTATCTTCATCAAACGTTTTATTACATCTTGCACAGGATTTACAACTTTCAAATTCTACTTGATCATCTGCTGACATATTCAATGACTTGCGTTGGAGTTCAGAATCATATTTGTGCTGAAATTTGGCAGCGCTTTCGAGGAATTGTAAGAACTTATGTATACAATTCTCACCTTGCCAGACGCGCATATTATTATTTTGATTTTTGAAGTAATCATGTCATACCTCACAACTTGATATCGCTGCCGCTTTATGGGTGTTATCACCAATATAGCATTCGTTGTCAGCATAGATGACACGAAGAGGACTAAATTCATCACCTTTCTCTCTATATGAAAACTCTTTATCTTTGGGAATGCGTTCTATTTGCAGTTTACCTTGCTTACACCATTCATAATGTGTTTGAAATTTATCGTTTGACCAGAAGGGGCGCATACAACGGTCACATATGTAATACTCTCATCTTCTGGATGTTAAGTGGGAATATAGTCGAGTCACTTTAGGAATCCCGCAGTAATGCCAATTTTTACCATTATTTTGATATACTAGCAAGAAATTGACTACGCGATCATAAGTTGATGAACAATTGTTGTAACGCGCACCCTTAAGCCCCTCTTGCCAGATGTGAACAACTAATTTAATTTCATTTAATTTTTCAAATTTGTCTGTATCTTTAAATTTCATGTCTTCACTATTGCAGTCATCAAACTTCAATTAATTCTCCCATTGATGACATTTGCTTTTACGGAAACGGTTTTTCTGTACATCATAATAGTAGAGCTTAGATAATACCGCATACTTAAAGACTGTGATTCACAATCTACAGAAATGACTGCATTCTTATCTCTTAACGTTTTTGGAAGATTGAAAGAGCCTCGTCCACGGTAATTTTCTAATTGAGTAATTTTAAACTTGGCAGATTCTATGCCATCAAAAATTAGACCACTATCGCGCTCGTTAAATTTATCAATATTTGATTTTAGTCCTTGGATGTGAAAACTTAACCAAGTTTCTTTATCGACTACCTCTGTAGCAGGAGATGTAAAACACCAACCTCTGTACTATTTCACCAGTATGATAATCAACTTTAACATATTTCATTTTAAGGTAGATGAGCGCTTTTATTCTAAACTGCTCTAAATTATGAAAGAGCGCATCTATCAATGTTGAATTTTGGTGGAACCACTCAGGAAAATCAGCAATAGTTTCTGAGGATTCCATATGGTAATTTCTCACTACATTATTGAGCGATACTTCAGTTGGTCGAATAGAGGAGGTGCTGTTGCTATAACTATCATTTGTGTTTGTGTGTGGTGAAGTCTATGTGAAGATAATTCAAAACCTGTTTCAAAATATTGGAAACAAAAGTCACAAGTAAAGATGACATGTTGAATAGAATCATCCTCACCTCTGGAGATTGATGATGGTTTGGGTTGACACACACGTTGTCTGACGTTAACTCAAATATCGAATGAACTTCAGTCTACTTTCCCCTTTATGTACTCCCATACGCAACATTCATTGGCTATTCATTCTGATTGGTTGCTTGCTTATACTTAAGCACTAAGAAATCAAGTTTATGGCATACATTTCAAAGTCCTGAATTCGCCAACAACACTCTCGCATGAATCACCAGTGTCTCCATCAAGCATGCTAACTTGCCCTCCTGCTCCGAAAAAGGCAAAGATGGAGAAGCAGAGACGGCTGAATGATGTTTCAAAGTTGGAACTACCATCTTTAGCGGAACAAGAGGAATTAGAAATGATTTATGTGCGATAGAAATACCTGCTTTACAAGCAGGAAGATGTGAAAATGGATAGACATTAACCTTCTCCATGATATACGGAGATGGTATAGTCCATCATAGCAACCCCGGAATGAAATAGAGCCTAGCGCCTAAACGACTGCTATCAAATGTTTGGGGACTTAGTCTTTCAATGCGTATCAGCAAGTAGTATCCTATTAACGCTTGCTATCAAGTTCTTACCTTATCTTTACAGAATGACTAAAACGACTATCGCCAGAATGTTAATTGGCAAGTGCAACTGCGGCCGTATTGCTAGAGGCAGCGACCTGAAGAAGCATTTTAAAGAGGGGACGGTGGGCGATCATGTGAGGAAGGTGTTGTTGAGGGTGTGTGTGCATCACAAGGTGATATGTGAGGGTGGGAATGATGTGGAGTTCATTAGGAACCATAGTCAGTACAATAGTGGCAATATTAGTATGCTGGGGTTTAAGTCGTTGTTTGAGGGAGTTTTGATTGATATGGAAGAGGTGAGAGTGGCAGTGGGACGATTGAGGATGCGGCAGAAAAGAAAGTGGTGACCAAGGCGATTGATGAGGGTATGAGTGAGGAAGAAGTGGAGTTGAGACGGAACATTAAGAAGGTTGATGTTGATGTCAATTTGGATAATGTGTTGGAGGAATTGTTTTGGAATATTAATGATCTTGAGGAGAATGAGAAGGATGAGGGAAAGGAAGTGGGTAAACCGTTGGAGGCATCATCGCCTCGGAGGGAGGAAGGGAACACAAGGGATGAATATGTGAGGATGAAGGATCGATTGAGAGCGGTTGAGGAGAATAATAAAGTATTGCTGATTGGAAATGAGATATTGAAGGTGAAGGTTAAAGGGTATAGGGTGACGAGAGAAGAGTTGGAAAGTATGAGGCAGAAGGAGAGAGAGTGGATGGTGGAAAAAAGTGAGTTGATGAAGAAAGCATTTTTGGTGAGTTGTCTGCAGGCGAATTTGTTGAGGAAGGATGATGAAATAGAGCGGATGCGAAGCGTGGTGAAAGGGACGGATGAGGTGAAGAGCGTGAACCAGAGGTTGGTGACAGAAGTAGAGCGAATGCATGAGCGTCATAAGTGTAGAAAAAGAAGAGTGTATGAAGTCTATCTTCCTCTCTTCGATAACAATGTGTGCGACGCCCCAACTATCACAAGTAGTTTGAACCAGACGCAGCAGTGTCATTAGGGCGATGGAGTCCGATGTCTGCACATCAATATGGACATCAATGGCGAACTTGAGGACTTCGTCGTCCGAAAAGTCAGAAAGAAAGTTCCCAGTAAGTCTCTTTAACATAATAATTTCTCCACTTCACCTAATCTCCTATTATTTTCCTTTCAGAGCTTTTACATCAGCAGTAGGATGGTATTGATTCCGAGAATGCAACAAACGGTTCTTTTAATGGCCACATGGAACAAAAGTGATAGTACCTCCTCGTGGTTTGCTCTGGACAGACTTCGGTCTGACTGAATCTATCACATAATTAGAAAGACTGAGTCATGTCTTTGTATCAGAGAAGTATATTAACCATTGCCTCTCTTTCATTTTCATTCTATACTCCATCAATCAGACAGCAAACACGCTAGTCAGCTCTCCTGACAAGACTCGGCTCAAACCGAGACATTTGTTTAATAAGATTCTACAGATGGAGGAGCGAGAGCGACTATTCAATAATCTTTTTCAAATTGGCTCATCAGCAAATGTTGATGATGTTGATTCAACAGAGTGGGGCTAAATACCGCCTTCTGACAGCCGGCTGATAGTAGAGGAGGTCGATGCCGCTAACATAGAGAGATTACAAGTATCTCTCAGCGGAATCGACTAAATCTAGGTATGCATTCGCATTCGAGAACGCAACAAACGGTTCTTTTAAGGGCCATATTGAGCAAAAGTGATAGTACCTCCTCGTGTTTTTCTCTGAACAGACTTCGGTCTGACTGAATCTATCACACAAATATAAAAAGTATATTCATAAAGTTGTATCTATTATCAGACAACTTTAACGTTGCATGGCATGGAGAATTTCGGTATGATACTTCCTGCTGATGGGCGTTCTTTCGAGGCAGCGGTGAAACCCGTAGTGAGGAGTGCAGCACGGGCTTGAGACTTACCCCGACTTGTACAATCTTGTCTTTGTCGCAAGTCTACTTCTGATCACACTTGTCTTCATCCCACTCATCGATCACTTCAAAGATTTTATTGAAAATGTTCAATGCTGGAGAAGAGTTTGTCATGTTGGCGTGCTAGTTCGCATAATGTGAATGAGAAGCGTTGCAATCGTTTAACTTATATAGTTCTTTAACAATGAGTTCCTCAGCAACCAATCAGAATTATTCTAATTTAGATGAAGATTACATAAGTCAGAAGATTGTAGCACTATTATTCACATTATACGAAATCGCAGACTAACATGACAAACTCAGAAACACCATGTAATTTTGTGATCGTCAATGAGTGGTGTGATGAAGACAAGTGTGATCAGATGGAGACTTGCGACAAAGACAAGACTGTAAGAATTGTCTGGATAGATGAAGACTGGACACCAAAAACAACGCGCGTGAGAAGAGCGCCAGATGCCCCTAATTGTCCACGGTATTACAAAGTCTACAATGACTTAAAGGTTCTTCCACTTGACTTTTCCTCGCTATAAAGTATATGTGCTTTAATTGTAAATAAATCTAAATAACTACATGTCTCTGTTTTTGATATTCAATCCCTTTATCATTTATCCTCAGTGACAGAGGTGGTGCTTAGGAAAAATGATTCTATCTATCATCAGCTGGTATGGTTTATACTGAGCTGTCAAATGATTAGATTTTCACTATGATGTTAATGATTATGTATGCTACATTACCCAGAAATAAGTGAAAACAGACAGATATAACAAATGAATCATTTATTAAGAAATTTACGAATAATTCAAAAGTTCTTTGGAAGTCACATTGTCCCAAAAATCCCACAACCACTGCAGTTGCATTTCAACTGCCTTAATCGTTCTTCTGCCGCGACCAGCACACCATAAATGTAGTTCCATTCTACTTCATTCAGGGCTTAGTGTGTTGGACTATACCATCTTCGTATATCATGGAGAAGGTTAATGTCTATCCATTTTCACATCTTCCTGCTTGTAAAGCAGGTATTTCTATCGCACATAAATCATTTCTAATTCCTCTTGTTCCGCTAAAGATGGTAGTTCCAACTTTGAAACATCATTCAGCCGTCTCTGCTTCTCCATCTTTGCCTTTTTCGGAGCAGGAGGGCAAGTTAGCATGCTTGATGGAGACACTGGTGATTCATGCGAGAGTGTTGTTGGCGAATTCAGGACTTTGAAATGTATGCCATAAACTTGATTTCTTAGTGCTTAAGTATAAGCAAGCAACCAATCAGAATGAATAGCCAATGAATGTTGAGTATGAGAGTATATAAAGGGGAAAGTAGACTAAAGTTCATTCGATATTGGAGACGTACTAAGACCAAGTGAACATTTCTCTCCACTCAAATATATTCCAACGTTGCTGACGTATCCCAGTTTGGTTTGAGTCAATTACTACATTCTGACTATCAAAGTATCAGATTTTGGCTTAATTTCGTTGAAATGGTAAGTTAAAGCTTTCATCACTCATCTCCCTTAAACGTTAGGTTAATAGCATCTTTCTCAATTTCAGGCATCTACTTCATCATCAAGGCACTCCCTTCTCGAGGAAGCTCTACAACTGTTGAGTGAAGGTAGGTTGTAAAAGTAAACTATGACTTCAATAGAGATGGTAGAATGATTTCTCCTCCAGATGATGACAGTTCCAACTCAAGTGTGCAGTCGCGAGAGGCATCCAAAACATGTGTTGATTGTGGGCATATCTTTACGAGGAAGCGCGATCTCACCCGACACATCAGACAACGTGTGTGTCAACCCAAACCATCATCAATCTCCCGAGGTGATGATGATTCTATTCAACATGTCACCTTTACTTGTGACTTTTGTTTCCAATATTTTGAAACAGGTTTTGAATTATCTTCACATAGACTTCACCACACACAAACACAAATGATAGTTATAGCAACAGCACCTCCTCTATTCGACCAACTGAAGTATCGCTCAATAATGTAGTGAGAAATTACCATATGGAATCCTCAGAAACTATTGCTGATTTTCCTGAGTGGTTCCACCAAAATTCAACATTGATAGATGCGCTCTTTCATAATTTAGAGCAGTTTAGAATAAAAGCGCTCATCTACCTTAAAATGAAATATGTTAAAGTTGATTATCATACTGATGAAATAGTACAAGGTTGGTGTTTTACATCTCCTGCTACAGAGGTAGTCGATAAAGTAACTTGGTTAAGTTTTCACATCCAAGGACTAAAATCAAATATTGATAAATTTAACGAGCGCGATAGTGGTCTAATTTTTGATGGCATAGAATCTGCCAAGTTTAAAATTACTCAATTAGAAAATTACCGTGGACGAGGCTCTTTCAATCTTCCAAAAACGTTAAGAGATAAGAATGCAGTCATTTCTGTAGATTGTGAATCACAGTCTTTAAGTATGCGGTATTATCTAAGCTCTACTATTATGATGTACAGAAAAACCGTTTCCGTAAAAGCAAATGTCATCAATGGGAGAATTAATTGAAGTTTGATGACTGCAATAGTGAAGACATGAAATTTAAAGATACAGACAAATTTGAAAAATTAAATGAAATTAAATTAGTTGTTCACATCTGGCAAGAGGGGCTTAAGGGTGCGCGTTACAAAAATTGCTCATCAACTTATGATCGCGTAGTCAATTTCTTGCTAGTATATCAAAATAATGGTAAAAATTGGCATTACTGCGGGATTCCTAAAGTGACTCGACTATATTCCCACTTAACATCATGAAGATGAGAGTATTACATATGTGACCGTTGTATGCGCCCCTTCTGGTCAAACGATAAATTTCAAACACATTATGAATGGTGTAAGCAAGGTAAACTGCAAATAGAACGCATTCCCAAAGATAAAGAGTTTTCATATAGAGAGAAAGGTGATGAATTTAGTCCTCTTCGTGTCATCTATGCTGACATCGAATGCTATATTGGTGATAGCACCCATAAAGCGCAGCGATATCAAGTTGTGAGGTATGACATGATTACTTCAAAAATCAAAATAATAATATGCGCGTCTGGCAAGGTGAGAATTGTATACATAAGTTTTTACAATTCCTCGAAAGCGCTGCCAAATTTCAGCACAAATATGATTCTGAACTCCAACGCAAGTCATTGAATATGTCAGCAGATGATCAAGTAGAATTTGAAAGTTGTAAATCCTGTGCAAGATGTAATAAAACGTTTGATGAAGATAAAATCAAAAAAGTACGCGACCATGATCACATCACTGGTAAATTAAGAAACGCGCTATGTGCAAGATGTAATTTTTCACTGAGACTGAAACGGCGTACTCTACCCGATATTTTTCATAGCTTCAAAGGTTATGACAGTCATATGATAATAAAAGGGGGTTACGAAAAATGAAAGAGTGGAAGTTAAGTGTAATAGCTCAAACGAGAGAAAAGTTCATGGCCATGACAGCAAAAGTATCAGTTGATAAACTAAAGAAAATATGACAATCTATTTTGATATAAAACTTTTAGATTCCTATCAATTCATAGCTTCATCACTAGCATCTCTCGTTCAAAATCTTAATATATCTTAATTGATAGTAACAGCCAGGAACGTGCGCTAGCCCAAAATAATTTTGAAAAGGATTTGTATAAATATAAGAATAATAGTCTTTTTGGTAAGACGATTGAGGACGTTAGAAAACGTATAAATTATAGCCTTGTGTATCATAATGATAAATTTCAAAAGTTAGCTACATCACTTCTCTTTATTGATAGAAATATTATAGATGATGAGTTGATTGGTGTTAAAATTATAAAATCAGAAGTAGAGTTGTGCAAGCCCATCTACATTGGACAAGCTGTATTGGATTATTCCAAGGGTGAAATGCATCAACTCTTCTATAGAATATTAAAACCATGACCTCTAATTAAAGACGTGCGTTTGATGGGCGGTGATACAGACAGTTTCTTTCTAGTATCGCTGCTCAGAAAGAGTTAAATTTCAATGAAGTAGTAATTTGATATACCAAATTATCCTACAGATCACCTACTCTACTCTACTAAAAATATAGCAAAATTGGGATGCTTTAAAGATGAAATGGCAGAAAAGGAAATTAAGATAATGATTCTTCTTCGTCCTAAAATGTATTCTATGAAACCAAAAGGCTCCAGTGACAGTATGAAGCGCGCAAAAGGCATGTCTAAATCGAGTATTGCAAATATGAAACATAGGGACTATAAGATGGCCTACATAAATGAGAAGATAGCGTTTGTCAACATGACTATCTTAAAATCAAAGACACATGAGGTAAAAACTCATACATTTAGGAAGCGAGCACTTTCAGCGTGGGAGGATAAGAGGTGTTGGATAGGACATAACATATCTCTTCCACATGGACATCCTGACATAAACATATCACCACCCAAAAGAATTAAACTCACATTACCACATTAAGGAGACATGTAAATAGATTCATTCTCAAATCAGTATTTTGATGATGTTTTTTGTTGATATTCATTGTTGCTTTATGTATCGCTTTAGATCTCACTTCCTTGTGAATATATGCCTACAGTTAGTTCATTCCCACTATATCTATGAAAAGATTTTCCCACTTTCTCAACGCTTCTTCAGAACACTTTTTCATACATATCTTTTTATTTCAATAAAATTTTACACTGACTTTACTTTGTTTTCCGAAACACTAAAGTAAACCATTTGTAATTTTGAGAGAAACAGGAAGGATAGTTTGTTTGATAACACGATGGTAGAAAATAGGTTTAGACGTCTTTTCAATGATTCCATAGGAAGCGTCATTATCATGAATGAAATCACGTAAAATGTATTCTTTTTCTCACCAACAGAAATAGGTGAAATCAAATCACTTTGAATGTAGATATGTTGTTCATGTTTACCTAGTGTTATTGCTGTTCCTACACTAATCGTGTATGAAGTAGCAAACTTATCTTGTAGCAATGAAAAACCAAAGGTTATTTTTCAAATTTTTACTCAATTGACATTGAATTTCATCACCCAGCTTCAGAACAGCACTTTGATTATTAATTGAAAACGAAATGTGATGTGTCTTTCCATCATATCTACTTTTCAACACTTGGTTCAACTTCTGTTGTATATATGGATTTATGACATGAATAAAGATTTCAACTGTATTATATAGACGCGGTATTGTATTGATACTAACTTTAGTTTCTTGATAATATTGGTAATTTTTCTTGATGCGATCACCACAGATGTCCACCCACCATTCATCATTAACTGAATCAGCTTTGGTGTGATATTCATGAGAAGCATAAACCACACCGCCTCCAATAATAAGTGATATATGTCTTACAAAATGACGCAAGGTTGGAGAGAAATAAACTGTAAGTTTGTCATTATATTTCTGAATAACCAACTTATCTTTGTCCGCCATAATTTTCTCTCCATACTTCTTACCCACAGTCTCATTCCATCGTTTTACTAACTCAATAAGTGACAAATGCTTGACACCACGCTTTTTCAAAATGATACGTTCTTCACACTCTACAAAATCTTCATCAAATATTTTAGATTTATAATGATGTTTGTTTATTCGGTTTGAATTAACTTTTGTAACATTTGCAATAGCCATTGATGTAAGATGCAGACTGTGTCCAAAACCGAGATGTGGAAAGGATTCATTATCCAACCTCAATGTAGGACCTTTAGTAAGAGAGTGAAAACGATAGAAATGTCTCACGTACCATTCATAGATAGTAAACTCATAAACTTTCTGACCCTTATTTTTCATAATAGAAGCATTACCACTATTGAATGCTTTAATGATTTTCTCTTCATCTGATGATCCGTAATAATCTCATTCTAGCTGATTCCATTCATAGTTCCACTTTCCATCTGATGTTAAATTGTATGGAAACTTGAATGCATTATTCATCGTTATTCCATCATGGGTGTGAGGAGTCAATACCATCTCTTCCAATTCATTCACATTCAGAATATTGCTATCGTAACAAATGCTGGAAACACCTACTTCACATTAACCTTCTAGAAGTAATGGACGATTCAATTCTACTCGATAGTCTGATGGTTTATTATTGGGAAATTTATTCACAGAAGCATTACTGGGTAAGTAAAGTATAAACGAATCCTTATTTTCACTTTCCATATCATTCACATTGGAAACATGTATTTCCACACTTTTGCATTAATTTTTCATTCAAAAATGGAGTGTGATGCTTGTCACAGCATCTTTATGAAAAGGAATCAACGCACCAGCATTGTCATAAATTGCAATATAAATTTGTGGTATATAGTTTGATTAATGCACTTTCTCAAAAGTATGCTCAGATAGAATGCTGCAGCTTTTTCGTTATAGGGAATCATTGCTAGAAATGGAGCTTCAACATCTCCCACACGTACATCTTCACCAATATTGGAATATATCTGAAAATAGTTAATACGACGCGAGAACGATATGCTCGCGCTAGCTTTTGTTACAATACCAGTTTTAAAAGTATTTTGATCAAATCCCAAAATGTGCATTAGGGTATTGTTCATAATCAGCTCAACATCTTTCCCACTTGCACTAAGAGACAGAACACCTTCTTTTCAGAAAAAGAAATATGCTGTTCATTAATCACTTTATTCAAATAATCTATAGCCAATTTCACTGAAGTGATAATGTGAGGTGTTTTATGTAAAATACTACGTAAGGGATCTATACACTTTCTGTATAACGATACGGACCATTTGTATCAAATTGATTTGAGCTATTACATGCCAGATAGCGCATATCAAATTTTCCATGTGCAGCTGCAGAACGATGTCGCAAGAACTGATGAAAATCTTTTGAACAAACCAATACTAGATCATCATCATTTAGTTTACTGATTACGATATGATTAGACAATTTGTTGTAAGTTAATGTTGCCACTTGTTTACCATCTACTCGAAGGAGGAGATAATTAAATTTCTTCAATAATGCTTCAGGAATCATGTTCGTCTTTCTTGCCTTAATCACAATCTTCTTCACCAACGTCCTTTTCTTTTTCGAAATAGGATCCACATAATAGGCTGATTTGATGTTGATCTCATCTTCATGAAAAATTATCACATAATTTTGAATACCTTGAGTTTTGTCCCTTTAAGTTTTGTCCATGAAAACTCAATGTTTCACAATCATTTGTTAAAGGCATCATTATCCTTCATCTATCACCCCCGTTGCATGAAAATAACAAATCTTTTCATAAAGCATTTATTGAACGACTTGAACAAGCATGCATTACAAATTTAGGGCCTGAAACAGATAAAATAGATACAGTTGGTAGCTATCATATAAAGAGCAATGATGACCAAACATTACCTTAGCAGTGTTGAGATATGGAGGAAGAAAGCATTGATTATGAATGTAGCGCCTACAACAAACATTTAAAATAGAAACACTCAATTCCTTAAAAAGGTTAGTGACTTCATGATAGTGTTGAATAACTCTACTATCCCAAGGTGGAAGTATGATATCATTGATGATTAGATTAGGAAATAGCTTCTTCTCCTTAGTAGGATCATTACAAAGGATATGTACAATATTGAAAGCTGCTAACCATCTTTTAAAGTCAGTAAGAAGAGCACTTTCATTAGAAAAGCCATAGTCTTGCAAGTATTGCTGATTAAGTCCATGGATGTGTTTTCTCGCCCAGCTATCAGTGTTGGGATCACTGTTGGCATGATCCCAATACATACTGAGCTCCTGTACAGGTTCACCCTCACAATCCATAAAAATGTTGTTAGATGACTAAAAAGGAAATTACATATTTTTACTCATCTGATGAAGAGTACTATAACATATTGCAAAATGATGAAGTACATCGATGCTGTACACGACAAAATACACAAATAACAAGATGGCAGCAAGAAGTAAAATGTATCTGAGAAGTCCACGTCTACGACACTCAAAGCACATGAGCGAATTGTCATAAGGTAGAGATAGAAAATGATTAGTGAATATCCTTCCTTGACTTGCGTTTACCGGCAGCATTCTTCTCTGACTTGCGCTTCGTGCCGCTCTCGTTGAGGATTTGATCAATAATGTCATGAACGTCTGGTTACTTTGGTATATATAGGATGGATTGAGTATGCATCGATTTAGAGGCTAATTTGTTATTCTGGTGATAGCCATAATATATTCCATTGATATATATATATATATACACGTATATACATAACCAATATTCCAAGTGCCTTCTGCGAGGTCTTCACATCTGATGGGTGCTACTTGATCTCCATTCTTTTTATAGTATGACCACCAATGCGATAGTGGTAAAGAAAGCTTTTTACCATCCCATATCTTTCTATATGGAGTATCATTGTCATCTCTCGCCTTCCATTCCTTGCTCAGGGGAGTAGGGATGTCAATATTTAATGTTGGAAACTCTTCAATAATATCGAGTTGGCGACGTATGTATGGATTCACAGGAATGACTAGTCCCCATACTGATTGTTCAATATCTTCACATCAGTGGAAGGAATCATTCCCGCTTGTAATACTATACTATGATCGTAATAACGTATGGCTTGTCTAAATTTACGCTGTAGTGGGGTAGGATTACGTACATTTGTTGTCTCTTCTAATGGCCTCATCATAAGACGGTCTGATTGTAGCGAACCGTGTAATGCCTGAACACCATCTTGTCCTGCAAGTGTAATACATGTAGTAGATGCCTGAAAATAAAACAGATGCTATTAAGTTAACGCTCAAGGGAGGAGAGGAAGGAAGGTTCCAACTTGCAATTTCAGATGGAGAATATGATAGGAATTTAGAGGGAGAACGTGCGTCCGACACTTGTACGACACAAAGACAGAATGACTGTCACTCTGAAAACCTCATTATCTATAGAGCAATGCTGGATTCTCATTAGACGACGCTCATCATTGGCCAATAACATTAAGTTGATTCCAAACCAGGTCTCAGTTTTCTCGTCCGATGCTTCGTTCGCCCGTTAGAGCCCAAAATGCAAAATTCACCCTTCGTCGATTTTCCAACATGACCAAAAATCTTTGAGTCACTCTCAAGTCTAAACTAAGGAACGTATGGCTAAACTTTGCTTTCCAATGAATTTGTCGCACTCCTAGCTTTCTAACGAGCTATTGCACGACTTCCCACGATCCTTAGAATCAAAGTATGAAGAAACGATGCCGACGGGGGCGGGGGGTGGTCGAAGTTCTTCATTCTTTGCCATACGACGCTGGAAACAACTCTCCTAGTCCCAACTTTGGCCACAAAGCTCAAATCCGCCATCCATTTTACCGCACGAGGCTTTGTTTAGCCGCTGCAGCCATTTTCTCACTCAAAAACCCTCTTAAATCAACCTAATGGACAGAAGACCTCCACCTACACCCATGAAACTCAACATGTCGACGCAGAATTTCATCAGGAATCCAAATCTAATGACAACTCTTACCTCCAAACACTCCTACACACCAAAAACATAGACTGCCGCCCAAGACCATCCCGGACGGTTGACCACAACCTACCCGGACGGTCGACGCAGACCGACAACAACCAACTCACGCTCCAGATGGGGGTCGTTGTTCTCAGTTGGGAGTGATCCTTACTACTGTGAGAACACAACATTTTCGAACAAAGGGCCATGATTTTGTGATAAATTCACGAAATCACTCACTTTTTATTAGTTTACTGATTTTGATGACCAGTATATCAAAAGAGAGATCAGAAAATGCTCGCTTTCCCCCTTTCCTGATTCATTTCCATACTTACATGTCTTCTTACTGAAAAATTGCGTTTTGTAAATGCAACGATTTTCATATTTTGGGCACTGCTCACAAATGCAGCAAGGGATACAGTCTATCATAGCCATTTCAAAGCTGGGAAGGCAAGCTATCGAATGATGTATGACACGCTAATGTGCGACACGATTTGAAGGCATTAGAATTATCGATTCAATTTCAGTGAAATGTAGGTGATCCGTCTTTTGTGATCAGCTCTGTATATGATGGAGTCATATTGTGTTGTGATTTATACACCATTTTTTGCATGCATGCATGAGACATTTGTGCCTTTGAAAAAATGTCGGCCTTTTTCTAAGTGATCACACATTCTCTTGATTTTTGCAGAATGCTTGGATAAATTCAATCGATCTAATGAATGGAAGCATTTTGCTTTGGATTATAGATTGCTTCTCAATAAAGTCGAAATGTTCAACGGCACTTGTTTCTATGTACTCGAAAGTTTGAGGACATCAGTAAGCTATCGACATAGTTAAATCTTTAATTTACGAACAACCCAAGTGGTGGTCAAGATAACAATTAACAAAGAACAAAGAAAGTCGATTTATTGGAATAGATATTCATTTCTTCATTTGAATTAACACACTTAAGATTTCTTTCATCCTGACCTTTCATAGTAGCTGCAGAAAAATCATAGGATATCCTTGACCGTATTGACAAGTATTAACTGTCGATAAAATTTAGATGAAAATAAAATGTAATAAATCTAATAATGCAAATTCACGATATCATAATAAAGCTCACTCAGCATTATTGTGCGATGGCTGTTCTTTTCGGTAGACATTCTAAATGCGATAAAATAGGACATTAGACATTAAAGACTTCATAACTGCAATAAATTCTGGCAACTTTTGTGAATTTCTGTAGAATTCATTGTGTGAAATGCAATAAAGGATTCATATAGCTACAGCATCTTAATGGGATATCATCTAGTCAAGATGTTATTATTCATATTAAAGTTCAACTAAATTGCAAGAAAAATAGTAATTCTGTTGACTGAACAATTTTCTCTGTAAAATTCAATGAGTGCGAATGAGATAAAATCAAGAAAGTTAGTATCCTTAAAATGATAGACAGTGGATGAGGTAAACTGTCTCTATTTATACTAGTACCAATTTGCTTCTCTTGTAACAAAGGATGATATTAAAGAAGCATATTTGCATTTCTGATCACAATCAGTGGCGCCTTCTCCGTACCTGCGAGGCCTTCGGCCCATCCTCAAAAATAGTTTTCTAACATCTATAAAAATGAAAATTGTCATCATTCATTAGATTTTATTTTAATTCGATAGCTTCTCGTGATAGCTGTGCACAGCTTTTTGTCTGAAAATCAGACGCTCAACCTCAGAGTGAATAGTTTTGCAGCACGTGTTCGATTCACAACTGTTTTCTTCTAACAATCATACACACAAGCTAGTTGTGTTTTCAGACGGAGCATTGATGTTCAGACAGAGCGAAAGAAAATTGTGTGCGTTTGAGACAGTAATCGCAGTCACCCGCGCCAATATTGGCTTTCCCGATAAACATAATGCTTTGCCTTCTTCAGTTTTTGCAATGAAATTCTCCGCAATTCTTGATCGAGGCGCGGTACCTAAATATAGTAAGGGAAGCACAACCCAATTGTTCCTGGCTTCTTTTCATGTTAGAGAGGCCACTACGTAAACAGTAGCAGATGGCTGACGCTCTGACAAGACTGCGATCAGATGATGAGCGTTCTCCACTGAATGCGGAGTACTGCATCTGACTCGAACACCCAGATTCGGTAGAATTCCGTAATTTGTTTTTACGTGATTGATGTGACGCTATGTTTTGTACTGTAGATGAGATCATGACTACGCCTTTCGTCTGAAGGGAATACACTGAGATGACAGTCGTCAAGCAAGGTATAGGCCAACACATGATATAAAAATTGAAAGTACTCACAGAGAAGGAAATAAGAAATACACAAGACATTTTAATGGATCAAAATTTCAAACATGTGAGTGGATGACCCGCCATGAGAAATGCAAGAAACTGTTTTTCTCGAGAAAATGTGGTCTGGACAGAGAGGGGATATAATGATCTCAGCTCCTTGAGTAAGGCGATTAAGCGACATGAGCAATTACTTCTCATGTGCACATTCACTTGGCTTTAAAAAATGTTCGGGAAATTGTTATTAAAAATTCATCCTATATGAAAAATAATGTTGTAACACAAAAAATGTCTGGTATAGAAATAGTATTCCAATGCCGAGCAAAGGCGTATGGTCTGGGAGCACGTGACGCCTCTGATCACAATGCAACAATTGAGGAACTACATATGAACTTAAAACTAAATAAAACAAATCACACACCTGCTAGTGCCAGTTGAGGGATGAGGCAACTGTCCACCAAGGTAGAAACCATCTAAGACTTGAAATGATGCTTCAATGAAATGTTTGTTGACTCTTGTTCATTTGGTTTAGTGAAAGTTCACTATGTGAATCTGTGTATATGCGCCTTAATTCAAAGCAGTCTATCATGCGTCATAGCATCTTTTGTTCATTAGTTTTAGATATTCCTAGCTCCATAATGTCATTATATTCAAACTTAAAAAATAATGAATATTTCATAATTTAATGAAAACCATTGCACAATGATAAGCATTTTGTTAAAACTGAAAATCGCTTTGCTGTGAATGTTAGTTTTGTGTTGTTAGTTTTGCATTCTGATGTTATTTTGCATTTTGTGTTTGTCACAACTATTTGTTCTAGATTTGAGAACAAGCAATTTGACAGGTTTGTTTAATGAAGACACTTCTCAGAGACTCTGAGTTTTGAACTGATCCGATATTTAGTTCTTCTTAACCGAAAATCTTCTATATAAGCCTGTGATAATTCATTCTTACATATATGAATTGATATATTTGAGAAAATATTTGTCATTCCTATAATCGATATTTCCTTATTTTCTGTAGAGAACAGATAGGAAAATTCATCGATTTTTCAATTAGTTACGTTACGAGTTCGCTAAAATCTGTAATAATAATAATAATATTCAATATGATAATATTATGATTGTACAGTGCATGACCAATGATGCTTTTCGTGGCATTGCCCACATCCTTTGAAGGGTATTAGATCTCCCCGGGTCTTGGCAAGGCTCCGAGATGTAATGAATGATCTACCGGCCATGAAAAGGTCCTGATGTACTAAAAAGTAAATAAATAAAACTGATAATAATAACGTATATTTGCTTCAAATCACATGAATGACAATCGTGAGGAATATAAGTAATACATTTCATTTTATGGAAAGTCAAAATAAATCATAGCAAAACTAATCCGAATTTCAGAAAAAGAGTTGGCCTATTAAAGTCAGTTTGGAGCATGCAGTTTCGAGCAGTGAGATCTGATGCGGTCTCTTTCATGTCTTACATTAGATTTACACTTTCTTTTTACTGAAACCGCTTGAGAAGGCAAAACCTTAGACAATGACAAAAAGGCATGTATCATCTACCTTAAACTGCTCACTACCAAACTCATGCAAAGGTTCGATACAACAATGTACTTTGGTATGTTGCTTTCAATCAGCCAAGCACAGAGGGAGTTATTTGTACTGCCACGTTACAAACACATACGAATATACACTGTATACGATAGGAAATCAATTTGCAAACCATGCCAAATATCTATAAACTTACTAGAATCTCGCATCAATTGTAAGTTCCAAATTGTGTGTGAATTTGATATCAGTTTGTATGAAATTTTCGTATCCAGCTATTTACAGGGTATGCATTTTTATTTTCTGAAATATAGGTGCAAAATATTTTATGAAAATGTGTTGTTATTCATTTTCGTTTTTTCAAGTCAAATGCGATCAGGAAGGATTTCATAAATTTGATTCTAAATTGATATCATTTTCAAACTTCAAATTTGGAAATGATAAGCTATTTGACTTCGCCAACACGTCTGTTAAACGATTAACAGCAATGAAATTAAATAAACGATAAATCAAATTGCCATGCAAAAGATGTGCGACTGGCAGCAAATCATTCAAATATCAAAGGAAGCACCAGTTAATACCTTTTTCCTACTGCTCAACTTGCTTCCGATATTTAGACTTTAGCCATACTGGAAGGGAAGGTCACCTGCTATGGTCACGCTTGCGTGTTTATATTTTTGGCTTTTTTTAACTTTTTCTCAAGGACCTTTGGATTTCGCCAATTTCAAGTTCTATATGTATTTTGAAAAGTACTCTTCCAAATATCTAAATTTAACTACTTTATGAAATTTTTGTACGATAATTTCCAACAAAGCGAACTGTTCTTCAGTGTGAGCATGGCTGTTTTAAGATATAGTATTGTAATAGTCAATTTTGAAATGGACATCAAATGCAGTCTTCAAAATTTGAAAGCGAGAATTTTTTACCCTCTAAAACTTGGTTGGTAGGATAATCCAAAGTCTAGAAAAATATATGCAAAATAATATGCTGCTGAGGGTGTACCGTGATTTTATAAAAGCCTATATCTAAACTGAATAGTATGTATTAGCAATAATTGCGTTGCTACCATTTGGTGCTTACGCAGCAAGTGTTACTTCAAGACTTCGTATCGATAAAGTTTAAATAGTATGATATTCTCCAAGTATTTCAAAATTTAGCCAACATCAAATTTAGAAAATGTTGAAAGGTAGTGGAATTGCAAGCGATACCTCCTCGAAATTGAATAAACCATGGAGTTAGACAAAACAAGAATTTGAATCTGCAATGTGCTCATCAGTCTGAGGCATCAACTGCAGTCACCCACATCAAGATTATCACGCCGCATACACCGATGAATTATAAATCAATATTGAGAAATTGTGTCGTCATGTGCGGCCATTTACAACTTAAAACTTCTGTAGTTTCTCACTTGTGTTCGTCGCAATTTATCTGCAGGTTTCATCTTACTTTCAGCATTATGCATTATTCAATATTTGCAAATCTTTTGATCTTGCTTTGTATGCAGTGGTCAACGCAAAATGGAGCAACTGTAAGTACATTGCTATTAAAAGTGATTTGGAGAGTTTCATGGCGGGATAACATTGGCATTTGATATTCTCCTTTCCCTCTACTGCTTGTTAAAGCGAAAATAACTCCATTGATTTTATGCTTGAAATTGTTATGCACATTCGTGCATCAGTGGTGGAATTGCTTGATACTCGTTTGCATGCTTCATTTGTATTTTTCTAAATATTTTATTTAAGTAAGCGATTCCTTCCCACAGATTTTTGAACGGGGAGTTTGATTTTACAATAGAAAAGTAATAATTGTATGATGGGTGAAATACTTAAGGCATCAATGATTTGCATTGCCATAATGGACGATTACATTAAATATTTGTGCTACGAGACATGATGAGTTTGAAGTATCTGTAAAATGCACATCTGATGCCGCGAGGCACACAGAATGAGCTATAAGACATCATTCGGAAGTCGAGCCACGATCCTCCGTAAACAATAAGTCACTTTGACAATATTTTTTCTCATGACAGATAACACAAGCAGGTAGAAGATGAAAATAGATGATATTTTTCTAATTTTTGTAACAGCACAAGCATAAAGAATTACGCGTTATATCATAATATTAAACAAAGCTCATACATGTACAACAAACGATACATTGATGAAAGTGTAAAATTTTTACAATGTCGCTACAACGGCTTATGGCTTATCATGTGTGCCTCCGTATTCAAAGGTGGCTTATGGCTTGTGGCTTATTCATGCCCCCTCTCAATAAAACTTCTGAGTGTTGAAACTCTATTTCCGGCTAATGACTTATCGAAGTGATGGATATTGTTTTTCCCTGTCAAAATCAGCCATCATTTACGTGCTGAAGAAGACACTCGGAGTTTCACTCAAAAAACAAAATACTTCGTGAATCAAACTTGCCAGAGTACGTTGCGTAGCATAGGTCGTTGTAGTTCCAAAATCCACAGGCGATTAATTCCATTCAATTGTTGTTACAAATGATGGATAATTGCGCTGTTCTATCAAAAATCAAATAATATTTTCTGTTTATTGTTTCAACCAAATTATTGGCTCAAACTTGTTGCACTTGCTTACTTCGAGTCTAATAAGAAGTTCCGGATGATAGGTAAGTCTATAACATGACCCACAACAAGTCAACAGTTCTCTGTCATTTGAGCGGCAGTGATTAGCACCGCATTTCTAATGTGGTCAGATTCTCGTCGAATATCTTTGCTGATTCTCACCAACCGCATTATTGTTGATCTTCCAAAGCCTTATTTCACAAGCCGATTCTCATGTGCCGCTTGTCCTGCCCATAATGAAAAAATGTACTAGCGATTGATACATCAGTGAATTCATAGAGCAAACATAGTAGGTAGGGTAGCAACTCAGTATTAATTAAATCCCAAAAGTGTATGCAGTTTCGATTTTCGTAAATGAACTCCAGGGGAACCCAATTTGGTATTGATGCCAAATGTAAAATATGCATTATTTGCATTTTTGAAGAAATTACCACGGAATTCACTGACCATGATAGCAATAGAGAAGGAATAATGGTATTTTGCAGATCCTCTGTGTCATGACCTTGGAAACATCGATCGAGAAAGCATTGAAGTGGTAATGTTTGTTAAATTAGCAATTTGAAGATTGCTATTACTTCAATGCTCAACCTCAACCTTCTTAATAAGAGTGCTTTCTTCAGCGCGATAATGTCACAAGTTACCTGCCACTGGAATAGCAAAATAACATAATCAAAGACAATTAGTTCGGCAGCCAGAACGAGTTTCTGCAGGGAACGAGGCCGAAAATGAGACTTTCACAGATTGACGTACACCCTATGCCTACTTCGAATCGGCACGTCTTCCGAGTTCTAGTGAGTTCCTCTTTTTGTCAGACAAGATCAAGGAAAAACACATGTAAATACAATGGGACGCAGATAGCATTTTTTGGCTAGAATGAAATTTTGCATTTTTTCTCTGATTAAACCAAAAGTATTAAGCCTAGAGTCATAATTTTTGGCATGGAATGTCATCTGGTCATTTCCTATCATGTTCATGCACTCCTGTCTATAAAGCTAAACACATTTAGATTTGGCAAGCCTCTTAATGTCGGCAAACACAAACATTTTGAGCAACTTTATCCAGATTTCACTACATTCTCGCATACATTTTCGATTAGAAGCATGATAAAAGCACATGCACATCATCGGAAATGACCTGAAGACATTTCATGCCAAAAATGATGACTCTGGCCTCAGTAATTTTGGTTTAATCAGAGAAAACATACAAAATTTCATTCTAGCAGATAACTGCAATCTGCGGCCCATTGGATTTACATTTGTTTTTCTTTGATCGTGTCTGACAAAAAGAGGAACTCACCAGAACTCGGCAGATGTGCCGATTAATAGTAGGCATAGGGTGTACATCAATCTATGAAAGTCTCATTTTCGGCCGCGTTCCCTGCAGAAACTCGTTTTGGCTGCCAGACTAAATTATCATAATTAGCTTTAAAACATGCAAATGGGTCCAAATTGCTATTAAGATTCAAGAATTGAAACATAAATTAAGCGAATCATAAAATCATGCCGCTGAAAATGAAACTAAAACCTTAAAATTTCAGAAAATAAGCACAATGATATCGCAAGTTTTTCATGAAGACTTGCATCATAATGCGGTTTATGAAATTCTCTTGATAATCGGTTTAATTTCCACTTACGCAAGATGCTTATTAGCAAATATGCATTCCTTCCGATATCCAACAAATTTCATGCTACTTATATATTGAGTTCATGTCAATAGTATATAAACGTAGGAATAATTTGCAAAAATTTAGCTTTCTAAAACTTGCTCAAATAATTTTTTGTACCACTGAAACATGATATTCACAAAAAACTGAACTTTCTGATATAAAAATTTTAACTGTACACAAATACTTTTTGAGTCGTCACTCTACCTATATTTATAGGGTTGCTGAAAACGTTTTCACCGATAGAAATTTGATGAACTTCAAACTACGGCGTTAAAGAAGCGAAAAGTAATCGTATCAGATGAATATGACGTTTTTAGAAATGCATTTATATAGGTATAATGTGGATTTAATTTGTGATTCATCGGCTGAGAAATGAAAAAGATAGAGTCAAATTTCTATCGGTCAAAACTTTTTCAGCAGCCCTACTATATGAGTGCATCATCAAAATATGGAAGCATCAGCTTGAAAGATGCGACTGCATCCTCCAAAATCACTGCAGTATGGATAGGACGCATGATTCACCAACGCAAATTAACTTTTCTCAAGGACAATCCATGTACTTGATTATCACATGAGAACCGATTTTTATCCAGCAAGTAGGAGTGGATACTTCGCGACAATTTGAACATGATTTGGTGAAGTAATGACCGTGAAACTTGTGGTAGAAACATAACATAGGATATTTGGGTATCATAAAACTACGACCAGAATTAAGTGTTGCTACTCGTATAATCAGCAGTGCATGTGCTGATTGCAATGAATGCTGTATAGATGTCTCCAGTAACATGCAATTTAGACGCATCAAACAAAAAAATTTGAGATTTCCAGCTTTGGATCGCCGTTTTTGCTAAATATTTATTAATATCCGACCATATGTAAATAAGGCACTGCTTTTGCTGTTTTCATCCGCTGCTTGCGAGAGAAAGACTGAAAGGAGTGCTACTGGATGCATAGTACTCACATGAACTTAAGATAACTCTAGGCCTTTATTTATGGTTTCCCTGTCTCTTGAAACTTCTCTGGTCGTGAAATGGAATCATTTGCCTCTATTTTTAGGTGTGTTCTTTACAAAGCCCAACACTACTTCCCATGTTCGTTTTGGTACACCAGGGAATACTGTCTTAGCTCTATTCACAGCTCCTATCAAACAAATTTGATTAAGTATGAGATTGGCCTACACATAGCTCATCAACGTTTGGCTGTCACTTTTATAACAGAATAATTACAAATTGAATAATGGTTTGTTCTGTTAACACTTTTTCTGTCTATAGAAAAGTTTTCTCTTATTCGTAAATTCACTTAACAATATCACATCAAACAAAATGAGTGAAAGTGAAGCGACCACTTACCACAATCAGATGAAACGATCACTGTTACCAAAATTTATCTGCTTAAGCCATAGAAGTAGATCATAGAAAACTACAGTAGAATGGAAGTTTGATATCTTGCTTATGTTTAAAACATTGTATCATAGTCAAATTATTTGCCAAGTTGGTTGTGAAAGTTGTTGACAACAAATTACAGGACTTTCTTGAAGAGAATTTTAAGTGAGATGGTGGCATTGTTTCATGTGAAATAGCCCACTATTCCATGGATTAATATGCTGTGTCTGTTTGTAGCAGTCATTGACAACTATATGCAATTTTTCTACACTGGAATGAGAATTAAAATTTGGTTCAAAGAGTCATAATTGAAAGTGGTCGGTGTACTGGCTGTAAGAACATCTCAAAAATACACAGATAAAATTTCTAATTATTGGATAATTTCTCCGTCAAGCGGTAACGAAATTCAGCCTGGAATAAACACACTGAAGGCTTCTCTACCTACTATCATTTCTCAGATAAATGAAATGTCGCTGGAACTCTTCAATTAATCATTGAATGAAGTATGTGATATTGTGTGATGATGTTTTGGCAGCTGATATTCGAATGCATGCAAAGGTTTTGAAAATTGTTCAAATTTAATGTACAGGGGAGCCCTTCAAAGTAAAATAAATACTCGAAGATTTATTGGCCTCTGATTTCAAGCTGGACTAATGCATTTTCTGTAAATCGACATTACAAGTTGCACATGTGTCTGATTATACTCTTGATATATTACAGGAGCGATATTTCAAAATGATGAACGTACAGAAAGTTTAAAAGGACTTCCTTCTTTGTCATCCTGTCGCCGCACCATTTTGTAAATACATTGTTGCTTTTGTGTAGATGATCTTTGGACAAGGAGCAACAATCCAGATCACAAATTGGTTTGATAAGTATAGGATATCAAACGATATTTGAAAGCATTATCAACATAACAAACGACGACCGCAGGCCGGAGTTTGTTATAGGATAATGCTTGAAAATATCGTATGATATCTATTATAGTTTTACCTGTAATTCGGACTGTGATATCTGATGGTTTCCGTTTGTTATGCACATAATACACGGAATCTAATAAGCAATAGCCATGGATTTCTAAATGCCATAGAAATCCATGCTGAATTTCATGGAAATATCCAAATCCATTCATTTCCATTCGAGTCATTTAGCGCATGTAGACGGCGTGAATTTTCATCAATGCTGTTTATACCAATACATCAGTGGTGTCAAATTGTTTTTTAACTTACTATTCAGATCTCAATAACAGGCATTGAAAGGAAGAAAATTTTGAATCTCGACATTCTTGAAAAATAGAATGACATATTATCTTATTCAAGATAACATGAATCAAGCTTGATAAAATGCATAAATGGCTCAATGGTCCCTCTAATTCTGATGGCATTCAAAGTTTGTGCTAAACTAAAAATCCTCTCTGAAGAAGAGTGAGTAAACTTATAGCAGCATCAAGAATCAAACGCATGGCCTTCGGATTTGCTCAATAATTGAAGGGAATTATACGCCATTTAATCAATACACAAGACATAAATCGTGAAATATTGTTGTCGCAGTTGGTGGTTACAGACCACCAATCAAATTCCGCGAAGGGTGTCAACACCAATGGACAGTGGCAGATTACAGCATGTGCTCAATTAAGATGGAATTCGTCGATGTACCCAAGAAAAAAACAAGCCTCCAATCCAAGTTTCCATTCCGCAAAATTTTGAAATAATTCTTTTATGTGCTTATAACGACACAATAACAAACTTTTTCCATTGAATACCAGCTCTTCAAACCATGTACTGTATGTGATATTTAGTCATCTAGGAATTCATGCAAATTTCCGTGTGATATTTTTTCATATAATACACTGCAGTGGCGAATGCTCCGGGCATGCTAGGCATGCGGCGCATGCTCACAATTTGTGGCTTTAGAAGCACTTTTAACGCTGAGTTACTATTAATGCGATTCAAGATCAAACTGTAGCAAATCAGACCTTGTCAGCTCTGTCTATAAGAGCATTTGGAAAGGCAATAGCTACTACACTGCTGCTGCTGCCGCTTGCACTGTAGAAATCTGTTGCTGAAAATAGAATCGCATCGTTCCCTGTAACACTTGCATCGCTGCCGAAGACATCTTCCGGCATGCGCTCATCGAGAGAGCTGACTAGGAGCTGACATGATCTGAATATGGATCAATGCCATCAACACACGTTGCCTGACATCAGTAATGAATTCCCTCGCACACGTGAGCTGATGACTGAGATCATTGGAAGACCAAGGATATCTGCATTAAACTATGCGTCATATAATATAAATGCCAATCAGAAAGCTTGGAAACCAGCTCGTACAATTTGCATTTTGCCCAACTAAGTGCCATAATTTTCATGCAATTTCCATTCTAGGACTTTCTATGGTACTGTTAATTTCTATGGCTTAAACTAAAATCTGTTGATTGACAATAAAAAGCATTATGTAATAGATAATGCATAGATTTGAGGTTATTATTGCTGTAATTACCGAGAACCGAATGATCGAGGTTATTGTGACAAATAATGACCGAAGAAATCTGTGCATTATCTGTTATAATGCATGACATTTTTCATAGAATTCTGCACCAGGTTAATAATTTCCAACCAGGAAAACAATTACCTAATTCTTGAAACTTATTAACCTGTGGACATAGAGAGCCTTGCAAAATCATGCATTATTGTGTCATAGTAATCTTTTGCCAATCATGAATAACTTTAGTTCCAGCATTCAATATTCTTCCTAAATACTGAATTTTAGATCAAATTGGCAACGGTTGTATCATATGCAGACAACCTTCTTTATACTCTGAGTATGGCATGATATTAGATGATCACAATATTCAAAAATGAATTCTAACTACATAATATATCTAGATATGTCAAACAATAACAGACAACGAATTTGTGACAATTTAGCTCCAATGATGGTGGATTCATTATTTCGTAGTCAGTGATCTCAATTTTCATTTTTCATTTTCATTTCAATTTGTCTCATTGAATCTCTGTTGTCCTCTGCATGATGCTCATCGAGATCATCATGCAAAATTGTGGAGGTTTCGAACATTATCTATAGGAAAATTTAGGCGAGCGGCGGTTTTTTTATGTTAATTTTTTCGAACTATGTCTCGCATTTTGTGCACTGTAAATCGCTCAATACCAATCACATGTGAAGGATGCAGGCAAAAATATTTTTTGGTATCTTTCTGTATTCTCTTGGTATATATTTGTATGCTTTTCGTATGTTATTTCAAATGTGGTATGCTTTACATACTAAAGCCATACCAGCACAATGTTAAAAGAAAGCATAAATCATGTCCAAAGTATGTTGATTTAAGGCCTTTTGTCAATAAAGATCACACTAGTGTTACTATTGTCTTGTAAGTAGTGAGATAATGACATTCAAGAGTCATACTTTCAATACTGAATTCGATTTTAATACACGTAAGTGTAAGGCATTTCATGAATAAATAATAAGATTTCAACTATCAACAATTATGCATTATGTAATTTTGAAATTAAGCATACTATCAATCCGAAATAAAAACACATTATAATTCATGAACGCAAAAATAGCTAAGTTATGTTTGAGATACAAAAGTCAACAAGATTTCACTAAAGATATCGTTTAAATGAAATTATGTTTATCAACTTGGGTCTTAAAGTAGAGTTAACTACTTTATCTCCTGTTAACTCCTGTTAATGTTGCTAGACAAGCAGAATCGACGACAATGTACATAAATATCACTCTATCAAACAAAAAATATTCACGACTGGTATTACCGAAAAAAATTGTTTGACAGTAGTATGTGATATAAATATATTTTTTGCTATGTGACTTAAAGCTGCACATACAAAACACATATCAGATGAATTTGCATCGGGTCGCGTATATAAAACTTACCAATAACTCGTATTTCAGTGTAAAACAGCCAATCACAGATAGATTAGTTCGTATCGCTGCATACCAATCACATATGAAAGTAAGTGAGATGTGGTGTGAAAAACATACCAGATCTCTGTAGACCTACCAGAATCTCGTATCAGATGTTAGTTTCAAATTGTATGTGATTTTGGTATATGTTTGTATGTAATTTTCGTATCGAGTGATTTACAGTGATGGAATTACGAATTGCCCACATATCACACATTTTAAGTAGGACAGTCGGCTCGTTCAAATGCACTAGCAAAATTGGCTTCATGACGTTTTCATGGGCAATAGCTCCAACTTCCAAGCCACAACTGCTTTAAGGAGAGCCAGATGGTTGCAGACTGTGAAAGATCTGCTTTAAATGTGAAATGAAAACTGCAAATCTGATGACGAATGATCAATTTGATGTTAGATCATTAGTATACCAAATTTGAGATCACATGGACACTTCTAAAGCGATCAAATGTTGCGATATTCAGCATTCCATCACTTGTAAGACGATCGGCTTTATCTCCTAATATTCCCTATCATCGATGTTGAATGAAATGTTACTATTTTTAACTGTAAGAAGCTAGAGCTCGAACTTAACAATTAGACGTCATTAGCTCTCGCACTCCTTTCTTCCAGATATCGTGAAAGGACTTCTAGGTGAATCTCATTATGCCAATGATAAATTTATGACGAGCTTTTTATCCTCTTCGTGGGAATAACATCTAAAGGTTATAATTACAAGGTTAGTATGCCCAAATTATTTTCACGATAGACAATATTATCGGTATATGCTAGCAGGTATATAAAATCCCATTTTGTAAAATACATGTACCAGCATTTTCCATTTCTTAGCAAGCTGTTCTGTATAGGCTCACTTCCGCATTCAATAGAAAAAACAATGATAACTCATTTCTGTACACATCCCGCTACATGTATACGTGTATGTAAGTTGGAAAACATATCAATGAAATCAGCCTGTTCAAAAGTCTCAAAACATGGTTACTGCAATTGCGGCTTTGTCCTAACCCTCTTACCCGGGCTATTTAAGATAACACCGGAGGCCTCGTCAGTGTGAGAACCTCACCCATGTGATTTTGATGTACCCATCATTCAATCGCTCCCAAAATCTGCGGCTCTACAGAATTGACGCATACTCGTGGCAATGATGGCATCAGCTTCAATCAACTTTGTTCATCTTATTACTATAAAAAGCAATTCAACATCAATTAAATTCCATTTTTTCAACAAAATTGATTATTCGAAAATCTTTTGGCATTGATGACCTATGACTTTGATAAACGATGCGCTTAGTTAATTACTAGCCTTTATACGTATTTCAGTCCCTACTCTGTATTGGATTTGGTTACTCAATGTAGTTAGCATTAATTTGTATTCATTCGTTCATGACTTTTAATTACCTAATTATTTACAGGATTCTCCACTAGGGTAGTTGTTTAACTTTGGTATCTTCCGTTTCCTGGATCCTTCGAATTTTTTTGATTGTGTCGTGTCTTAATTCGATTGTCATTAGCCGTGCTGAATGCAACTGCACCAGAATGTTTTAGAAAATTTTAGAAGCAAGTAGCCTGCCTGCTAGTTGAGAAGAAAAAGTGCCGCTACTGCACTTCTAGCCTACATCAACAAGTACATTGTGAGGCATGAGAATGTGTCAATGTGTATATTTTATACTAGGGATCCACTGCTTGTAGCATGAAGCGAACATTATTACCACTACCACCTATAAACATTTAGTGAGTAGTACATATATATAAATGTATATATATAATATTGTATCGCCATCACTCACACCTTATGCCTACGACGAATATGCGCGTCGACAGAATTCTGCTTGGTTCTTCTTCTTGTCAAATACGATAAAAGAAAAACACATGCTATTCCAATTGGACGCAGATTGCCGTTTTTGGTTAAAATGAAATTTTCTATCTTTCTCTGATAAAGCGAAAAGTGCCAAGCCAACAGTTACAAGTTTCGACATAGAATGTCTTCAGACTATTTCCGATCATGTGCATATGACTTTATCATGCTTCTGATCGGCAATGTATGAGAGAATTTGGCTGAATTTGGATAAATTGCTCAAAATGCTTGCCAAATCTAAATGTGTGCAGTTTCACAGGTAGAGTTAAATGAACACGATAGGAAATGATGTAAAGACATTCCATGTCAAAACTTATGACTCTTGGTTTTAGTACTTTTTGCTTAATCGAAGAAAAACATAACAAAATAATTTTAACCAAAAACTGCAATGTGAGTTCCATTGGATTTACATGTGCTTTCCTTTGATCCTTTCTGACAAAAAGAGGAACCAGGTATAACTCAGCAGTGGAATTAACCCTTATTGAAATTTCTCATCAATCAAAAGTGATTTATCTGGATTCAGACGATTCTAAATTACCTCATAATACACTTTTACCAATCTTATTGACGCAAGGTTATTAAAAATAATCATTTTACTGCTTGAAAATACTTTTTCACGGATAGATAGCTTTAATGACTGCTGATTACAATAAGCATGAAAATCAATAACTCTGAATGAATCATGACATCAAGCTCTCGTAAATTACTTACCCGTGCAATACCCTCAAACAGGTCAGCAAATTACTTGAGTTTGGGTGTCACGAATCTTTCGGAGCAATAAATAATCAACTGCTTGATCTTGTAATATCCCTTGTTGACATAATATGTTCATCTTCGTTGATGATTTGTCCCCTTAGAGAGCTAAAACTAGCATCGTCTAAAAGACAGTTAATGGAAGAAATTGAATTGTTTCTGAAATCTCTCAGTAACTATCTTTAGTCAAAAGCTCAAGTACTTTTCCGTCAATGTTCTAAAATCTCAGAATTCTCAGGTACCAAAATTTTCAGATTTATCAGCTTCACGACATTGTTGACGCACAAAATGTGGCATATGCTGGAATAGAAGAAGTTTATTACACTCCTTCTTATCTCGAAATCGTTCGATGTTTTCAAATGGCCATACCATCGAATTGGACCAACCACACGTATGATAGTATTCCACTTGTTCTACAGCAGGGTCAATACTTTAGATCCCGCTTTATCTGCCACGGTAAATGAATGCAACATTACATAAAGCTTATCACTTTCGCGAAGTAATGTATCGCTTCCTATTTTCAGAGAAGAATGAATATTTAACCCAACCCATGAAAGATTCAAATGAAAGCAAAGGTATGCTTAATTTCGTAATTATACTTTTCCTTCCTCTCATTCTGGCGTGGTGTAGACAGAAGAAATCGATTTACAACGCCATGAACTGTGCTCGCGGATGGACGGAAGGCGCTGGGAAAGTTTGTAAATTTTGTAATTTTCCTATGCCAACTTTGAATATGCAACACAAAAGACTCACCAACACCGTTATTTCATTTGGATCCGATTTGCTCTAAGCTTAATCCTAAATTTCATTTTGTATAGTGCCGAATTATGAGAAACAGTAATGTCAGGCACAAAATTCTTAAATAATTTTAAATTTAATTAAAATCGTTGAGTGGCTGTTATATTATAAGATTTCATTTCATCGTCAAAATATAAAGGTGCGCATTTCTCAAACTTAGGACACGGAAATGAAAATTGAGAATTGTGACAATAAAGAATATACAGATTAATGGAAGCAGGGATGATGTGATGGCATTTTGCATTTAGAAATATTTACTAATGAAAGGATTCTGGAAGAGGAAGATAATTAATAACACGAATGGTGCTGAGTAAATCACGACGTGAATCAAATGGATTGCATAAATACAATTGGAGATCATAAATGTTTATAAAGTAGTTAAGTAATGAGCTGTTAATTGACTTAAAAATTGGAAATCATTTATGTAGCTTAGTTTCCATCGAGTATATGGTAAAATATGTGTATCAGACGTTACAGTGCTTCTATTCTTTCCCCCATAACATTTTTTGTTTTTGACACCCGCGAGTGTTGCATCGTCAACGATTTTCTCTTGCTGCAAAGAATCAGTCTCACTGATCAGTCAGAAGCGTTGAGTGTGTAGAATTCTTCTGATTTGTAGAAATATTACAACACTTCCTTTGTCGGTCACTGGAGACTACAATCCCACGAAGTTCATGATCACAACTGCATATTGTATTCTAACTAAGTATCCAATGGATCAGTGCTTCATCCCGGGTTCTGTAAAACTTCTCAGTTGTGTTGCAGTGTTACTCAGTGACAGATCAAGTCTACTTTGAATCCAATGTGACTAAGTTTGACGAAATTTGATGAATTTGCAAGAATTGGAAAATGTCGGTGGAAAAGAATAGGAGTAGGCTACCAGCGTCAGAGTGTATGTGAAGACACTGTATGTGTGGTAACTGCATTTATTAAATCCCCAATGTGTATACACTTTCGATTTTATTAAATGAGCTCGAGGGGGACACAGGTGGTATTGTCACCAAATGTGAGATATGCAAATTTTTGCAGTTTTGCAGAAATTGCAACGGAATTGACTGATCATGACAGTAATATAGAAGGAGATGATATTATTTTACAGATCCTCCGTATCGTGACAGCCTTGGAGAGGTAATGTTTGTTAAACTAGCAACTCGATGATTTGCCGGTGCTTTCATGCCGAACCTCAAGAGAATCTTCTTAAGCGTGATCCTATCACAGGCAACCTGCCACTGGCAGAGCAAAATCACATAGTCAAAGACAATGATTTCAATTAACTTTGAAAAGTGTAAATGGGTCCACATCACTATTCAGATTCAAGAAATGACACATGAATATAGAGAATCATAAAATCATGCCGGTGAAAATTGGATTAAAAACATGAAATTTCAGCCAAGAAACCACTAATAACATCGCGACTTTTCATGAAGACTTCCATTATAAATGCGGTTCATCAAATTCCCTTGATAATCAGCTTAATTTCCGCTTAGTTAGGATGCTTATTAGCAAATATTCATTCCTTTTGATATCCAACTTGCTTCCTAGTACTTATATAATAATAATAATAAGTAGGCGTTTATTCTCAATAAATGAAAATCACATAAAGACACAAATACAAAGTCAAAAGTAAAGTATTGCAGGAAGGATCATGCCAAAGAAGGCTTGTGTATGACAAAGATCAATTTCGGCACTATCGTGTAGGAAACAAAAGCTATTATCGTAGAGTGAATATTCTGCGTTCATGACGTAGATAATACACACAGATATGGGAAGAATGAGTTCAATCGTCGCTCTGTCGAGCAGTGGAATACGGAGATGACCGGTGGCCGGTAACTGTGGAGGAACAAGATGATTTAAGGGGTGGTCCGAGCATTTGCACGAAGAGAAAAACTTCAGAGAAGCCTGCTTATGGGCATCGACTATATCACGGATTACAAGACAAGGGCAGGACTCGTTGCAGATAATGCGATGTGCTCGCTTTTGCAGTCGCTTCATTTGAGAAGTTACACTCCCAGGAAGTTTACAAAATAGGGGAGCTGCATACATTACAACAGACATGACAAATCCATTGTACACCTCAGCTAAACCCTTTTTGGGAACGAAAGACTTCAATGCACGAATGGTGTACAAACGTCTTGATGCAGTCAAGAATATTCTCTGAAAATGATCATTCCAGGTTAGCTTATCGTTCAATGTCACACCTAAAATGATCACTTGAGAGGTCAATTTGATGCCATCGTATGGACTAGTTAACCAGTGATTCCCCCGACGAATGATCATCTGTTGACATTTCCCACGATTCAAAAACATTTTATTGACTTCAGACCAATTTTGAATTGCACCTAAATTTGAGGGACTAGGATTCACCTTTGTGCAAGACTCTATCACAGTCAATTCATCAGCAAATTTCGCCAAATGGGATGCGGCGGATTCGAGATGAAGAGTACCAATGAATAGGGAGAAAAGGTAAGGTCCTAGGACTGACCCCTTAGGAACTCCAGATGTTACTTTGATCAAGGATCCAGTGTGGCCGAGAAACGATATCCTTTGAAAACGACCAGTCAAAAATGAAAGTATCCACGAAACAAAACCTGTGTTCAGGTTTGAAGAGACCAGAGTATTAATGAGTCTATGATGCTGAATTTGATCAAAAGCTTTTGTGAAATCTAAACAAGTGAGACGGACAGGACTTTGGACTCCACAAAGGTGGTTATACAGTCATGGATGTCAATTAGGGCGCTCGTAGTAGAGCCACGTGGCCTAAAAATGTGTTGACATTTTCCAAATAGCTGAAGCATTTGAGTACGCATTTTGGTGAGAACCAACCTTTCAAACACTTTTGAAATGATGGAGAGCATCGAAATTTGTCGGAAACCATTAGCGGTTGGATGACTTTTCTTCGGTATGGGACGGACGAATGCATTTTTCCACAAGTCAGGGAATACACGAGTTTCTATTGATGAGTGATAGATGTCTGCCAACGGCTCGGAGATGAAAAGAGCACTTTCCCAGAGAATTCTAGCGTGTATTTCATCATAGCCACAAGATTGCTTGAATTTCAACCTTCTCAACATGTGATAAACATCGAAAGGCTCAAACGAGATGTCCCAAGAATCGCAAGAAATAGAGCAAGGACCAACGTGAGATTCTTGATTAAAACATAGCTTGAACTTTCCTGTTAACTCCGAAAGAAATCCCGAAAGCTCCTGAGAGTCCCCGAAACATTGATTGAATGAGTGGTGACTTTTCTTGCCATGCAACTCACGAACCATGTTCCATACATTCCATCCATACTTCCTCTCTGTAATACTCGTCTACTCCATGATTGCTTTGCTTTGAATATTTCAGTTTTGATTTTCTCCTTGAGATGATTGTAAACTGGCCAGTTTCTTGATCGATGAGGCCATCATCTCGGTAGTATATAAAATGGAAAATTTTGACTTTTTCTAGGACTGCTCAAATAATTTTTTGGACCATGGAAACGTAATCTCCGCAAGAAACTGAATCTTTTCATATAAAAATGTTCACTGTATACACATACTTTTCTGAGTCGACACTCTACCTATCCCTACTCTATGGATACATGTATGGGATAAACGATGATTAACGTCGTGAAGTTCTACATTCCAGGAACTACACTCACTCTCTCCCCACCATGGCTACCAACTCCCTGGAAAAGCAGGTCCTACCTCCCCGGCGTCGATGCTGGCGAATCATGTCATAACCGCAGATCTTCACCTCCCTATATTCGCCCTCAGGTTCGTCTACTGCAGGAAGTCGACATCCACACTCTTCCCTTCTAGTCATTCTTTCAGCTCAGAGGGATTTATTTGATGTCACAGACTACTTATAAGCGTTATAAAGTAGGGCTAAAATCTGAAAACATTTAAGTAAAGTAAAAATTAAGTAAGTTTTTGCTGCTTTTAAGGTTTATCAAACTCTTTACAGTATCAGCATTGCTGCAGACTACTTTATAAACGTTTCAAAAACTGAAGCTTTTAAATTCGTGTTAAATGATGTTTAAAGTTGCAATCGTATACAGACTGTTTCCTCTGGTAAACAGCTCCACCGGTTTTTATGTCAAAATCGGGGTCCAGATACCTACACAGTGACATGACAATATCTCTGTCCGCTAAAGGTTGTATTTGTGGTCGAAGCTGTGAAACTGGGACAACATCCCTTCTGAGATATGTCTGTAACGGATTCAAGGCCTTATTAACGCCTATACGGTTGCTGACTTGCTATCAGGCATCACCTCCACTAGTTGACAGCCAATCCTCCATCCTCCTGGGAAGCAAGCCCTCGACGGCCACCACTCCGCTTCTTCCCTCCTCGGCGTCCCTTCTCTTCTTTTCCTCCCGACAATCTTTGCACGTCCACTTGTGCAGGTCATGCGGTTGGCCAGTTCCGCAAACCCTACCCCATGCGTATCTTGTACAGGAGTTTGTTGCACGACATGCAATCCATTCTACACTCTGTCTTAATGACCTTTTCTTACAGCATTACATTTGATTGCATATTCAAGCTTATTGAGTGCGTCCCAGAACATGTACAATGAACAGGAAAATTGTCAGCAATATACAAATACTTTCGATGCATTTTTCGATTTTTTGTTTGAATTTTTTGAGGATTTGACAACAGTCAACAATGAAGTAGCAATATTACTACCTACGGATTGCATTGCGCCCTCCACGTGCCTGCATTAAAGCACTGCCTTCCTGTCTAATTCACGGTCTCAACAGATGGTCCTATGGCCTTGTGGTTAGATGATTTGTTTGCATGACCTCTAGCTCCAACGTCACAGGTTAAGACATACCCACGACTGATGAGGCCCAACAGGCCGAACATGTCTCGTGATGGCTGTATCTGATGAGATTTGATAAAAGTATGAGCAATTTGCACATGAAATTTCGATATCCGTATAATGCTCAGTCCTTGTCAAAGACGAAAAGCAAGTTCCCATTGTCATATGATGTTCAACAAGACTAATCGGAAGTGAAACACCGAAAAAAGTTTCCAATGCACTGGTACTGCATTTTATGAAATACGCAGTTTGCAGATAGCCAGCAGCTTTATGATAATCATTTATGAAAATAAGTTAATTTTCTCGATCGAAATTGTATTATAAAATTAAAGTGCTCGACGTTTCGTCAGAGACTTAGTCATGAGCAATAGAAATGAATTAATAATAACATGGTGTTAAGAGCCGGTCTGAGGCGTTGAATTTCACTCGCCTCGACCCTACAGTGAAGACTGTCATTCATTAAATTGCTATGTAAAATTGTCCAGAAATGTTATTAATTAACACTTGATTATGAAGAGCAAGATGTTGAAATACTGCGGAATTAGCTCGCGAGCAATGTTCTCTAAGGCGAGTGTGCATTTGTCTCATTGATTCCCCCACATTAATTTAATGATACAATTTCGGTCGAGAAAATTAACTTCTTTTCCTTTTTTGATTATCATATTGGTACCGACAGATGGCCAAACTCACTGAATACAGCAGCTTTATGTTTTGGTGCATCTTTACAGCTGCAGTTCAGAAACATTAAAAATCTTTAATCTCTGATAATCAATTAACTATTCAGTCATCTGTTTCAGATTGTATGCAATATCGTACCGGTTATGGGTATGATGGAAACATCTCCATCTCAGGGTTTGGAAGGCCATGTTTGCCATGGAGAACAAAGAAAACTATTCATTTATCAGCTTCAGCACAACATTCCGGAACCGTCATTGAGTGGCCATTTATCCAGACAGGAAAAGAAAATGTGATAATTAATGTAAATTGTAAGTCTTGATTTATGAATCTTTAATTGTCGGGAACATTGTGTGTAGAAAAGGCTGTCAGAAATTTTATAGCTCAAGTTAAAAGAATTGTTTGATACATTTGCGATGTATACCGATACTGGGCACCAGAGTCCCTCAGGCTACTTCTGCTTAGCAAGGTATGAAGGGGACACTTAAGCTGATTTAGATCTTTGGCAATACCAGTAGAACAAATATCTCATGAAACAGCATGTACATCTTGCTGCTTATTACAGCTGGCAGTTCAAGTAAAATGAGTAATTTTGTTGGATTTCACGATGGCTGCTCAAATGATGCAGTAAATTCCATCAATTCAAAAAGATATATGCATGTACGGTACAATTCTTATTAATTCAGGTACTTTTCTTATTAATGCAATACATTCTACCTAATAATCAGAGTTAACATTAATTATTAGGTGTGTCGAATTCGATATATGAGGGAACATTTGTTCGCCTCCCCCACGGGTATTATTCCATCCTGATTTGATAAAATTCAAGGAAGACATATCAGCATGCATATGTACGCTTATAAGGACGACGAAACACAGCAGTTCAACTATAATCTGCAATGTCATTCTAAGCGCACTTGACATTTGAATAAAATTTCATTTTCGTCATTTTCGTGTGTCAAATGTGTATTTTCTACATACAATGTGCATGTTCATCAAATATACCGGTACAAGAACACAAACCTTCATGAATATTGTGATGTCAGCCTGTGCGGCGCCAGTTGATTCCCTGCCGCAACGGGGCAGGCTTGTTTCTATACCGACGGCGCGGACCCACGCTCGCTTTCGATCTCCTACTTTGAAGACATGGCAGGAGACGAGGCATCTTACGCAATTAACGGTGCGTGGCAAGGTCTTTCGATAGCCAACTCACCGCAAGATTCAGTGCTTGCCAACTGCTTGCCAAGAAGATGACCATACTTCTCTATTCGCTTGTGTGCTCGTGTGACAAATACTGCTCCAGCCCTTTAATGGCTATTTTGTATGTCACTGATTTATTTGTCTCATCAACGGGTCTCTGTGTTTGAATCCTTGATAAAGTCCGTGGCCATATTCCTTGATTTGAAGTTTCAAAGACATTCTAAAATTTGTCTTTCAGACAGCGGGATCAGTTGGTCTGAACAATTCATAATTCCTTCATCGGACTTTATGCCTTACAACTTGCACGGAAATGGCAATCAATGCAGAAATATTAACGGAAGAAATGTCTTGATTGCCCAACCAGTATGTCCTGTTTGGCGTGAAGATCTGAATGTGGTCTCTTTGGAAGCTTGTGCGATCTCTCTCTGTAAACGAAAGAGATCAGATTTAAAAGGTGAGGTCTATTCATACGGATTGATTACACATATTTTCGCAAAAATGCTGAGTTCATTCTACAATGATCCTCGTGTGATAAAGAGTTGCGACTTTGAAAAATGCAACAAAGGCATGATAATTCAGGATTCATACTCATTCCGCTCCGAAAGAGTACTCATGGGCTATCTCCCACCACGTTTTCAAACTTGTCTGAAATCTATAAACATGAATGAACCGTCACAAAACTCCAAATGCACGCAGGTCAGCATATTTTCTGTCCACATACAAAATTTGTGCAAATAGGACAAACCATAGAGTAGGGATGTATAGGTAGAGTGTCGACTCAGAAAAGTATATGTATACAGTGAACATTTTTATATGAAAAGATTCAGTTTCTTGCGGAGATTACGTTTCCATGGTCCAAAAAATTATTTGAGCAGTTCTAAAAAAGGTCAAGATTTTGCCAATTTATATACTACCGGAATGACTCCTCTGTGTAAGTAGTATGCAACAAGTTGGATATCAAAAGGAATGAATATTTGCTAACAGGCATCCTAGCTAAGCGGAAATTACCGTAAGCTGATTGTCAAGGGAATTTCATGATCCGTTTTTTAATGGAAGTCTTCATGAAAAAGTCGACATCTTATTCTACTTTATTGGCTGAAATTTCATATTTCTACATGTAATTCATGAAAGCAATATCATCGAGTTGCCAATTTAACAAATATTACCTCTTCAAGGCTGTCATGACACGAACAATCAGTAAAATAATATCATTTCCTTCTGCTTTGCCATCATGATCAATCAATTCCGTTGTAATTTCTTCAAAACTGCATAAATTTGTGTCTCACATTTTGAAACAATTCCGAATATATCCCCTTGAGTTCATTTAACAAAATCGAAAGTGTATGCACATTGGGGATTTAATAAAAGTGGAGTAACCTAATATACCTAATATACTTTTACCTTTACTAACATACTCTATGGGACAAACGGCTTTTGAATTAGGGACGAAAACTTGAAGTATAGCGATATCTTAGCAGCAGTCTGACTTAGTTTGACCTCGTCACCTGAGCAGAAAGTACTTCAGGAAACAAACTTGTGAAGTGATAATGACCAAGTCCCATTCCTTACGTCAATGCACTTAACTAAAAAAACACCTGGTAGTGTAGTGGTCATGGGAAGATTTCTAATGGCAGACACGAGTAACAATAATGCATCGAACAGTCAAAGTCAGATCAGGTTGCTGACATCGCAATTCACGTTATCGCATCTAATTCAAAAAGTACGTGTCTGATTTGCATAAGATGTTCTGTATGGGTAGAAAATATACTCAAGTACGCGTACCTGAAGTTTTGTGACAAGTGATGCATTTTGTGGATTTTAGAAAAAATTGAAAGCGTGGGGATATAATCCATAAGTACCTCCAAAAGTAGCAAATCTTGTACAAATTTGATATGTAACCTGTCAGCTGCTGAGCAACAGCTGACAAGTAAAATTTATCAAATTTGTGCAACTATCACTTTACTGCAGCACGGCAGGATTTTTTAGCCGCTATTTCTTGCAGGGCACCTCTGACGTCATTTACCCGTTATTTCGCTATTCTCAACATCACGACAAAAATGCATGCAATTGCACCATTATGCAATGAATTATTTAGAAGAAGTTTTCTGTTATTTTATCACGACATAATGCTTGCCATTATCAAATAACATAGCACTGCAATTGAATGTCCCTCCACTTATTACTCAACGAGAAAATAGTGGCATAGAAATTGCATTCCACTTTTCTTCATCAATAAATAATCAAATGCTAATTTTCATCAAATGCCAGTAATCGAATTAATCCACTTTTCTATGATGAATATTCTCCGGAAAAACTGTAGAATCACGAAACGGTAAATCGGTCGAAATTTGCAAACAAGTGATTATGAACTTGCAAGTTTGGTAACTATCCACTATTATTCATAAAGTCAAAATTAGTACTAGAAAGACAACTGAACCTGAGTGCGAAACTACGACTAAGAAATGAGTTCCAAATTCTATTACTTTTGATTGTATATATCAATATCAATACTCTGTTTTTGAACTCTTTGGGTTCGGAGCTCATGACTTAATTCGTGCTCATTCTCTAGTTCTCATTTAATGAGTTGCATATAAGACTACCACCTCCACTAAAACGGCAAATGCCATAAGGCATATCTAACCTGCCATATCACATACTCACTTCCATCGAAGAATTGCTTTGGTAATTAGACGCAAATGCATTTGGATCAATAAAATATGCACAAGACTCAAAACACAGTCGGTGAAGTGGGCAAACATTGACAGGACTTAAACTACAGTCGGAAAGGATGGCAAAAGTTGACAGGACTCAAACACAGTCGGAGAGAATGGCAAACGCGCTAACAGTAGGAGCAAAGGACATCGATCAAGCCAACACGAGCAGTGACAAGGGAGATGGCACTGTGAATTGTGATGACCAATATAAGTGATGTTATTGCAATGCAAGTGACGCACCCCGATCAATGCATCGCTATTGTCCTACACTGGTATTTCCTTCCCTCTTAATGAGTCATTGCTACATTAATGTTTCATCATAGTGGTTAGCAAGCATTTTAGTACTTCTGTGAAATTCAAGATTCAAGTGTGTAATTTTGATGACCAGTATATCAAAGGAAGGCTCAGACAATGCTAGCTCTCCATGTCTTGATTCATTATCACACTCACATCCTTTCCTAATGGAAAATTGTGATTTATAAATTAGACGACTTTTATATTTTGAGCACTACTCAGCAGATACAAAAACAAATGCAAGCTCTCGAATAATGTATGGCAAGCTGTTGTGCGGCACGTTTGGAAGGCATGACAATCGACTGAGTTTCAGCATAATTTAGGTGGTCCGTTTTTTATTATCAACTTTGTAGAAAGTGCATTTTGGATTCTAAAAACACTCTCTGCATCAAAACACTTTTTCTGTCATCTCGTTGTAGTATCTTTTTAGTTTGCCTCTTTTGTGGTGCAAGTGGATATTTCGTCTGCGCTGAGACATTCGAAGCTTCTATGCAATTTCCCTCTGAAACCTGTCATTTCTTGCATAATGCGAGCATTAGACCAACAAGAAAATCAATCGCGTCTTCCATGCGCCTCATGACAGTCGCACGAATTATACATAGTATTCTAAGGGGAAGGACAGACGAGTTTGGAGTCTTCAGAGACTGGAGGAAGTTGACAGAAGCAGTTTTGTCTATAGAAAAGCGGGAATCTGTTGGATGTGGGTTGAGGTTTTCGCGTGGCATGTCCCTGACAATTCAAAGAGGTAGCATCTACTGACTGCGCCGGCAAGCGACTACCTGGAAAGAGGTCGATACATGAACCTTTACGTGGACTCGTGGTTGCAAGCTATCAATCGCACTGGTTTGCTTTGCTCGCAGTGTGGCAGTCTATAACTGCTGCAATGATGACTTTATATTTGCTGCAAAACGCTTTGCTCGGAAACGCTTGGAAAAGTTCTCAGTGTGGCCAAGGCCTTATACAGTCGCTTGTGATTGCTCTACTATTTGGGGTTTAATTTGTTGCAGGTATCGCAATTCTTTATCAGTAACGATTATAAGAAAACTAATCTTTGATTTGATAAGAAAAGTGATTAAAATTAATAAAATCTTTATTTACAAATGTAAAAATACCAAATGAAACTCGAAAAGTCAACGCAGCTGTTCAAAATTGTGTCCTGCAACTTCACTGCATGCTTCCAGTTGGCTGCGTGCGATGCCTTCCGTTGGCCTCGGCCTACATCTCAATTCAAATGAGATGCAAGTTCTATTGAAATGGTGACTGGGATTAGATATGTTTTTAGATGGATCCACCTGCCCCACTTATCCATCAAACAAAAGAAAAGTCCTTGATCAATTTGGTCATCATGCACTGACATGTAAGTACGACCCAGGTGTTTTAAGTCGTCACAATGCATTGAGAGATTGCATTTTTTGAGTTTTGTCGAAGAAGTCATTTATCTCCAAAGCTTGAACAAGGAGGAGGGGAGGGTAGTGACCAGAGCCGCCCAGCAGATATTTGCTTCCGTCCTGGCATCTGGGTCAAACATCAGCACTCGACATTACGGTTGTGCATCCGCTGAATAGAGCTAATTTCACCGCAGCGAGCACCAACCCTGATATCGCAGTTGCCGATGCTGAGGACAAAAAAATCGATAGCAATACCGAAAAGTGTCTTGTTTTGGGATGGCATTGTGTTCCCATTGTCGTATTAACAAACGGGTCATGGGTAAGATCGCCAACGATTTTGTCGCGAGTTTCGGGGAGGCTGTCCATGAAATCCGGACTGAAGACAAACAACACGTTGCCCATAATATTTGAGCACCTCTCAGTGACTCTCATGAGATCGAACGCGAGAGCACTTCTCCTGCGATCCGAAAGTTCGAGTTAGCCCGTATCTCTTCCATTTTTTTGCTTTCATTGAACTTTTTATCTTTGACTTTTAGTGTTTTGCATCATTATCTTGTACTTTGTATTGTTTTGTGTTGGAATTTAGAATACATAAATCCATGTTAATTCTACATAAGACTATATAAAAGACATATAAGACTATATAAGACTATTGCATCGATATGACACCAGTAATGCTGCCATATCGACGAGTGCGTGTCAGCGCACGAGACGATATATATAAATGGCAGCATCACTGGTGTCATATCGATACAATAGTCTTATCATTAATTTTATAAGATGTCTACTTCCGTCATTACTGGTGTCTGAAATCACTGATTCATAAAGACAGGTTTCTGTAAGATATCAGTGTCCCATTCGATGTCAATGGAAAATCTGAGGCTCCAGTTCAGTAGATCATTTCATAACCAGCCGTCTTAGCTCACTGACGCATTCAGAGCAGTAGATTTTGAACAATTTATTAACAAATCCAAACGCATTTTCACAGTATGGAAATCAATGTGCAGACAATTGATCAGATGACGTGATGATAATTTATTGAAATGTCCAAGATAGCAGCATTATTGTTTTTATCTTCTTAGCAATACAAAATTACCATCGCACGAGAAACCGGGCGTAGATGCTTGAAAATTTTCACTATTTTCGCTCCAGTCATGACATAACGAGAATCCAGTTCCAACATTTCATGGACTCACTCACTTGAGAAAGAGCTTGTCATCGAACTGTTCTATCATTTCAAACCCTAAATTATGCAATCTTTACAGAACTATTAATTCGAGCAATGAGGAAATGCAGTTTTGTCGTCAATATCTCTTGGCCACGCTCTTCCGATGTATGCTCTGTTCCTATCTATTGACAACAACTCTCTTTATAATTTGATATTACCAGTGACGTGAGACTTTGTTCACCAGATCAAATTCTATATTGCAAATGCCAAATTTTCGTGTACTCGTAGAACAGTGGAAATGCACTATGAAAACCATATTATCTTAGAGGTTGTACACAGTGATGCGAGTACATGATTCTTGAAACTAAATAATTTTTTAACAGGAAAAAGGTTCGTGCAATTCATAGTTTGAAGGAAAAAATATACAAAGCCATCCCCTATCGATCTGAAATGTTTCATCAAAGATATTTCAACCTTTATTTGCAAGAACAACGCAATGATGAAACGAAAGCAGAGGTGGAAGAAATACAATGTGCTATTTGTTAGTGGAAAAACATAAGATTCTCACATGTAGTACCGGTATATGAAATTGAGGATTATTGCTTTGTATTTTTCAATAATCTTACGTTATGTTTAGATATCTATTTATAGCTAGCAGATAAAGTCACCTTTGATGTCTAGTTCCGTCATCACTGGTGTACTTCCGTCATAACTGGTGTCCTTTTAAATTGGATGCATAGGAAGAAATTTTGAGTTATCTATGACAAAGCGGCATTGCTGGTGTCAAATCTCATAAATAATGTATACAAACTTATGATACACTGTATGTATATGCAGATATACGATGAGATTTCTTAAATATATTTCACATGCATAGATACAGATATCATCATTAATGGAATTGTAGAGGTATATTCCTATAAATTTTTGCAAGCTATTATTATACAAAAAAACAATAGGTTATAAAGTCACAAAGTCAAGGGCAAAGGACTCAATTGAGCAGGCGAGTATAATTGCCTGGACATTATAGGACATCAGACTAACGCTCAGACGCCTGTGGAGCTCTCTTGTTGTATTTTTGAGAGGCATCTGTTGCTGTATAGATAGACAGACAGCTAGTCCTTTCAGAAATTCATTTCCAATGTCACGAAATTCTCCAAAATCAGACATTCCAAATGGAGCACACATCCAGCGTATGTATAATTGTTGTTGCTTGCGGATGCACAATAAGGGATACATGGCTGCGTTCCTTTTTCCACATTGTAATATGATATCTGTGTATTATGTAATCCTACCTGCAATGGTTTTACCATAGAATCATATTACAATGCAACTGTAAGCATATTTGAAATCGGACAGCAATAACTATCAGCCTCGGCTGTCGTCTTTACATAGTCATCGCTGTCCTCTCAAATATCCTCGCAGTTATACATTGCGCACAATTATGCATGCTGTCTAATTTCTATGACAATAACACCTAAATTTGTGTGTTTTCACTACGTGATGCCAGAAACTAACAGCATATTTTTTGAGAGTGCACTACTATAATTGTTGATGATTGTGAAGCTATCTAAGAGATGAGCGTGTCGACGAAAATTTCTATACCATCTCAATATATTCCTCTATGTCTGAAAGCAAAAGGTTGCATTGTATTTCACATTTGAAGACAGTCAATCGCCATCATAGCGACGTTGATCGCTACAGACGATTTCATTGTGATTGTGCGATCATACTTGCCCCTGATTCGTATGTGTAATCAAACAGCCTTTTCATCCGCGCGTGCTCCCTGATGAGCCTTCAACCGATCGATTTATTATCTGATATTCAAAAAGTAAATTAAAATTGAAAACAAAATTAAAGAGGATCATCAAGCAAGTGGTCGCTCCTCAACCTGCTGTCATTTACAAGTAATAATTTTTCTCCTATCTTGTAAATACAAATGTCTCTTAAGAAAAGCCACATTTTCGATCAATTTCAATTTTTAATTATGCATGTTGTACCTATCTCTCTATTTTCTCTTTTCAGTATATTCGTGGCTATTTGAAAATTATTTCACGATGTACTACGCATGCGCAATCTTCGAAATGACGGTATACATTAATTTTGGTTTGATACCACATGCGAGAATATGTCATCAGACATGGTCATGCAACACTCTCTTCACTGTATCATGCTTTTCAACTCTATTATCTAATCTTGTATGCATTATAATAGTTCTATCTATGAAAATATATCAAGAACGAAGATTTAGACAAACTCTCTATCTATCAATGTCAAATGCTATCATGACTCTATCAGCACTGTATCTAGCATTCTATCGAGTTATCTTTCCAATTGCAAGAGCAATTTGTGTTCTTTCATTTTGTCTTATGGCATTTGGATTGAATTCAATGCAGTTATCTGTATTGAGTCTTTCTGTTGATTGCTTTATTGCAGTATTTATTCCCCTTAAACACAGGTCATTAGTCACAAATTCTCGACTCAAGAGATACAATGTGTGCGCTTTACTAATATCTTTCCTTCTCCATGTATGTTTTCCAATGTTTAACTACGGAACACCCTTTAACCAATTCATAGAAAATTGTCACATGCAAGTGATCATGCCAAAAAGGTATTATATGCTCGTATTGTTCTCTTCTGTTGTAATTATGACAGCTATTTTGTTGCTGAATGTTAGTATAATTGGTCTTACAGCAAGGGCACTTTACAAATTTAGGCACATGAGAGTGAAAAATACTATGGACGCAAAACTATTGAAGTTAGTGATAAAACAAATGTTTCTGATTGCTGTAAACACAACACTTATGATTCCTCTAGGGGCCAGGACTGCAGGATATAGAGCCGGTCTTACAGATTGTTTAGCACTCTCTATAACTGTGTCAACTGGGCTGTGGAATACTTTGCTATTCTTCTTTCTTGATCCCAAGTTATGGGAAAATATATTGAAATGACACTGTTGCGTTAATGAGAGTTATCATTCCCCTATTATATCAGTTATTACGTTCAATACTTGAGTTAAATTTTGTGTTCTAAAATGATTTCATCAGAATAAAGGCAATCGATCACTTCTAAAGTCGTTTTCATTTGTCTTGCATCATGGTCGTCGTTTGGTGTTATCGTCTGATTGCAAGAGAGACAAATGCCCGCTACTGGTCAAACCAAAGAATTAGATTGTTTAATCGTGTCACTTTGCTAGAAGTACAAACTGATTCAAAACGATGGCACATCCAGGAACTTATTAAGTGGGCAAGCAGAAATTTTTAATACCTTGCAGAGATGGGAAAATTAGTCGTGCGTCTATTGCGGATTTCTCTGAATTCCTTCAAAATGCTCCGATCGCCACGATTCCTTCAATTTCGAAGAATTCAGATCATTTCGCAAAAGTTTTCTCGATATTAGGGCTGTTCATTAACTGAAATTCTGCCGACAGAAAATTAAACCGATTTAATATTCTGCCGGCAGAATATTAAATCGGTTTAATTTTCTGTCGGCAGAATTTTAGTTAATGAACAAGCCCCAATGTTGGGCCCTGCGATTATTATCAAAACAGTTAGTAGGCGCACGAAAAAACGCTCACAAACTTCTGTGTAGAACTTGACATCCACTGTCTCTTTGCTGTGTGAACTGGCTGCTCATTGTTTGATTGCTATGGTATTATGTTAGCAGATTGTGCCATTTCATTAACGTTACATGTTCCAATGCCTCTCTTCTAGTCAAACAGAAGAAGAAACGACCTGTTTAATTCTGTGGATCAAACTTTACAACGACACTGCCTATGACTGTGTAGGAATGTAGATTGTCCTTCTATACTTGTGATGGCAAGCAAATCTTGATGTCGCTTGTAAGTGTTGTTTTGTTGCAAAATGCGCATTTATTGATTTATGTGCATCTGCAATGAAAACTTCAATGACTTGTGACTGGCTTCAATGCACGCAAACGCTGAGTTATGCTGAAGACCGCTATGAAGGAACAGAGGTGATATTTCCTCAAATCACATTTGCAATGTCTCAAAGATATGCTCAGTAAAAGAAGATGTCATTTCAGATGATGACGCGAGGTGTTGACTATGTAGCCTGACTCCACTGCAAAGTAGTCATTGTGACTTTGAATCGGTATTTCATGTAGTTTTCCCCTTCGGTTGCATTGTGGCTGCATAATCGAGTTGAGTTATTATTATATCACCCACTAGATAAATGATTTGAGCCCTCTGCGAACCTCAGATTCGTGATCGAGTTGAATCATGGAGAGATCAAGAAATGCGAGGTGTCTCTAGTCATCTCCAGGAAGTGGCTCGCCGTCATGGTGCTCTCTGCGGTCAAGGATCCCCAATTGTGGCAAACTCGCTTGCTTCCAAGGGACGCTGTAAATTTTGTAGACGGAATCTGAACAGAAAGACGAAGAATCGCTGCTGTCTCTGCAATCGATTCACTTGCAAGGAGCATGCCGCTCAAAATATAGTTGTATGCATGCATTGCAAGGACTTCGAGTAGCAGTTTTGCTTATTTTTTACCTACACGCTTGATTCATAAAAATTTCTTGGTAATAAATGTTTCATGTAAATGTTTGTTTTTATGTTGTGGTAAATGTGGCACATATGAGTGCAATATAATGAATCTACATGAAAAATTTAAGTCAAATATCAATTATTCTGCCGGGGTACATACAGACCCCTTTTGGCCTTTCGTAGAGGTGAAATTGTTTTGGCTTTGCGAGGGTTAATCCACAAATCTGCGAGCTTTACCATCAATAAACGATTACTTCTTTTTACAACTGCCGTCTTGTGAAAACACGCAGCTGTTCAAGCCGAATTGAATATTTTAACTGAATAGCTACACTGTAAATCGCTGGATACGAAAATTACATACGATTACAAACATATACTAAAATCACATGCAATATGAAACTAACATCTGATACGTGATTCTTGTGTGCTTACACAGATGTGGTATGTTTTTGTATCGAAAGAAATCTCACTTACTTTCGTATGTGATTGGTATTTAGCGATACGAGCTATTGTATCTGTGATTGGCTGTTTTACACTGAAATACGAGTTGTTGGAATGTTTTATATACGAGACCCGATGCAAATTCATCCTTATTCGTATGTCTCTGGTATGCATTTCGTATGTAGAACTTTATTAAGTCACATAGCCAAAAAACATATGTATTACATACTACTGTCAAATAACTTTTTTCGGTAATGCTAGTCGTGATTATTTTTGTCTGATAGAGTGATATTTATCAAGATCAGATTTATTGTGAATTTAATGCTCCACGATATTGTCGTCGTTGCTACTTGTCTAGCAACATTAACAGGACGTTTAGTTAGTTCTACTTTATGAGCCAACTTGATAAACATCAGTTCATTCAAACGATACCGTTCTTACAATCCTGTTGACTTATATATCTCAAACATAGCTATTTTTGCGTTCATGAATTATAATGTGTTTTTATTTCGGATTGATAATATGCTTAATTTCAAAATTACATAATGCATGATTGTTGAGGTTGAATACTTATTGATTCTACATGAAATGCCTTACACTTACGTGTATTAAAATCGAATTCAGTATTGAAAGTATGACTCTTGAATGTCATTATCTCACTACTTACAAAACAGTAGTAAAATTAGTGTGATCTTTATTGACAAAAGGCCTTAAATCAACATACTTTGGACATGATTTATGCTTTCTTTTAACATTGCGCTGGTATGGCATTAGTATGTAAAGCATACCACATTTGAAATAACATACGAAAAGCATACAAATATATACCAAGAGAATACAGAAATATACCCAAAAAATGTTTTGGTATGCATCTTTTGTATGTGATTGGTATTGAGCGATTTACAGTGTATGTACACAGAGTTCAACTAACGTCGAAAAGTTGTTAATTTTAATGCATGTTGTTAGTCATAACTACAGAATGAGACCTAGCTCATTGCTTCTAGATCTCCGTAGGAAGGAAGAGTCGCATCTCGCATGCTATAATAAATTGGCACACACCCACGTACCACACCATTAGTTTCTGCCACACAGAATCTACTCGAAACTCTCAAACAATGGTTGTCATTGAATAAGTAGTGAGCATTGGACAACTGCCAAGAGCGTGCGTGTGATGCACGTCGCTGTCACAGTACTATTCATTGATGAATCCTGCGAAGCGAAGAGATGGAGTGAACCAATTTTCGTACGTCTGCCAACTTCCAAGCAAAGGATCTGATGGACAAACATTATCAAGAAATTTTTTTTTTTGCCATTGGAATTGAAAATTGGAAACAGTCCCTTGTTATGGCGATGTTTCTAATTTTTAAGATAAAATAAAATTACAATGTGCAAATCGCCCGACGTTTCGTCCGCCGCGGACTTATTCATGGACAAACTGGCATTGGTAAGCGATGGTTTAAATATCAAAAATGACTTCTCATCAGTTCATGTTTCCTATTCATGGATGGACAATGGATCCTGATGTAATTCGCTTCAGCCACCCTAGTATCAATAGGGTTGCTGAGGCGATCGATGATATCGATGATATCGACATCAAAGTCGTGTATAGAAAAAGAACGATCAGAATGACGTAGGACAATATGATCTGAGATGGCACTCGCGCTGTCTAGATTATCAATGCTTCTACGATGCTCAGCAAAACGGACGCCGAAGTGGCGATTCGTAGAGTCAATGTAACACTCATTGCATAATCTGCATGTAAAACGATATACAACATAGCGCATGCTACAATTATACTTATTAGGAAGCTCTTGACAAACTTTGCAGTCACATTTTTCAGTATAACTAAATTGAAATTGCTGCTAATTTTGGTACCCGGTTGATTTATCACTCTGATGTTATCGGGAAACCTTGTGCGGAATGATCTGAATTCTTTCAGTCTGAAGGAATTTGGAGGAATTTGCAGCAATCTGCAAGCGACGCACGACTTTGTTCCTCTCTGTAAAGTATTAGGAATTCTTTTACAAAGTTCCTGTATTTGTCATCGCATGCAATTAGTCTGCACTTCTAAGAAGCTGATTGATTTAAACAATCTATTCCTGGGGGCAGAACAGATGTGTCGAGAATGGAGCCAAACAGATCTCTATATCTTATCCATTCCGAGCTCTGAAGCGCATGGAGATCCCGCGGGAAGATGCAACCTCCTCCTCCTGAACTTCAAAACTATTGCTCCAAATCACAAGAAATTCACGGTGCAACACGCATAAGGTTCTGAACTCTGCAATTGTGGTATTTCTATGCTCAGACTCGCGGAACTTTGAAACTTTGATGATGAATCTCTCCAATGGTTGCTACTTTTGATGTCGAATTGTCACAATATTCTGAGAAGTTAGTTATGAGCAGCAAGATGATGGAGTTCGCAAAAACTCCTACTACCATTGAAGTGAGTAACCAGCAAGTGTTCTGGACATTATTTTTGGGGACGATCAAATTATGGGAGCACAGTCGAACAGCATTATTAAAAAACAGAATTGTGATAGTCGTGCGATGCATATTTCAAACAACAACTGATGCCGTAGAGTAAGTATAGCAGGTTCATACTCAAAAAATGGGAACATACAGTGAAAACATTGTATCAAAAGATTCAGATTTTTTCGCAGATTGTATTCCTGCTTTCTAAATGAGGATACTGACACTTTTCAGAGAACTGTCCAATATTTTCAGCAACTGCGCATTCCTCAAAAAAAGCTTGTCGATTAAAGTTGATAAGACCAAGCAACGTGATTCGGAACCTTTGCTCGGAATAAAAATTGTAATCCTGTTGACGGTTCCTGTTGTATGTAAATTGTACTAATCATTGAAGAAAGGAAATGCATTAAGGATACCTTGAGTTCACTTTTCGCATGACACAAATGAGCACTTTCAGTTCGGGTCACTCGTAATAATAAAGATTGTCGAATGGATGTCTATAGGTTAGAAGCGCCTCAAAAGAAATTTTTTATTGTTATTTTTGCAGGCCCTATGATTGGTCTTGTGTATAGCCTCATGGTGTTTTGCTGGTCTGTCATCTGCGATATTTCCGTGAGTAACTTTAAAAAAGATCGGACGTTTTTGATCGTGTAGCTAAAAAATGGGCTAATATGAAGACCATTCCGCAGCTTACAAAGCAGACTTTATAAAAAACTGTGCGTCAAAATTGTTAAAAAAGATTTCTTGTATGAATATAAGGAACATTCTTTGTCCTGAGTTTTTTTGATATCCAGGAGGAGGAGTGAGCGGTGGCAAGAGGCGTTCAAGAATTTTTTGCGGCCCTTA